>NW_004624767.1:17117521-17346897 GCF_000247695.1 Heterocephalus glaber | reverse complement strand
AAAAAAAAAAAAAAGAAAAGAAAAATGTGCCCACAGATGTCCATTGTGGCCTTGTTCAGCAGGACACAAAAGCAAATGACACCGCACATGAGTCTTGGACTCAGCATGAGCTGTGTAGCTGTCAGGGCAGAAGTGCTCAGGGCAGCCAGTAAGGAAAGCTGCACAGCAACATGGCGTATGGAGTGTAACTCCTCTTGCGACCTGCCACACACAGCTTGTGTGCAGAAGGCATAGTAACCCCTCTGGGCCTCAAAGTCCTCATCCATACAGTGGGCTTTGGCCCTGGTATTGTCTGAGGTTGAGCTGGGTTATTCTGGAGCAGCACTGTCAGTGGTGTTCACACACCGGGCAGATGCACAGAATGTTCTGGAAGATGTGCAAAACACAACAGGAAGGTTTCCCCTGGGAAGCATAGGCTGGGGCGTGACACTTATTTACACTTTGGTCTGATTTGACTGACTTGATTTGTACCATGCACCGGTATTACTTTGACCGTTAATAAGAGTTGGTGTGCGAGGTGTGGCCAGCGGGCCCCTCAGCCGGGCAGCTGTGCCTGAGGGGGACCAGGTTGGTTCTTCATATAGCAATTCAGAACCACCCATGTCTATCACCATGGGGTTCATTTTAAACAGGAGGCTTAGGACAAACTCAGTAAGCTAAGTGAGGAGCAATGCTTGCTTGGACCTAGGGAGAGTCTGGGACCCCCACCCCACCAACCCCTCTCCACATTACACAGTAAAACCCCAGAAGATCCATTCATTCCACTGAGGGGACAGACATATGGACGAGTAGACAGAGGGCTTAAGCAAAGCCCCACTTGACTTCAAGTGGGGGATGTGGGGCCAGGTAGATGAAACTATGGCCTGCTTGTTCAAGGCCTGCATGATGCACCTAACTGGCCCCAACATTGTTCCTTCTTGGATTTTAAGTCCCTTTAGCCACTGACTATGTGACAATGCACGGAATTAATTCACAGAGCGTCATTAGGCTGGTGGAAATGCTGGGTCATTCCTGGGCGATCCCTTCACTGGGTGACTTAGAGGTGCTGTGTGTCTCTCTGGGGATGTGCACACAGATGTAAAGAATGTCTCAGAGCCCACCAGCTGGCTCACAAAGAAAACTTTCTCTGCAGACAATCTAGAAGGTTCTTTGGCTCTCTTCCTCTGGTGATGAGCAGGCACTATAATCCAAGTCAAACACCCCTGACCTTTGACTCCTTTAGGGTGTGCGGCTGAGGCTGGCTGGCTGCCATTCTGCTTCCTCCTTTGTCCCTGCAGCATCTGATCTCACCTGGGAGGGAAGGGGCTGCTCCCTCCTGCCTCAGGCATCATTGCCCTGGACCCTGCGGCAGCCCTTAACTCTTGTCTTGCTGACCTGCACCAAGGTTGACCCACCCCAAGGCTGATCAGTGGCTCTGGGGTCGGGGCTGGGGCTGGGAGAGCTGCAGCCCAACAAGATCTGAACTAGAAAAGAAATCTGTCAAGAGTCTCAGGCCTCTTCCCAAAGCCCCTCTCTGCACATAAGGGCTCCCAGGAAAGGCTGTGGAACAGGGGTCTCCAGATGGAGCCCCCAGAAAAAGCAGAAGAAACACCAGCCAGGCCTGGACTTAGCCCCATTGCCTGGTGGCATCTGTATCCTCTGCCACTGTGGAGGCCACATTTGTAAAATTGTGATGTTCTCAGCTACATTTTGATCACTGGTACTGAGCTTCAGGTTTTCTTGAGCTGCCACTTTTTCACAAGTCAGCACTGTGGCAGAGAGACATGAGGTCCCGGCTGCTCAGTGACAGTGCCAGGCCCAGAGCATAAGCTGGACAGCCTGGGTGGGTTGTCCACCGTTCCCTGTCCTTGCTAAGACATCCTGGGCATTTCCCTGGGCATTGCCCTTTCTTTGAGGCCAACACACAAACTTACTTGTTTTTATAGCAACTTTGTTGAGATAGAATCCACATTCCATACAATTCACCCATTTAAGAGGTTAGGTGTAGTGTGGATTTTGTATAGTCAACAGAGTTGTGTAGCTATCACCACTGTCCACTTTGAAAGTTTTTATTACACCCTCAATACCTCTCTGCCCATTATCAATCTCTCTCTCTTCTACCCAATCCTCCTTTTTGCCTGTATGCATCTCCCTATTCTGGATACTTTACATAATGGGCCATGTGGTGATTAATCATGATTGTCAACTTGACTGGCTTGAGTGACCAGCATGAGTCTGGGTGTATCTGAGTGGGTCATGGGGATGTGACCTCAGGGACTTATCTGATCCCTGGTTCTTCCACTGCTCTGTGGTCCCTCGATGCCATGTGATGAGCAGCTTTACTCCTCCACATCCTTTTGCCATGATGTTCCTGCCTTGGAGCCAGCCATCATGGACCAAACCCTCTGAAGCCATGAGACAAAATAAACTTCTCTTCCTTTAAGTTTCAGGCATTGAGTATTTCATTCCAGCAACAGAAAGCCAACTAATGCTAGTCATACAATATAGAGTCTTTTGTGGCAGAGGAAAGAGTACCCTCCCCTCCTTAGCACCCATCACCACCCACACACTGGGGCTTGCAGCCTTGACCTGGCACAATGACAAGAGGTGCTGTGGCCAGTCCTTTGGAGCTGGACTATGAAGACCTTACAGAAGCTTTGGAGAGAGGCTGCCTGCTACACAACAGGCTGCAGGATTTCTAAGGAAGCTAGTGAGCATAGCCAGAGCCCCCAGGCCTTTGGAGTCCAGCTGGCCTCAGGGATTGTATACAATTCTCACCACCCAAGCTCCAAGGCTGGCTGCTGAGACCTGGTAGGTCTCACACTTGGCCCCCACAATTGCCTTCTCCCTGGACAGGGGTCTGTGACCTGCATAAGATTGGCCAGGAGCCACAGTTGTCTCCCCGATGCAGGCACCTTCCCTCTTCCCATGGCCTCCACTGCCCACATATTGAAGGTTGGGGGAATGAGACCTTCCCCAGTTTGTACATCTGAAGAATGCTGCTAAAGTGTGCATGAGGCTGGTACACAGCTCAGAGGGGACTGAGGGGGTGACCTCAAACATGGTTTCTCCTCTTTCTTCCCTCCCTGCCCTCTTCTCTTCTCCCCTGTATCCCCTGCAGCTGAGTCACTTCCAAGGACACAGCCAGTGTGTGTGTGTGGGCGGGGGGGGTCCTCTGGTCTTCACCGTTGTCATGCGTGCAGTTGCCTACGACAGCAAATCCAAGTCCACCAGAGCTGTCCTCTGAGCCCACCCCATGCAGGCCTTTCTGGGCTGGGATTCCCAGGCAGGGGTTGGCCGTCTGGGGCTCCCCCAGAGCTCCAGGAACATCTGGGAAGGAAGACAAGACACCCTGGCTCTCCATCCCATGGGGGTCACTACTGTCAGCCTCAAAGGGACACAGGGTAGATATAAAGTCCAGGGCATGAATCTCAGAGCAGAGCTAGGTCTATCTGGAGCCTGAGAGCCCAGCCCTGACAGCTAAGGCTGGCCCGGGAGGAGCCCACAGCCTCAGGGCTGAAGTCCAAGGGCAGGCTCTCTGGCTCAGAGCACCGCATCTCTGTGGTTTTTGGTTTCCAATTTTCAACCTCTGGGGGGAAGTTGTGAGATGTGGGGCCAGAGTGTAGCCTTTGTCCTGGGGTGTGACCCCACTGCTGCCCTATAGGATGGGGAAAGGACAAGGAAGCCATAGCCAGAGGCTCTCCTGGAAGTGACAGTCCAGCTCTGCCTGCCCTTGAACCCTGAATGTCTGGAAAGGACAATCATCACCCTGGGAAGATGTCCCAGGGACAGACTGGCTTCTTCATCACACTTGCAAGAGTCCTCAGACTATCTGGACCAAGGAGAGACCTTGGAGAGGCGTTTAGTATCCGAGTCTGCAGACCTTCCACTGGGATGACCTAGCGGGTGGCCACCCTCTGATGGTGGCCAGCAAGGACCCGTTCTAACCACCTGGGCTCCCTCTGTGGTCAAGACTGACAGAGCAGACCTGGAGGAAGACTGTCACCCATGGTGGGGCACCGTCTCACCTGAAGACCTCAAGTGCAGCTCGGCCACCTCATCGGAAGGCAGGTGATGTGACCCAGTCAGTCCCCAGGCTCCAGGGCTCTGAGGACCCAGAAGCTCCCAGGCCAGCCAGCTGGGGACACTGCTGTCATAGCCACATGGGAGACCCATGTTCACCCTGACTGTGTCACTCTGGCACTCATGGACTCCCCTGCAGCTCCGGCCCTGTGCCCAGCGCTGAGCTGAGCACACAAAGCGGCCAGGGCACACTGTCTTCCTGCCAGTAGCTCTCATTCTGGGGGCCAGGGAGAACAGAGGGGTCAGTGGGTGCATGCCTGGCTCTCAGGCGGTGGCTGTGGGACAGACAGGTGCCCGCTGGCCCTGGAGGGTGAATGGAGGAGCCGGGTGTGGTGTGGGACTGCACCCACTGACCGCAACCCCTAGTGACTGCAGAAGAGAAGGAGCAAGCAGAGTGGCAGCACAAGTCTCCGTGGGTTGTGTGGTCCCCAGCAGTCCCAAGTGTGAAATCTGTTTGTACAGATGCAGGTACTCACTGTGTACATGGTACCTTGCAGAGCTTTTCTTTTTCTTCAGTACTGGGAACTGAATCCAGGGTCTTTGCACTGAGCTACACCCCCAGGCCTTTTTATTTTTTATTTTGAGACAGGGCCTCCCTAGGTTGCCCAGGCTGGGATCTAACTTGCAATCCTCCTGCCTCAGCCCCCCAGACTGCTGTGATTACAGGTGTGCACCACCATGCCCAGCTTCAGGCACACCCTATAAAAACTAACTCATTTAGTCCTCCTAACAACCTCAGTGGGTACAACTATTTTTTTTTTCTTGGTACCGGAGATCGAACTCGGGACCTTTCACTTGGAAGGCAGACGCTGGAACCACTGAGCTAAATCCCCAGCCCAAGTGTACAACTATTAATAGCCCCATTTGAGAGACAAGAAAGCTGAAGCACAGAGAGGCCAAGTAACTTGTCAGTGGGTGCTCAGCCACCAAGGGGCAGAGCTAGGATTCACAGGAGGGGGGCTAAGCTCTGGATTTTATGCCTGAACTCCAGCCCCGCTGCCTCTGTCAGGATGATTTCTTGCACAGCTTTAAAGAAAATTATGAAGGTTATATGTTTTGGGAAAATGCGTAAATATGATAAAATATTAAGTGAAAAGCAGCAGGATTTGTTGTATAAATACTGTTTTCGAATAGGAGACAATATAAATATGTGTTTTCATATAAAAATGTGACATCCCTGTACTTACTACCTGTGCCCAGAGCAGACAGAAATGAGCCCCAAGAGTGATTAGCGTGGAGGAATGGGGGTGGGGAGGACCGTTTCTCTCAATTTTCTCTAACGTCCACCGACCCCATTGTCTTTACAAGAAGAATAACTCATTTCCCCATGAATGAGTTTCTTTAAAGTGTCACTTCCAAATTCCTTCTGGATTCTCCAGGCTCAGCCAGGTGCCTGCAGAGGGAGTGAGGAGGCCCATTATCCTGGACAGAGGCACAGATTCCTCTGCCCTGGCCTTTGATGCTCGGTATGCGTCACCTAAAAGAAAAGCGGCACTTCGCTGGGCATGCTGGAATGTCCGGTGGGTAACCAGACCCTGTGTAAAGAGGCGCTGTGACCCCCACGAAAGCAGGATGGAGGAGAGGCTGTTCAGCAGCCCGGCCGCTCCGCTCAGCCCTGTAACTCTAGATGGGCATTTCCGGGAGCCTCAGAGGCCCATGAAGCCCTGTGGCTCCTGAGCAGCTGACCTCAGCCCAAGACTGACGGTGACTCCAGACCCTGGGGCAGACGTGCGCTGGGCCTGACAAGTGTTTCCTAAGGCCTGGCTTTGAGGAAAGGATGGGTCGGCAGATTTGGGGCCCAGAGGCAGCTAAGGGAAACAGCCCCTACAGATGGAAACTGCCCAGATGTTCTGCCTGTGCAGTCTATGGAGGATGCTGCAGCCATCCGTGCAGCTGGTGATGGATCTGATGCAGCTGGGGACACTTCCGCCATAGCTGCAGATGTGTAACCAGGGATTGCACGTGGAGAGCCACCCTGCTCCCTCGGGTGAGCCCACATGGTCCACCACACGGTTAGCACAGTGCCATGGCTCAGAGCAGATGAGGGGCCCAGACTCACCCATTCTGCCAGTGCTCCATGCCTCAGTTTATTCATTTGTAAACTGGTGCACCTGATTTACAGGGTCTTTGTGATGGTGACACATTTAGAATGATCCTGCTGTGTAGGAAGCAAGAACAGTGAGCAACTACAAATTCTTGACCCTGGTCACAGTCCAGGGACCAGTTTCTTGTCCCTCATCCTTCTTGGGTGAGAAACACAGAGTAAAGGGAGGTGAGTGACCAGCCCAGGGCTGCAGACACAGCTTGGGAATCTGCTTGGCCATTCACTGGCTCTCACTGGGTTCTACATCAATGATCAGCACTGGACCCCAGCAACTGGGGCACGGTCAACATATGGTGATTTAAATGTGTCCCGCTGACACTTGGCCAATAAAAGAATCTGCAAAGAGTATACAGATTCAGTGTTTATTTAAAGGCAAATTCCACACCCTCATCAAGAGCAGAGATTGGTACCACTTGCCCTAAGGAAGGTGTAGCTTGGTGATATGAACCATGGATGAGAAGCCAGGCCAGATCCAGATGCTGCACTTGCTCTTGTTTCTATTAGGGGTGGAACTGGGTTGGTGGTGGGCAAAGGTGGACCACAACTTAGGAAACCTGGAGGGGGAGAAATGGGGGAGCCCCCTCGATGTGCAGTTCTTGCGTGTGTGGATCCTGTGTCTAAGCCAGACTCAGAGGTCTATAGACTTAGGAAGGTCACACAGCAGCAGAGGGGACCAGAGGGACTCAACCCCCACTGCCAGGCTGGGCTCTATTCAGCATCACAGCAGCGATGACCTTGGCTGAAAAAAGATCCCATTTAATGCCCAATGTCAGGTTCACAGGTGGAGGTAGATGCAGAGGTTTGGGCAACTTGCTCTGTGCTCAGAAGTGGGGGTTCAGCATTTGAACCCTAGCCACTCTTGTGCTCCTGTCCTCTATGGCTGGGCTGCAGTGAGCACCCACTCCTGCTGTACCACCCCCATCAGTCTTTCCCGGCTTCCTGTGCCAGCAATCATAGCCCTCCCGCCCACTGGGGCTGCTGAGCTGAACAGGGCTGTGTGAGCCCAGAGCCAGATCTGCCTTCCAACCATCCCCGCCCCCCCATTTGTCTGCTTTTAAAGGAATACTGTGGTCTTTAAAAATCATTCATCTTCAAAGCAGGGCAAGAGAAAAGGCTCCAGAGGGGCTGGAGGGTGCATTGTGAGTGGCCAGGAGCATTACTTGAGTACCTTAAATGATGACTAATTGGGACCCAGGAGGCCTCTTTCAAGGCCCCAGTGGAGCCAGAGCCACCTTGTGAGCTTGTGACCGGAGGAACGCTCACGGGTCATGGGCTGATGTCCATGACCCCAAGTTAGACACTCCTGCTTCGGCTGGGAGACCTCGAGGCCGCGCTGGCCTGGCCTGAAGCTCCAGGTGAGGCTTTGAGTCTGCTGTGCTTCCTGGGTTGGGGATTATAATACCAGTTTTACCTTAGCTTCCCAGGGCTGCTGTAGCAGAGTCCTATAAACCAGGTGGCTTCAGACAGAAATTCAATCTGCAAAGTTCTGAAGGCCAGGACCCTTCAGTGCCTGTGTCGGGAGAGCTCAGCTCCCTCCCAAGGTTCCTTCCGTGGTGCTCCTTGGCCGATGGCTGCATCACTCGGGTCTCTGCCGCCGCCTATGTGCAGCCCCTGCTGGGTGTTGTGTGTGTCTCCGTTTCCTCTCCTTACCAGGACACCTGCCATGGATCAAGGCCCATCTCACTCCAGGATGACCTCTTTTTCATCGATCCTACCCACAAAGGCCCTGTCCCCCAGAAAGTCCACAGCAGGTGGGAGGCAGGATTTGAACATGTCCCCCACAGGGCACCATTCTGTCATGTGGTCCATGGTGGCCATTTTCTCCAGTGCATCTTGCTCACCAACAGCTGCTCAGGGGAAGCCCTCTGTCCTTGTCATCCCATCCCCATTTTACAGCTGGGGAAACCAAGATGCAGAGGCCCTGCTCAGTCGCCAGTTTCAGCACCTTGGCTGCACAAGAAGGGATGAGGACCCACGTTGCCCACGCATGAAGCTGAATTCCTAGTCTGTTCTGTTGCTATAACAGAATACCTGAGACTGGATAATTTATAAAGGAAGGAGGTTTAGTTATCTCTTGGTTCTGGAGATGAGGAGATCGGGAAGAGTGACACTGGCATCTGCAGGGCAGAGGGTGACACCGTCCTGACCCACTCATCTATTAACCTGCCATGTGGGCACAGCCCTTGTGGCTCACTCACTTCCCGAAGGTTTCACCTCTCAAATACCATAACGTGTGACTTTGGAGATGTAGTCTCCCACATATAAATCTTGGGGGACACACTGAAGACATAGCACTGAATAGCATGACCTGGTCCCAGCTCAGGTGGAATTTCTTACAAGGCCTCAGACAAGCTACTTCCTCTTTCTGGGCCTCAGTTTACCCAACTGGGGGAACAGGAGGAACCTAGACCTGTGCTGTCCAGCATGGTAGGCAGAGCCGTGAGGAACACGTGCCTGCCACCTGGCTTGTGTGACTGAGGAACCGAATCCCTGGTTTTATTTAATTACAATCTGGATTTTAAAATGGACACTCTATTTAGTTACAGAAAAACTTCTATGTATGTTTGGAACAGCTTTGGTCTGTGAATCTACTTTCTTGACTGTAAGTTTTAGGAAATCTAAATGCAGAACAAGTAGGTTTGAACAAAATACCTTCTGAGTGGGGATTTTTGTAAGTATAAAATGCACACAGGAACCTGAAGTAGATAAAAAATAATGTAAAGTAGCTTGTTCATATTTTTTTTTTTGGTACCAGGGGTCAAACTCAGGACCTTGCACTTGCAAGGCAGGCAGTGGAACCACTGAGCTAAATCCCCTGCCCCTCGTTCCTATTTTTTACATGGGTAACGGATTGAAATGATCATGGTTGGGATGTATGAGGCTCAATAAAAATATTATTAAATTATCTGTTTCTTTTTCCTGATTTAAACATGGTTGCTGGGAAATGGGTTGGATGACTCTGAATGTATGGTTCAAATCTCAGACACTGCAGGAGGCAATGACTTGAGAGAGGCCCACAGCCGAGCCACTGAGGCTGGAACTCCTGTGGCGCTGAGCTGTGGCTGCAGGTCAGGAGGTGTCACGTGGGATTTTGGAGGGAGAGTCGGGCTACATCATGGCAGGCATCCACATCTGCGCTTTGTTTCCTGCATTCATTCTTGTGGGGTGACAAGGGGGCAAAAGATGCATCACCCAGACTGGGACAGTAGAAGGGGATCCCTGCATGGGCACAGCTGTCCCGGGCAGACAGGGATGTAGGGGTCCTTGTGATGGAGCCATGTCAGCCTTCAAAATAGCCCCACATCCCAACACTCTGGGAGCCTGAGGCGGAAGGATTGTAAATTCAAGCCCAGCTTGGGCAATTTAGCAATTTAGTAAGACCTCATCTCAAAAAAAGAGTTGAGAATGTAGTTTGTACCACAGACACGCACACACACACAGACACACGCACACACACACACAATACAGCCCCCCCCAGCCCCAGCAGCCTTCCAGGACCACTCCCACACAACTCCTCTAGAACTCCCAATTCCTGGATCCTCCACTGAGTGTGTCCGTGTCCTCCTGCTGCTCTTGTTCACTCTGAACAGCAGGAGGAAATGAGCCAGGAGAGATAACTCACTCTCTTCTGGAAATCTCTCGTGTGTGTGGCCCCGGGGTGACATGCTTGCCCCTGGCTATTGTCCCAGTCCCCACAGAGGTGTGACACCAGCTCTAGGAGCTAGGGTCCTGTGTGTCCTGGGGGCTGTGCACGTGTGAGCACATGGGTCTGTGTCTTGGTGAGTACCTGTTTGTGACACTGCCTGGCCCTTCTGTGTATCCAAGGGTGTCTGTCCCTGAACCCGCACCCTGGGGGAGCTCCTGATTCGCAGTCCTTAGAGTCTCTGCTGGCCCTGTGAGCAATAGCAACCGCTGAGGGAGGCCACACCCCGTCCAGACCAGCTGGCCCTGGCCCCTGCAGGTGCTGCTTCTCTCTAGGCCCTTTGGTGGGGTTCAGGCTGCCCTGTCATGGAGCCCTGAGCTGGCAGGGGATAGTGGAGCCTCACAGGCAGCCTCCCTATGTCACTGTTAGGCACACCAGCTCCCACCCCACCATGCTGTGACCCAGCATGCTGCCTTGGCTGGTCCCCAGCCTCCAGAGGAAGGTACGCACCAAGTGGACAGCACCGTGCCTGGTACCCTGGGCTCCTCTGGAAGCCACAGCCAGTGTGGCCTGTCCCAGGCTGGCTCCCTAGGTGCTTGGACTCTGCTGAGATGACTCAGGGAAGGGACTGGGGACAGGTCTACATGGGCTCCAGGTAAGAGGCAGACAGCCAGGCAGACTGGGGTGCACCTCCTTACTCCCCTGAGCTTGCCTCTGCCGTATAAAACAGAGATGTCCACAATACCCCTCCTGCAGCACTGCCATGAGGATTAAATGCTGACAGTATGTGTGACGGTCCCAGCCCCCAGGAAGCACCATCCAGACATTTGTAATGATGACTTTTCCTGCCATCTGCCTCACAGAGGAGCTGCAAGGTTGAGCCGGGCCAGAGTACAAGAAAGGCCTTGCAGTAACAATGCTGGTGGTGATGGGGATCGGGAATCAGCAAGGTCCTGGGAGCCTCCCTCAGGGCTCTGCCATGTGAGGTCTCAGCGATCTCACTGCCTGAGCCACTTCAGCCCTGTGGCACTCGCACCTCACTATTCAGGCAACTGCTATGAACTAGGGATCTGGGAGCCACCTGCATGCCTTTCCTGGGCCCTCAAGGAGCTGCCATCTTCGGCATGGGGCCCCCCAGTCTGCCACAAGGCCTCAAACCCTCCCATACCCAGCCCAGGCTCAGCCTCCGGGCCTCATGGGTCCTGGCTGCTCCCCAAGTGAGGCCTGGCCTCGGATGTAGGCCCTCTTTATTTCCAGCACATTCTGTTAATTAAAGGAAGTCAGAAGCACCCTGGTCTTTAGGCTGGGGAACAGGCTCCGCCTCTGGGTGGGAAGGGCTTCAGGGTTACAGGCCCAAGGCGCAACGGCCTCTTTGTCTCATGTACCTTTACTGATTGGGAAGCTTCCTTCACCCAGACACCCATGCACATCCACACAGTGCTCTGTGTGCAATTTCAGGACATTCACATGCCCTTGTTTCTGGCTCACCCTGGAATCCTGTTTACACCAGCTGACTCCTCCTGGGCTAATCCAACCCAGGGCATCAGGGCCATTGGTTGGTCTCGGCTGAATATTTGTTGTTAAGCCTCCACATCTGGCCAGGGAGACTGTCTCTGTCACCATGGCTGCATAACAAGCCACCCTAGAACTCGGGAGCACATGGCCATCATGGGGCTGCTCTGAGTGGGTGCCATGGAGATGTTGTGCCTTTTCCACACACTCGGGCCTGAGGACTGAGGACAACTGGACAGCCAGATGCTGGGTCTCCAAGAGGCTCCTCCACTGCCACATCTGCCTGGGTAGGGGCACCCAGGATCAGGATCTATGGGGGGAGTGGACAGAGCACCTGTGGGGGGCGCCACCTAGGGGCCAGGGTCCCGTCCAGCACTTCCATCCAGCTGGAGGAGTGAGTCCCAGAGCACACAGCAGGGGCTCAAGGCCTCCTCCAGTCTACTCTAGAGGTCACCTGCATCATTCCCATGGAATTCTGTTGGGGACAAGCAGGCCACCACCACCTGGATTCATGGAGAGGGGACACAGAGCCTACTTCTCAGTGGGAGGAGGGACAGAGAACTTGTGGGCATCTTAAAGAACCTCCACCAAGACGTCTTTCGGGGACCAGCAGCAAAGGGGCCTCTGTGCTAGGGACCCCCTCACCAGGTGTGACGTGAGCTAACAAGAGAGGCCCCCCCAGGCTCCCAGGGACACAGGAGGGTCTCCTATCCACCCTGGCATGGTTCCCACAGTGTCCTGAGACTCTGCTCTATGCCCTTCCAGGGGTGCAGTCTCAGTGTTCTGAGCTCTGGGGCCGTTCCCTTGGCCTGGCAGTGGGGCATCTCTTCCTGCCCTGGAGGCACAGGCTCCAGCAGTCATCTAAAACAGATTCATGGTACCCTGGAGTGCCTAGCAGGCACAGGCTTCCCAGGCACAGACATGGCTTGAGGCCCAGCCCTGCCACTTGCAGCCCTAAATTCAGGAAGAGGTAGAATGCTGAGCCTCAGTTGTCTTGTTGACGACATGGAGACCGTGATAGCTCTTCTTTGTAGGGAGCAGGGAGGGACTGTGTCGGTGAACTGCTCCACACACACACACACACACACACACACACCCCAAAGCACAGCAGGCAACATGACTGACAGCAGCATCAGGAAGGTGAGGTCCTGGGGTGTCTGTCCCTCCCCATGAGCTGCCATCTGTCCTAAGTCATAGGTGTCTTGTAGAGCAAGGAGTCTCCTCTGAGAGGTGTGCTGTCTTGGCAAAAGGACTTTCGGCCAGGATGCTTTTGAGCTCCAGGTTCTTCTCCGGAGGTATGGCCTGGCACTAAGCACTTAGGGACAGCAGGTCTTCTGCTCTACAGAGAAGGAAACAAGACTTGGGGGTGCAAAGTGACTTGCCAAGGTCACTTGCCCCTGGACACCTAATCTGAAACCAGCTAAGACACCCAAACCAACAATTGTGTGACCTGGGCCATCCTGTTGCTAATCAACCAGAGTCAGTCCACAGCCCCTAGGACACCTGGGAAGCCATCACCATGGAGACCAGGTTGAGTCATGAGCCCAAGTGGGCCTGGCCTGGAGTCAGTCCGTCTCATGGGGTCCTTTTAATTGGTCACTTTGCCCACGCAGCAGAGGAGGCACAGAGGTCGGGCAAGGGGCCAAGGTTCTGGGCAGGTTGGACCCTGGGCTGATCAACCTCCGTTCCTCACCAGCCCACCCTGCTCTGGGGGGCAGCACGGGGATGAGGTGACAGCAGCACTGGGTACTGTCACAAATGTTTTCATGTGCACTACACGGGTGCTAAGCACTGCACAGCACTTGTCATTCACCCTCAAGATGCTGCTCACATGGATGCTCCTAAAGGTGAGGAAACTGAGGCACAGAGATGCCCAGGGGCTGACATAGGGCTTCATAGCCAAAGGAATCCATCTGTATTTATTTCCAAGTGGCCCCTGTGTCACACAGATGGAGATGTGACAGCGAAGGGTAGGTGGCCCTCTGTGCCCTCCCTTGGATGTGAAGTCTCAGGTTCACACGGCAGGCTGCCCCTCTGCCCAGGCCCTTGAGCTGCCCACAGCAGCCGCAGGCACAGCCCTTGGGAAACCCTGGGAGCTCAGGGCAGGCGGGGAGCCAGCTGCCGACCCCCCCACCCCGGGCCTGAGACAGCAGCCCCGCTCAATGTCATCCTTAAGAGTCTGGGGTCACAGGCCAGTCCTCCCGCCGGAACAGAATAGTCCTCCTGGGAGCAGGGCCTCCTTTCTGCAGGCGGGCCTGAGACGCCCGCACCATCAGGAGAACCTCTGACCGTGTCACCTTGCTGCCGCCCCTGGCCTCCCCTTTGTTGCAACTCCCACTTAAAATATCAAAGCTGCAGGGCCACAATGCCCACTGAAAGCTGAGTCACCCAGGTTTTGTGACACCATCAAATCCCCCTGCAGTCGCGCCCCGAGCCCGGGGCTCCCAGCACCAGATGAAAAGGAAATCCCCAGCCATGGGTGGGACAGGGAGCCTGGCAAGGCCCAGCTCGACATAAAGGGGCCTTGTTCCCAAATCAAAAGGGCTGAACAAAAAGCAGAGAGAAGAAAGGGCTGGGGCGGGGGGCAGCTGCGGTCTGGCGCACCTTGAGCACCCCATGTGCCAGGCTGGCAGGGTAGCCCCTCCCCACCGCTCCCCAGCACCCTCAGCTTCTCCATAGCCTTGGTGTGGAGGAAGGGCACCAGCCAGGGGTGGGGGCACAGGATAGTGCCTCCCAGAGCCTAAAGCCAGGGGGATGGAGTACCCAGGGGCAGCCTGCCACCAGCTGCCACCAGCACTGGCATTGGCAACAATCACAAAAGCAACAGCATCCCTGTCGACAACAGCAGTGATAGTAGTACCAACAGCAGCTGTAATAGCAGCACAGCCGCCAACACTCGACACAGTCAGAGCCGAAGAACTGGCCCCCCAGCTTCCCCTCCAGTAAGTGGTGATGGCCACAGCAGTGGTGTCCTTGTAGGCTGCTGTTGGGATGCTGTGTTGGTCTGAGTGGCATTCTTGGGTGCTGTAGGCAGACAGCAGCAGCATCCTAGAAGACTCCATTCTAGACACTGTCTGGAGCCTCAGACAGGGACACTTGTCATAGCCCCCTGGAGAGGGCCAGCACATGCCCTCAGCTGAGGTGTCTACACCCAAAAGCTGAGCTTCAGAACCTGTGCCAGAGTCAGGCTGCCAGTGGGAAAGCTGGGAGTTCAGTGTGCCTAGGAGGCCAAGCCTGTTACAAAGCTGACCCTGAGGCCATGCCGAGCTGCAGCCCAAGGCCACCAGGAACTATCTGCCCACAAGGGGCTCCTGAAGAGGGGACACCTCTCAGCTCCCAGGCAGAAAGAATCCCCAAGGAAACTAACCCTGTGTTGCTGTGGTTCAGCTGGCCTGATGACTCCAGCCTGTGACCTCTAGTGACAGAACAGGGCCCAGGGCCCAGAGCCAGACTTCTTGGCTCCAAATCCTAGCTCAGCCAGTACCAGCTGAGTGCACATGGGCAAGAAATGAAGCTCACGCCTCAGTTCCCAGATCCACAGAATGGGGACATTAATGTTTAAGAGTGTTCTGAGGCCTCATAGGAAAGGTGGCAGCATAGAGCCACAGCCTCAAGGCCTTTGTCCTCGGAGAACCCCAGGCCCCTGGCCCCTTAAGGCACTTGCAGCTGGGTTGAGGTACAGCGGACTCTTGAGTTCCAGGGAGGTACAGGCTTGGCTCCTTCCTCAGCTCACCTCCTCCCACTGAGCCAGGGCCATCCTCACCCTTACCCTGATTCCTGCACCCTGGAGCCCAAGCCCCAGCTCTGAAGGTGCTGATTAGGCTAGGGTGGGGGCAGCTCTGTGACCTCTCACTTTTAGCTAACACTTCCTAGGCAGGCTTCACCTATGGCAAGGGGTGGGGGTGGGGGTCCCCACAGGCGTCTTTTTTTGTTTTGTAAATTGCCTTTCTGAAAGCCACCCTGGCAGGCTTTGATGTGGCCCTTTGATAATTTAGCCTCATCAATAGGCAGGCCCTGCCCAGGGAGCCGACTTTGAAGAGGGAGCCTTCTCATCCCAAGACAGGAAAGGCAGGGGCTCAGTCTCAAGCCTAGGGACAAAGGAGTGGGCAGGGGAAAGGGTTAAGTATCTCCGCAGCAATGCCCAGAGTGGCTCGGTCAGCACTCAGGTGAAGCCCACGGAGTGGGAGGCAGCTGAGGCTGGAGCCTCACAGGGGAGGCAGCACCGGGCCTTTGGAGATAGGGAGGTTTGATTCACGCCTGGACTCGGACACTCTCAGGGCATATGCTGGGGGCAGGTCACTCACCTTGGTTTCCTCATTTTGAAAACGGGGGTGATGGTGGGAAATAGCATCTACTGACACCATCATAGTGAAGATCAGATGGGGCGATGCATGCCACAGGTCACCGAGCAGGTGCTCGGATGAGCTGCCATAGTGACGAAGATCATGATGGGGACAGCAGGAGGATGGCAATGATGGCAGTGAATGTTGGGGGTGACAACAACAACGATGATGAGGATGAAGGTGTGCAGAAGATGAGGATGGAGAGGGTGGCGCTATAGTAAAGAGGGCTGGTGGCAGTGAAGATGATGTGCTGAGGACGGTGGTGTGGGCAGAGGTGGCAACGAAGACCAGGGTGGTGATGGAGGAGACAGTGAGGACGATCTGTAGTGATGAGCATGGTAAGGAGCTGGTGACGCCAACGACGGAGATGAGGAGAATGATCATGAAGAAGGGGATGGGGAAGGTGAAGATGGTGATGTTGCAGCGGAATATCCATTTCTGTTCTCTCTTAACAAAGGGACGGAATAAACCACAGTCACAGATCACTAGCGCTAAAGCAGACCTGGCACCCCAGGCTCCTGGCCCCCATTCTAGTGCTCTCTCCCTGCTCCTGCATCTCTGATGCCCCCTTGGAAGAAGCAACTGGTGTATTCCTTCAGTGGGTTCTCGGGATTCGTGCGTGGCTGGAATTAGACAGCCTGGGCTTAGACCCTTCGGTATGTACCATCTGTCAGTTGCCTCATCCATGTCTCATTTCCCTTCCTTCAAAAGTAACTCTAGTGGGCCAGGGATTTAGCTCAGTGGTTCCGGCGCCTGCCTCAAAAGCACAAGGTCCCGAGTTCAATCCCTGGTACCAAAAAAAAACCCACACAAAAAGTAACTCTAGTTTGGTGTGGCCATATGGCTGAGTTCTCAACAATTAGATGTGAGCAGAAGTTTTTAGATGAGTTTTTTATTTTTAAAATTTACTTATTTTTTTTAAGACAGGGTCTCACTATGTAGTTCAGACTGGGCTTGAACTCACTATGTAGCCTAGGCTGGCTTCAAACTTGCTGTGATCCTCTCGTCTCAGCCTCCTAAGTGCTGGGATTAGTTATGCACCACCACCCTCAGCATGATGGAGTTTGTTTTAGAGAATGCTGTTTGGCTGAGGGTGTAGCTCAGTGATGGAATACTTGCTTAGCATGCACAAGGCCTTGGGTTCCCGTGGAATGTTTGTGGTGGTTGAGGGAGATAGGAAATAAACTAATAAGCAAGTTTATACCAGCCAGGTGGTGAAGACCAAGAGAAGGGACAAAGGACGAATGGACAGTGCTGCTGCAGGTAAGGGGAGGCAATCTCTTCAGAGGGAAAGAAAGACTTCTGTGTGTGTGAAGAACAACCAGGGCTCCGGGAGCTGAGCTCCTGTGAGCACTAAGGTACACAGTGGGCTGGGTGATGGATCCTCAGAACATACATTTACGTCCACACCCCAGTTGCTGGACCCTGTGAACATCACCTTATGCAGCCAAAGAGTGGACATGACCTTACTGCAAAGGATGCGATGAAGCCAAAGATCTTAAGAGGGGGATTGGTCCTGGGGTACCTGCGGGGTACCCTGAATGCCATCATGTATATCCTTATAAGAGGAGGAGGAGGCTGTGTGAAGACAGAGGCAGGGTTTGGAGTGGTGTGTCCATGGCCACCTCACACTAGAAGAAACAAGGACAGGCAGTACCCTGGAGTCCTCGAGGAATGTGGCCCTGCTCACCTCTTGATTTTGGATTTCTGGTCTTCAGAGCTGTGAGAGAATAAGATGCCATTGTTTCAAGCCACCATTTGGGATGAGTTGGTCCAGCAACCCTAGGGCATGGGTGATGGTGACCACTGGGGTCAGGGACCATGGTAGCCCAACCACACTGGCCTCATGAGGTGCCTTGAAGACTCTGGGTGGAAGAAGTCTTTGGAGGGTCCAGACCAGGGTATGACGGTATCTGGGCTGCATTCCACAAGGTAAGCCTGGCTGCCACATCTCTAGAGGGCAATGGGAACCAGAAAAAGAGGCATCTGTGGCTATGCAGGCATGGGGTGATCCCCGGTCCCCTGGAGTTCCATCTGGTATCTGCCCCACATGTAACAGGCCAGGTGTCATCAGGGTCACAAGTCTCCTGGGAAGAGAGTGGGGTCTGGCTATGTCTCTCTGATCAGCCAGCTGGATCAGCTATGGTACGGGCAGGAAGCAAGAGGCCCTGGGTATAGGCCGGGGCAGACACAGCTGTGTGTCAATATTTAGAAAAGTGGGCGTGATATGTTCCTACAAAAGCAAAAGCCACTTCCTTTTCAGCCAATAATCCTTTGAATGACAAAGGGGAAACACCCAATGTTTTTGGTATTTTTTACATTTCGACAGGGTCTTGAAAGTTTGCCCAGGCTGGCCTTGAACTTGTGATGCTCCTGCCTCAGTTTCCCAAAGTTTTGAGACCACAGGCATGGGAGCACTTCCATGCCCTGCTCCCTGTGGTATTCAGAAACACCCAATGATTTTATATCAACCTACAAGTAGGTCAATGAGTGAGGTAGAAGGCAGAGAAGGGAGGGAAAGGTTCCCCAAACCTCACCTAACTGGGTAACAAGAAAGCCAGGGCTCAACTACCCTGCAGCCTCAATCCTGGAGACCCACAAAGCATTCTCCAAGGGGAGCTCAGTAGGGAGAAAGGCCAGCAGGGAAATGTTCTTGTCCTTCCACTGGCATCAAAGGCCTTTGCACCAGGGTGAGGAAGTGAACCTCTCACCATTAGAACCAGGCCATTCTCAAAATCCAGGCCTCCACCCTCGGCACATTTGTCCACACCGTGCCACCTCTTTCCTGCTCTCTACCTCTTTGATTCCAGGCTCCAGATGAGATTTGCCAAGTGAGAACAGTATTCGGGGGACTTTGGGCTGTAGGTGAAAGAGTTATTTCTCTTGGGCTACATAAGAGGAGCCATGAAATCAAAGTCCATCATGCCAGGAAGAGCTACAGGGACATCTGAGGGGTTGGGCAGAGCAGAGGGCTCGGGAGATAGCAGCAGGAGAGAAACTTGAGGACTTGGTCTACATAGGGCAGAGTAGGAGAGCTCCAGTTCAGAGCAGGGCTTGGAGGCCTCTCCCCACTCTTGGACTTTCTGTGGCTGGGGAGCTTTTAAGGGCACAGAGGCCTTCCCTCCTTGCCTAGCTATCAACCACACTCCATGCATTGCACACCCAAGGCCATCACCCCCTCGATGCACAACTTGCTTCTTGTGTTCCTGGGCTCTCCAAGGGCAAGAGAGTTCTATCTTAGTGGTCCCCAATCTTTTTGTCACCAGGGATCTTTTTGTGGAAGAGAATTGGGTTGCAGGGGATTGGGATGATTCAAAGAGGTGCACAACTTTGATCCCTTGTATTTGCAGCTCACAGTAGGGTTCAAGCTTCTATGAGAATCTAATGCAGCAGGTGATCTGACAGGAGGTGGAACCCAGGTGGTAATGTGATGAGGGGAGCAGCTGTCCTGCTCTGTGGCCGAGTTCCTAATAGGCCACAGGGTTTGGAGATCTGTGCTCTACCACATGCTGAGTGCCTTGCATGCCAGGCTCTGTCCTGGGAGCTTTATTCTACTTAATTCTTGCCACAGCTTTGCCAGACAGGAACTACCAAGGTCGCCCTTTTGCAAATGAAGAGACTGAGGCTCAGAAAAGTGAAAACCTGTCCAGCCTCACATACATCTGTCCTCAGGCCACCATGCATCTGCTGGGCTTGAAATTTACCTACTTTTCCTCTAAGTATTTGTAGACTTGGCCCCATGAAGATCACCGTGAACAGGACAGACACCTAGGCTTCTTTTTGCTGGAAACATTGTGATTTGTGAGCACAAGCATCTTTGGTTTGGAAGCCCATCAACTGTCCCCTCATGATCCGTGCACTTACGTGTATGTGTTGTCCATAAAGAAAACAAATATTTTCAAGCTCCCTGTCTCACTGGAGGTTATGTTCTGGTAGTGGTGGGAGCGAGGATAAGAACCTCAATGTAGCAAGCTAAATCATAGTCCCCAAAGATACAAAGTGACAACTCTTCTCTATTTCTGGTCATTTGTGTTTTCTCTCTTGATACATCAAGGAGTTCATCATTTTCAAATCTTTTCATAGAAATTATTTTTGCTTTGTGGCTATTCTCTTTTTATTTTTGTTTTTCATTTCATCTTTATTTTCACAATTTCCCCTTTCTACTTATTTCAAGGCTAATTGTTCATTTTTTCTAGTTTCTTAGGGTAGAGGCTTAATTAAATCTAGATCTTCATTCTTTTTCTAATATACAATTTAAAACGATAGCTGCCTCCTAGAAATTTTGTGTTTTTATTATCAATCAATTGAACTATTTTCTGATTTCATTTGTGATTTCTTCTTTGATACACAGGACAGTTAAAAAGGTTGTTGTTTTGGGGGGGGGGTTTTGCTTAATTTAACAACAAAAAATTCTTCAACTTACAAATGGGCAAAGGACTTAAACACTCATTTCTCCAGAGAAGATATGCAAATGGTCAATAAGGACATGAAAAGATGCTTGACACCATTAGTTGTTAGGAAAACCACAAAGAGAAACAACTTCACACCCAGCAGGATGGGTATATAAAGAAATAAGAAAGGCTAAGGAAAGTTCTGGCCCAGCCTAAGCAACTCAGCGAGATTCAGTATCGAAATAGAACTTTATAAAGGGCTGGGACATAGCTTAGCACACCTGAGTTCAGTAGCTGGTAAGGCTAAAACAAAACAAAACTGTGTAGCAGTCTGTATAAGAAAAAAGAAAAAAAATTAAAAACTGTTGGCAAGTATACAGAGGAGTTGAAATCTGTGTGCACTGCTAGTAGAAATACAAAATATCACAGCCACTACAGAAAACACAAAAGTGAAAGACAGGATAAGCATATGATCCAGCAACTTCACTCCTAGGTGTGCACCCAAAGGCACTGAAAGTGTGGCTCAAACAGATACTTTTATACCAGTGTTCACAGCAGCATTATGCACAGTAGCTGAAAGGCAGAAATAACTCCAATGCCCATTGACAGATGAATGGATGAAGAAATGTAAAACATTCATGCAATCAGACATTGTTTAGCCTTACACAAGCATGATATTCAGATACAGGCCACAGCAGGAATGCACCTTGAAAATATTAAGCCCCATAAGCCAGACACAAAAGGATGAACATCACTGATTCCATTTATAAGAGGTGCCTAGGAGAGGCAAACTTATGCAGACAGCAAGTGGAATAGAGGTAACTACTTTACTAGGGGCTCAGGGAAGGGGGAAATGAGCGTAACTGCCTAGTGGGTCCAACATAAATGTTTGGAATCAGGATAAATTCTAGAAACAGTGATGATGGTTGCACAACTTTGTGATTGTACTGAATCCCACCGAATTATACATTTAAAGTGATTAAAGTGATAAATTTTATGCTATGTGTACTTTTCTGCAATACAAATTTTCTTAATTTCCAAATAATTGAGGGGGAGCATAGTCTTGCTACATACTTCTGGCTAGCCTTCAACTCTCAGTGTAACCCAGGCCTGTCTTGATCTCTTTTTTTTTTCTTCCTATACCAGGGATTGAACTCAGGACCTTGTACTTGCCAGGCAGGCAGGGTGTCACTGAGCTACATCCCTGGCCCCCAGTCTTGAACTCTTGATGATCCTCCTGCCTCAGCCTCCCAAGTGCTAAGATTATGGGCATGTGTTACCATGCCCAACTGGATAGCTTCCATTACTAATTTTTAATTTAATTCCAAATATATTCTATATTATATGAATCCTTTTATATACATTGAGAATTGTTTTACAGCCCAGAATGAGCTATGAGCCATCTCAGTGAATATGAGCTATGAGTTCTTTGTGCCCCTTTGTTCTTGCTAGTTAATGTGTTCCATAAATGTCAATGTTTAAGTTTTACACACTGAATTTTTTCTACTTTTTATTAATTTTTGATTAATTATTTCATAGAATTCAGACTTCCAATCGTGATGTGAATTTGTGCATGTCACCTGTTTTTTCAGATTTTGCTTTGTATATTTTGAAGCTGTCTTGTTAGGCACATACAGATTTAGGATTATTATGGCTTCTCAATGAACTTTTTATCATTAAGAAATAACCCTCTGTGCTCTAGTCATACTCCTTGCCTTAAGATCTACATTATCTAATATTTATATAGTCATGCTGGCTTTCTATACTTACCATTTACAAACAATATTTTACCTCTGACTTATCTATCTTTATATTTCAGGCACATCTTTTATAATGAGCACACAGTTGAGTCTCATTCTTTTTTCCAGGCTGACAATCTTTCCCTGTTCATTGGGGTATTTAGATAATTCAATTTAATATCATTAGTAGAGCTGATTTTTAGCCTACCATTTTGCTAGGTATTCCCATTGATCCTATCTGTTCTTTGTAATTATTTTCTTTTCCCTTCCCTCAAATTCATTGAGTTCAATTTTGTTGTTGTTGTTTGGGTTTGTTTGTTTGGAGACAGGATCTTGCTAGATAGCCCAGGCTGGCCTTGAACTTGCAATTGTCCTGCATCACCCTCCTGAGTGCTGGGACTGTGCTGGCATGTGCCACTGCCCCCAGCTGAGTAATTTTTTAAGGATTCTGTCTTATCTTGTTTAATGTGTTAACTAGCTGTACAACCTTTTCTTAGCTTTTACTACTTGACAAATGGCATAGGACTCATGTCCTTTACCTCGTCCTTTGAGCTATTGTATCTATTTCTTTGTATATTATAAACTCCATAGTACATTGTTATTATTCTTACTTATTTTATAAATAAGCTCTGCTCTTGTTTGAGTAATTTTTGTTGATTTGACATCAAGGTCATGTTTCGTTTTGTTTTTGTGGCAGTGACAAATATGTTCTGAGGACCATCCAGTGAATTTTTTATTTCATATATTGTATTTTTCCAATCTAGAATTTCTATCTAGTTATTTTTAAGTTTCCATTTATCTACTGAAATTTCCCCTCTCTATATTTATTGCATCCATTTTCCCCTTCAAGTTGTCAAGCAAATTTATAATAGTTGCTTTAAAGTCCTTGTCTGCTAATTCATCACTGGTGTCATCCTTGAACCTGTTTCTATTAATTATTTTTTCTCTTCTGATTAGAGGTGACAATTTCCTTTGCATATGGCAATTTTTTGGTGTGTTCTGAACATTGCAAATGCTGTCATTTTTTAGTGTGGATTTTGTTGTCTTCCTTTAAAAATGTTGAGAAATGTTGAGAAATCCCCCTCCCCTATTATTGGCAAAACACCTCAGTCCTTTCAAACATTCTCTTTATACTTTGTTGATGTTGTCCTTGAATAGCCTTTTCTCAGGCCACAGTATCAAGACTGCTACTTTCTGTTGGGTTTCACTTCTCTGAAAATTTTCCCCAAACAGAAATTCAGGAAGAATGTAGGGGTAACTTCATGTGTATCCTCTGCCTTTCTGTTGTCCATTGCCTTAAAAAAAAGTAGCTTTAAGTATAGTGTTCAATTTCATAGTTGCTTACAACGGAAAGGTGATTTTAATATTCATTATCATAGCACAATTGGAAACCATCATCTAGCAACCCAGCCTTTAGTGCACGAGTCTTAGGGACATTTCAAACCCAAGCCACAACAGTGTTGTAATGAATGACTATGTTAGGGCTGATGCTTAAAATCATGCAAATATCCTATTTCTCCTTAATCTTACAGCACTAATTTTAGCCTCAGTCAGCGGATCCTGCCTGCAACAATTGCTGTGCTGTTCTAAGGGCGAGTTCCCATTTTCCTAATTCCTTCTTCACTTGCTAACTGGAATTCTTTTTGATAGGGAAGTGTCATCCATCCTTCCCATGTATTTGCTTACTCCACCCAGTTTTGAGGTACCCAATGCATTTTTTCCCACTTATGAGTGGGAATAGAGCTGGGGGACCTGCTGCTGTTAGAGCTTCTTCACCCTTCTGGAACCGTATGTAGCCACAGAAGGAGCTCCGGGCTGACTCTGGGGTTGAGGTGGCTCTTAACTCCACAGGACTCAGGGCCCAAGTGAGGCAGTGTCTCCAGCTGTTGCCACTGGCACTTTGAGAAACCTCATCAAAATGAAGAGCAGCTGCAGGCGTGCTGGCTGGGCAACTGATAGCCTAGGCACAGCATTCCCAGAGACAACAAGGAGCCGGTGGCCCTTTCTTCAACAGCCAAATAAAGGCCATCTCAAGAACCACAAAGAGCAGGGTGTGAGTAGCTTCTGCAGTGACTGCATTTCCTTTGAGACGCCTGTCACTGGCACCAGGTGGTAAGAAAACACTTTGTCATGCCCGTCAGCAGCCTTTCTCTGGGCCTCGTGTGGCCCAGGGCTCTCCTCCTCTGAGGGGACGCTGTCCCGGCCGGCGCTCATCCATCAAACTCATGATGAGCTGGCAAATTGCTGTCTTGGAAAGATGCTCAAAAGCCCACCATCTCAGCCCATGTCCTGAAGGCGTCAAAGGCCTGGCCCCAGGGTGTGCCCCCCCGCAAGCCTTTCTCTTGAGGCACAGTGTGGAAAGCTTTACTGATCACTAAAGAACTTGCAGACCGCCAGCAGCTCCCTCTCACCACCTCGCTGCAGCCCAGGGGTGCCCCCAGTGCCCTGTGCCACCCATAGCCCCAAATCTGTGTCAACTCCAGGCTTGGCCTTGACGGACCCAGCTGGCTGGGCTGCACTTGGCTGCCTGCACCTGCCCCGGCACCTGCAACAACCTCATCTTCCTTAGCCCAGTGTCAGCGATCAGAACCACCCTTGCCCAGTGGCAACCATGCCCTTCCTGCCTTCCTGCACTGGCTCTGACATCCACGATGACAAAAGGAGGCAGGCAGCTCTGCCCACTCATAACCCACCCCTGCTCACATGGTCCTTGTGTTCATCCCCAAGACAAGTCATTTGTCTTCTGGTTTCTTTCTTTTTTGCAGTACCAGGGATCGAACTCAGGACGTTTCAGGACCTTTCGCTTGCAAGGCAGGCACCATGCCACTGAGCTAAATGCCCGGCCCTTCTGGTTTCTTTCTATTACCATGTAATAATTGTACCTGCCAGTGGGATTCAGCATGATATTTCCATTCACGTGTACAGCACACACTGATCAAATCCAGCCTCCCATTCCTACCCCAACTAGCAATCACTGTTCTACTTCCAAGGGGACATTGTTTAAGCTTCCCCATGACAGAGAACATGTAATCCTTGCCTATCTGTCTCTGGCTTATTTCACTTAACATCATGTCTTCTAGTTCCACCCATCTTGCTGCAAATGACAGGATTTCGTATTTCTTTCAGGCCGAAGAACACTCCATTGTGTATATGCAGCATGCTTTCTTTATCCATTCATCTGCTTCTGGGCACCTCGGCCGAGTCCCTGTCTGAGCTGCTGTGAATGGTGCCGATCACGTCCCTGCCCCCACATCACCACCCTCGACTTCCCCTCCCACCATCACCCAGTTTTACTGTCGTTAGGGTGCCGCGCACTGTCTCCACTCGTGTGCTGCCTTCACTGCTTGCCTCTGCCTACCAGGCTTACGTGCCATCAAGACAGCCCCTGTCCACAGTGCTGCACATGTGGCTTTCAGAGTCTGTCACCTACCCAGCAGGCATGTTCCTCCTGCAAGGGCACATCTGTCCCTCTGAAGGGCAGGGTGCCTGGCAGAGATGGGACGGGGATCACACAGCCTCTTCTTCCCTGCAACTTTCTGCCTGGCTCAGTGGGGAGCGTGGGCCTCAGGTGTCCTGCTCAGGTGCCCAGGCAGCCCTGAGGCCCCAAGTGCAGCACTGACTGTCCCCTGCTGATGCCTGTCCCCAGCTCACAGGTGAGGGAAGCAAGCCCAGCATATTCTCTGAGTCCCACGGAGTGTCGGGCAAGGACAGAAGCCACTCCCTGCACAGCCCTTGTGTCATAGCAAAGGTCCAGGTTCAAGTAAGCACCATTTCTTAGATAATGAGGCCCAGCAAGGATCCCTCGGCCACAGAGCAGGGAACACAGGGGCTTTGGGCATCCGGTCCGGCTCACACCTGCTGATCTCTGTGCCCCAAGCATGACCTGGAACAAGTTCTCAGGATCATGGCTCAAGCCTAGTCTGTAGAAGGGCTTTGAGATGGTGCAAGGCTCGTGTGACATCTTGCACAACACGGGGCACTGTCACATGCTGCACAGAGAGTCATGGCTGAGGTCACCACATCGAGTCACCGGCATCTTCAACAAAGTGGATCTGGTCCTGTGGAAGGGGGCACTGACAGGGCGGGACAGCAGGACCAGGTTCCCAGCGGCCACCCCTTCATGAGGACAGGGACCCAACCCTCGCGGGCATCCAGGGCCCCCCCAACCTGCCTGCTCCTGTAGCCCTCTCCTCCACCCACCTCGAGATCCAGGTACCCACACAGGAAAGTCGCCTCAACACCAGTGCATCAGGGCTGGGATTTCTTGTGAGAAAAGTAAGGTCATGGCTGCGTGAAAGGTGGGGGCTGGGGGCAGCGTGGCCTGGCAGCTCCAGGGGTGAACGACCTGCAGCCGTTTGAAGTCCACCGTTATCTGCCGCTAGGCTGTCTGGCTTCTGCCGGGGCATAAACAGGGTGATTGAAGTGGGCGTTGTGTCTTTCCGGACCACAAAAGCCCCCTCACTAATTGCCACATCAAATGATCGGGAAGCCCCCGGTGGAGGCCTGCAAATTACCGTGAACACACAGCAAGGCCCGAGGCTGCAGTGCTCCCTCCCTGGCTGCCCGCCCCGGGTCCGGGTCCGTTACAGGGGAGGTGCATGGAGGTGGGGACTGCTCTGCTCTGCTGCCAGCTGGCTCTGCCAGCCTCACCCTTTGTCTCCCACTGTGGAGGGGATGTCCTTTCCCTCTGGCCCTGCCCGGAACACAAGGGGCTGCCAGCCCAGTACCTTCAGAGAGGCCACCGGAGGCCTAAAGCGACATAGTACCATGTGTGTCATGGCCCTGGCTCTTTGGGGCTCTTTGCTGTATCTGACCCTGGATGGGGGGCTGGACAGCCAGTGGTCAGTTCCTTCCACTGTCCTTCTACACCTGCCCCCAGCACTCTGCAGGTTCCCCTTTCTCAAAGGGGGGGACTGTTTGAGGAGTGGTCCCAGTGCAGGCACTGTGGCACCTGAGGCTTTTATAGGGGGACTCCAGGATCACCCTACCTCATCTATGGGAAACTGAGGCTCAGGGAGGCCAAGCACTTCCCTCAAGGATGCATTTCTCATCTGTGCAGTCCAGTGTCTCTCGGGTGGTGGGGAGAGGCCCTGGTCACCCAGCAGTGACTGTGACCCCTGACTCAATACCACCGGCTAACTTAGGGTGCTCACAGCTCCAGGGGTCCTCTCACAGCAGATCCTGACCCAGGCTGTTCCCTCCTGAGACTTTTACTTCAGGAGCCCTGACTCCCCTGGGCTAGTTCTCCCATCCTGGGGACCCCTGCCTTAGTCCTCTCACCAACTCCACCTGATGGGGAAAGAGATACAGTAGCAGAACCAAGTGAGATAAGATCCCTTGGAGGAAATGACACCAAACGAAGGTACCTGACCTCAGTGAAGGGCATGGGGTACTGACAAGGTGAGGGGGTAAGAGTGGAGGGGCAGGATTACTCCAAACCTAAAATCCAGCATGGGCAAAGGTCCTGTGGCAGCAGGAGCTGAATACAGCAGGTGCATCCACCATGGTAGGGATTTGGGTCTCAGAGCAATGGAAGGCCATCACAGGGCTGTTAGCTGCACAGAAAATACATCAGGACCAAGCTTCTAAAGAGATACTCGGCTGTGCTGTGAGCTTAGCTCTCTAGCTCCCCCAGCCAGATGACCCCAGCAGATCCAAAAGAGGAGGAGGAGAATGAGCAGAAATGTTCCTAGGTCCTGTGGAGCTGGGACCGTGGAGGGCTACAGAGACCGTTTCCTTCCTGCGGACAGAGTCACCTTGGAGTCCAGGCCATTCTGTCACTAGCTTTGCTGGGTGGGTTGGCTCCGGATGGAGTGAAGTGACTCCCAAGAAGATGGGCATGGACTCTCCCATAGCAGGTTCACAGCAAATACTTGAGCACCAGGGACCCGGCCCAGCCCGGCCCTCCTCGGGCTCCTGACTGTTTTCTGTAACCTGAGGACCGGAGTGCAAGTAGCCATTTAAAAGCACATGTGTGACTGTCATCCCCAGGCAAAGTGACTGGAGGGGCCCAGGAACCCCACCCTGGAGCCCTGCTGGGGAGAAAGTCAGGCCTGCTCTGAGCACTGCCTGGTGCCTATGCCTCACTGGCCCTGCAGTGTGACCAGGAACACCCGCTCAGCACTGCCACCTGGATCCTCTTCCATGGGGCACAGAAGAGGCTGGCAGCAGATCTCTCCTCTCTGAGTTGGGCTTCTGTGCTTGTGTTCAGAATGAACAAAGCCATCGCCTATCCCTGCCATGGGGCCGAGGCTCCCAGCACCTGGCAGAGTAAGAGGAAATGCCTTCCCCACTTTGTAGATGAAGTAACTTAGACCTAAAGAGATGAGGTGAGTGCCCCAGGCCACAGAGACCCAGAAGGAGGCTTTGCTGTGGAGTCAGAGAGCTCTGTGCACTTTGAACACACCTGTCCCATCACTCTTACTGTTTTCTGAAGCAGTTCTGGAAGTCCCCCTTCACGTGCGCCATTAGTTGCAGTGTTATAACTGCCTCCATGCTCTAGATCAATTCAAAGCATTGACCTTTCATGGTCATTTTAACTTTGGGGAAGAGCTAGAAGTCACATGGTGCCAGACCCAGTGAATAAAGTGGATGGGGACGCTCCATAATGCTTTTGATATAGGGGGAATAGATTGCAACTCTCAAACCTGCTAGATATCCAAAACGCGAGTTCGTGTTCTCTAAAGTCGAAGAGTGAATTCCAGGAACAACGGAGGTTAAGAGTAGGAAAAATTTATTGAGGGAAAGATAGCTTCCGTCTAAGAGAGACAGAAGAGGGACCAGAAAGTGGGTTGCCTGCCCATCCCACTTTTCAAAGGTGTTTTATAGGCAAAGCCATGAGATGAGGTGGGTACAAAGTGGGACAAAACTATAAGACCCAATGGAAATTTACAAGATGAGCATGAGGTGGGACAAAACCATGACCAACGAATGAGATTACAAGTACAGTCACCCAGGTAATATTGATTAAAGGGGAATCAAATGAGAAAACAAGTCACATACTAGGAATTTCTCTTTTAAAATATCAATCACTGCTATTCATCTCTAGTGGAAGTAATACAACTTTCTTTTTTATAATGCTAACCAGTGAATGTGCCTCAATTGTTCTCCATGTTAGCTCCTTGATTGTTCTCTATGTTGGCTCCTTGAGGGCCAGCCCTGTCTAACTGCCTACAAGATATCAAATTAACTTACCTATCTACAATACTTTTATGAGCCTCCCTTTCCTTGAATGACACTCAGCAGCGGCATTCACTGTGTTTTTGATCACACCTGAAAAGATACTTCAGAAAGAGGACTTCTAGAGCTGCTTCAGAATGTGGCAAGAATGATGGGATAAATTTAAAGGAAGGGGAGAAAAGCCAGGGGCTGCATGGTGTCAGATCCAGTGAATAAAATGACGAGGACACAGCAATGTTTTGGGGAGCCTGCTTTGAGGCTTTGAGGGGGATGAATGGCAATGTGTCTTTTACTGTGATACATTTTTAACATTTAAATAGTTACTGCATATTTCGATCACACCTTGCACATATTTGTTGGAGGACCTGGTTTCAGTTATTTGGGGCATAAACCCAGGAGTGAAATTGCTGGGTCACATGGAAATTCTATATTTCCCTTCCTTGAGAGAGCCCCGCTGCTTCTTACAGTAGCCACACCATGTTACATCCCACTAGGAATCCACAGGCATTGCAATTTCTCCACAGCTTCATCAAGTCCTGTTATTTTCCACTTTTCTTAAAATTATTATCATTATTATAGCCACCCGGTGGGCACAAAGCAGCATCCATTCTGGTTTCGGTTCACATTTCCCTGTTAACTAATGATGCTGGTGATCTTTTGTGGGCTCATTGGCTGTTTGTATCTCTTTTTGGTGAGATTTGGTCTAAGTCCCTTTGAGAGTTTGTTTTGTTTCTGAGTTGGAAGAGCTCCTTATAGGGCGGGGCTGTGGCTCAGTGATGGAGCACTTGGCTAGCATGTGCAAGGCCCTAGGTTCAATCCCACGTCCTGAAAAAGGAGTAAAAGACAATCCCTCACATATTCTGTGCACTTCCTAATGACTGTTCACAAAAGGTCTGCATTTTCATCCTGATGTGGGTCCTACCTGTCACCAGCAGCCCTGGTGACAGGTGAGGCAGTGATGACGGGGAGTCGTCACACAGTGTGGCCTTGGCATTGCCCTGGCCCCGTCCTGCCACAAGCAGTGGGATGACTGATGTGCCTCCCTCTTCTCATCTGTATGAACAGACCCAACAGAAGCCACCTCACGGAGTTGTTTTAGGTGCCACAGACATTGTTGATGTACAAAATCTAGCATCCAGCCTGACACAGTAAGTGCTCAATAAATGCTGAATACAAGGGTTGAAATACATGAAAAATATGGTGATGGTTTAATTAAACACAGATTTGTTACTGTAAAAGACACATTGGCATTAGTCCACTTCAAAACACGCCCTCTTGCTTCCAACACACTTATTCCACCGTTCTTGCCACTTTCTGAAGCAGTTCTGGAAGTACTCTTTGGTGAGTATCTTTAGTTGTGCTGTTGTATGTGCCTTGATGTCTTGAATCTATTCAAAGCATTTACCCTTTGTGGTCGTTTTGATTTTGAGAAGAGCCAGAGGTTGCATGGTACTAGAGCCAGTGAATAAAGTGCTCGAGGACACACAGTAATGTTTTGGGGGCTTGCCTTTCCACTGGATGGCATTTGACTGCAGCGTTCACCATATTTTGCATCATACCTTGTGTCTTCCTTATTTTTCTTGTTGTTGAGACAAAATACTCCATTCCCAAGGTTAAAGGAGGAAAGGTTTATTTGGCTCACAGTCTGCAGAGGTTTCAGCCCGTAGTTGGCTGGCTCCAAGGCAGGGCAGCATGACAGAGGGTCATGGAAGAGGAGTCTATGGCAGGACAGGCAGGAGGCAGCAAGCAGTAGGCAACAGCATCAGCCGCCGCCGCAGGCCTGCCTTCCCTCTCCCCTTTATATTCCATCCAGGCAGTAAGGCTATTGATTGATGCCAGCCACACCCAGGGTGGAGCTTCCATTATCCACTCTCTAAATCTCAGAATCACACCCTTAATCTACGTTCACACACCCCAATCCAGCCACCTTTAAACTCCCTACCTATGAGCACACAAGGCTTTGGGGAGACCTCTAGATATAAGCCATAGCAGCTTATAAAGACACTCACGGAGAAGGCCTTCCAGAGCTGCTTCAGAAAATTAGAACAATGGGATAAATGTGTTAGAAGTGGGGGGAAGTATTTTGAGAGACATCAATGGCAATGTGCTATAACTTTTTAAAATGTAACATCCACTATACATTTTGATCACACCTTGTAGCATTACTGTAGGAAATATAAAAACATGCAATGCTCTACAACAAAAGGAGTACCCACCGCAAGTTTCAGTCAGACAGGATGAATAAGTTCCAGAGAGCTGCTGAATGGTGAATGGTACAGTGATGTGCTTAGTAATAACGCATTGTATACTTGAAAGGTGCTATGAAGGCAGATCTTAGAATACACACACACACACACACACACACACATATACACACGCAAGATAGCTGTGAGGCGGTGGATGTGTTAATTACCTTGACTGTGGTAATCATCTCACAGTGTATACTGTATGTATACCAAAATATGATGTTGTACATCACAAACAAATATAATCTTTGTCAATTATATCTCAATAAGTTAAAAATATAAAAAGAAACCCTACTTTTTTTGCCTCCCTAAATATCAGGAAAAGATTTGTTTTTAAAATTATTTATTTATTTATTTATTCAATGTGGTACCGGGGATTGAACCTAGGGCCTTTGCACTAAGCTACATTGCTATATCCCCATCCCTTTTTAAAATGTAATTTATTTTGGTATGAGGTCTCCATAAGTTGCCCAGGTTGGGCTCAAACCTGTGATCCTCCTGCCTCAGCCTCCCAGCACACTAGGATTACAGGCATGTGCCATCATACCTAGCTAGAAAATCTTTTTTAAATTACAATGTCTAGGCCTGGAAAGGAAACAAGACAAAAGGCCTTCTTGGGCAATGCTTTCTAGAGATGATAAAATAAATTAAACTACAGGTACTTTTTATTTTTCTTTATTTTGTGATGTTTCAGAATCAAACCCAGGGCCTGGTGCATGCCAGGCAAGCACTCTGAAACAAAGCTCTTCCTCCAGCCCTTTTATTTAGAATTTTTTTTCTTTAAAATATAATTGACTATTTAAAGCAAAGGTCCAAATGGAGTATTCTGGGGTTTTTTAAAGGTGTAGAAGCAAAAACACTCGACGACTACAGCCCCAAAGCTGGGAGAAGGTCACGCTGTCAGTATCTGACATGGTGGTAAGTGGTGACAGAGAAACCTCAAAGCTGGTGCTAAAGAAACAAACAGCAAACAAGAAAACAGAGAGGTAAAGCTCGACAGCACACAGAAGAAATGGAATGGAATAAGAAATACCCAACCCAAAAGCAGACAAGAAAGAAGGGGGGATAGGAAACAAATCACAAGACGCAGGTTGTTGGCCCCCAGTTCAGGGACCATGGGGGAGCAGGACTGGGCTGACTGCGCCCAGGTGAAGGGCGGAAGTGGCCAGGCTGCCTGGAAAAGGAAGAGCAGCCCTTTGAAGAGAGACCCTTTAAATATGAAGATGGAGACCATAAAGCACAAGAGTAGGCCATTCTATGCCATGCCCTGTCTTCCTGGACCCATCTTGCCCACCTGGACCCTGATCTCTTGGTCTCAGGATGGTTTCAAATATTTTGAAACACTCCCACCTGCTCGCCAGTCTACAAAAGCCTGGCTGCAAAACTGTACAAAGCAGGGGATGTTAGTGTGGTGAAGCTGTTCTGTGTGATCTTGGACACAACATTACACGCTGGGCAAAGCCCACAGCACTGTGCAACCTCAAGAGTGAGGCCTGCTGTACGTCAGGGGTTTCAGAGAATAATGACGGCCCAGGCTCATCTGCAGCAGCAGGTGCATGTTAACACACAATGCCAACAATGGGTGGAGGGAGGGAGCCCTGTGTGTTACCTGCCAGACAAGTCCATAACCTTAAAACCATTAAAATACTCCACTGATTATTTAAAATTCCAACCAACCCAGAAGAGATGGTGCAAAGTATCTAAGAACTGGATGGGATCAGCTTGCCCGGAAGCTGTGCATAGCCAGGTGGGGAGCTCAGGTCCCTGCGGGCTCACGGCTGGAGTTCCTGGTTTCTGATTCTCTGCCAACTTCACCTTGGGCCACTCCAAGGGCCTCACCACTTATCACTTAATGGCATTAATTATCCTGGCTCCTCCCCATTCACAAGTAGCTTGTCTACAAACAACTCATCCACACACTACTCCAGTACCTGATAATGCTGCACAGCTGGCTGGGGCTTCCAGAACCTTCCAGCCTCAATTTTGCCTCCGGTTAGATGCACCTCAGTTGGCCATTCACATGAGCACTAAGGTGCACAGAAGCCGAGACAGATGGACAATGTGGAGACACAGACCCCTCTCCTGGCCCTATCTTCCCCTGCCCTTCTCCCCAGCCCTGAAAGACAGGAGGCAGAGGCTGGAAGCAGGAAGCTGATGCTGTGTGAGGCTGGAACAATCCCTCAGCCTCTCTGGGCTGACTTTGGACAGTGGTTCCAGGCCACACTGTTAAGGAGGAAAGCGTGTGAACAGCACATCCCAAGAACTTAGTAATGATATAGCCCCTATTTCTTGACAGCTCATGTGCCTTGGCTGGGGGTTAGAGGACACAGTGGGTAGAGAACCTCAGAGACTGCAGAGCGGCCAACCTGTACCAGCTGCCTGAGTCAACTGGGGCCATCTAACCAAGTGCCACAGACGGGGCAGGGCAAGGAGAGTTTAAACAGCAGATTCTTATCCTGTGGGCCTGGAAGTCCCACAGGTGTCCCCAGCTGGTCCCCAGGTGGTCCCCAGATGCCTTCCTGAGGCCTTGCTCCTTGGCTTGCAGATGGTATCTCCTCCCGCATCCTCACCTGGTCCTCTGTGTGTCCCCATTTCTTCTAAGGACACAGTCATGTGGCATCAGGGCCCACACTCAAGCTCTCACTTCACCTTCATCACCTTTGTGAAGCTGGATCTCCAGTAGTCTCATTCTGAGGGAGCTGGGGCTTAGGGCTTCACTATACGAACTTTGGAAGGACACAGCTCAGGCCATGACATGCGTAAATGTCTAAAACTGGGCCTCAGGAAAGAGGATGGCAGGGAGAGCTGAGATGGGAACTCTGGGGGCCTAGCCCTGGGCTGGCCTTGCCGTGTAGCCCTGATGGCTTTCAGTCCCTCTGTCGCTATCTGAAGGATGGGCCTCCCTGGGTTTCCAAGGCAGTGCCCTGGGCAAGGACAGCGAGCTGGTTGGGAAACGCTGCCAGAAGTCGAGACTCCTACTGTGGACTGGCATCTGGAAAACACCCAAGACAGGGATCTCTCTCCCAAATGACAATTTAGAAAAAGAACCCAGAGGTGTCTAGGGAGAGGTGTAAGGCCACCTACCAGCTCACCAAGCCCTGTGGTCATGGAGGAGGCCACACTGCACATCTTTACAGCGTGAACTGCTGAGCCTCTAGCCTGGGAGGACAGCTGTACCTCTGCAGCCCAACTGACAGTGGGCAAGTGGCAGGGCAGAGTTGGCCTGGACATGGGGCATGGGGATCCAGCAGATCCTAGAGGGGAGGGAGGTGACCCTAGTGGCCCTGGGGACAGGTCCTCCCTGCTCCTGGGGCAATTCAGGTACACAGGCCACAATGCAGGTGCTCATGGCAGTACCCACAGAGATGCTGGGATCGGAGCCTTTGTGTGCATCTGTTTGTGTTATTTCTTCACTACAAAGGACTCACCAGACAAACCAGTTATTTCCCCAGACTGCAGGGACCTTTAACTCCACCACCACTGTGTCCCAGTAGCCAGGAGGGGCTTTTGTCCTGCAGAGGGCTCCGGTTGCTTTGCCACCAGCCAGTGGAAAAAAACTTATTTTAGGAAGACGGGAAACCACCTACCACTTAGCAAAGAATCCGGGCTAATTGTGAGGCCAGTCTCAGTTTCTTTATTTAGCTATTTATTAAACTGCCTCAAACTGGAATTAATGGCCGAGCTGGCCCCTCGGCTCCCCATGTGCTGGTTCTGGGGGCAGCCGCAGCAATTTCGGCCTGATTAAAGGGTCTGCCAGACAGCCCACCTCCTCCCTTGAACACACAGCTCGAAGCTCCAGGTCAGGAATGCGCAGCCGCAGCTCTCTCAGTCCTGGCTGAATGGAAGAGGTCGTTTTGCCCCAAGATCTGTCCTGGGCTCCCACCACAGCATGATGTTGCTGAACCTCCAGCACTGGCTGGTGTCGGACACACAGTCCTTAGGAAGCCTGGCTCAGCTCCCCACCCGACAGCCCTTCTGACCCAGGACACCTTCCTCAAGCCACCCTGCTGGTAACTTTGCAGCTTGTTTTGCAATTTGAATGATCTCTTGTGTTTATTTGCCTGCCTCACCCAAATCTAGGGCCCTGGAAGTGAAGGCCGTCACCTCCAAGTTCATCCCAAATCTCCAGGTTCTAGAACATGGCTGGATGTGCAGGCGGAGGAGCCACTCACAGTGTTGACCTGAGGTGCTGCTGGGAGGCTGAAGTCCATGCTGCCAGGTGGTCTCAGACCCTGAGACCAGGGATGGCCTCAGAACCTGGATGCTGGAGAGAAACAGGAAGGACACAGCCACAGCCATCCTTGGGGAGCCCTCCAGGGCCAGTGGTGTTGTGAGCTGCATGTCCAGGCAAGAACTGGGCTGTGCACAGCCAAGGGACAGCGATAAGAAAGGAAGACAATGAGGACGGAGGTGGGCTGGGATCGGGAACACTTGTGCACTGCTGGTGGAAATGTGAAGGGGTGCATCTGCTGTAAGTGACACAGAGAGAGCTCAAAAGTGACACGGAGAGGCCTTATGACCAGCAGTTCCCGCCTAGCTGTGAGGATACTTGCATATGAGGGCAGCGTTCTTCATAGCAGCCCAAACTGGAAACAATCCCAATGTCCACTGGCTGGTAAAAGGATAAAGTGTGGTCCATTACACAGCAGAGTACTACTCAGCCATGAAAAAGAGCGAGGTAGTCACACACGGTACAACGTGGATGTCCCTTTAGGCCCTTATGATCCCCTTCATGTGACATATCTGGAACAGGCACTTCCACACAGAGGTGGACCAGGGGCTGCTCAGGCCAGGGAAGGATGAGAGGACAGAGAGGTGGCTGAAAGGCTTCCTTCCTTCCTTCCTTCCTTCCTTCCTTCCTTCCTTCCTTCCTTCCTTCTTTCCTTTTGTAGCACTGGAAATTGAGCCTAGAGCCTTCATAATGAGCTACATGTCCAGCTCTTTCAAAAATTTCAAATTTTGGGCCAGGGATTTAGCTCAGTGGTTCCAGTGCCCGCCTCGCAAGTGCAAGGACCAGAGTTCAATCCCCAGTACCAAAAAAAAAAAAAAAAAATTAAATTTTGAGATGGTCTCACTAAGTTGCTAAATTGCACAGGCTGGGCCTGAACTTGTGATCCACGTGGTTTAGTCTCCAGGGTGCTGAGATTACAGGCATGTGCCACCATGTCTACTGAGTTTCTTTTGAAAGCAATAAAAGTGTTCTAAAATTGTGGTGATATTTACACAACTTCGAATATGCTTAAAACAGTGAATTGTGCATTTTAAAGGGATGAGATATATGGTATGTGAATTGTATCTCAATAAAACTTAACCAGAGAGAGAGAGAACTCACATACCCCCCCACCCCCCACACACACACACTGCGGGCACGTCCCCTGGGGAAATGCTTCCCCTCACCCCACAAGCTGTGCTGAAATAGTTCCCACAGCTTGGTGCTAAGAGCTTGTGAGTAGCCGAGTAGATGAGCAATTGCAGAGTCCTCCTGCAAGAAGCACTATGCAGAGGTGAAACCTGGCCTACAGAGGAGAGGGGTTGTGGGAAGTCAGGATGGTTTGGCCTGGGGGAACACTGGGTGGAGTCGGGGCTCCCAGGTGCTGGCTGGGTTTGTTTCTAGACCCCTAGGAACAACATGCGAGGATTCAGGTGAACCCTGTAGTTACTCTGCTGCTGAACGGGTGGGAAAAATCGTGGAGCCTATACCAGGGGCTATGCACTTTTCCCTATGTGCATCAAATGCCAAGAAATTGAGGGTTAAAACCAAGCCCAGAGGGCCACAAATGGGGACAGTCAGCTATCCCCTCCCCTGGCTGGCTTTGCTGTGGTCATGGCTCTCACTGTAGTGAGGCTGGCACCCACCCAAGCGCTGTTCTGAGGACCAAGGGACTCGCTGTAGTGCCCGGTGATGGGGAAGAGTCCCTGAAACCAGGCTGCTTCCTGCCTGACAGCCAGAGGCCTTCATCCCTGGGCTCCCTACACCAGAAAGGATGGACATGGCCTGTGGAATGGGTCACCCTGCCCCGGATGCCCACCTCTACTCCCTGCTACCGGTACCTGCCTGATCGCCCCTGGCCAAAGGGACTTTGCAGATGTGCTGACCTTGAGATGACTTTTGTGGGTGTACTGACCTCAAGGACCCCAAGATGGAGATGATCCTGGATTACCTGGGGGACCCATGTGATTGCAGGATTCCTTATAAGAAGGAAGCAGGGGATCAGAGAGAGATGTGACCACAGAAGCAAGGATGGGAACTGCGTGGGGACCTCAGCCCAGTAGCACAGCCATTTCCCACAGCTAGAAAGGCAGGGTCAGGGCCAGGGATATAGCTCAGTGGTTCCACCGCCTGCCTTGCAAGTGCAAGGAACCGAGTTCGATCCCCGGTACCAAAAAAGAAAAAAAGAAAAGCAGGGAGTAGGGTTTCCCAGAAACCCCGGGAGAACCAGGCCTGCCCACACTCTGATCTCCAGACAGGAAGAGAAGACATTCGTGTTGTTATGAGCTGGTACATTTGTGGCCATTTGTTATGGCAGCCATGGGGACCTCAGACTGTGTGGCTTGCATCTGCCACAGAACCCTCAGCTACACCTAGGGCTGTTCTCCGCCCCAGCCCTCTCCCCAAGCCCCAGCCTCTTTGTAGTGGCCCCTTGGGGTGTTAGGAAGCTGCTGAGCCCCATCTGGAGGAGATGCCTAGGTCGGAGACCCAGGACCCTGCCCAGAAGGCCCATGGGCTTCCAAAGTTGATTGAGGTCACCTCACCAGAGCCTGGGCCACCACAGCCCATAGCACAACCTCGAGGAGAGGCTGGGTTCTCTACGGCGCCACCCGTACTGGGACCCATCTGAGCACAGCATGGCATGGCCAGCTCCTGGAAGGTGGCGCAGCAGGACAGCCACAAACACCCCAACCCATCCTTAAGGCAGTGGCAGCCAGGAAGATCCGGAAGTCCTACCTGGGAAGGTGATAATTGGACTGATGGGAGGGGCTTGATATAGGAGGGAGCAGAGCTGGGCCTTGAGTCGAAGAGAGGATGGGGAGAGGCCATAGCACAGCGGCAGCCAGGGCTCCAAGCTGTAAGCCCAGGCCTCGGCATGCCATCTTCTTTTGGGAAGACCACTCAGGCCACCCCATAAGACCAGCAGGGCTGGGGCAGGCCAGGGGGTTGCCACAGGCATTGGGAAGAGGACAGGGCCATGACACTCCCCACCACCCCCAGCCCTGTCCCAGGCCTGCATCCTGGAGCAGCCTCTGGGGGACTCCAGACTGCTGCTGGTGGGGGTGGGGACCTGCAGAGGGGGGTCCCAGCAGCAGTTCCAAAAGGTGCCAATTCTGCTGGCTCCAGCTTCCCGGGGCCAGGACCCCAGTGCCCCTCCCACTCTGCCCCATCGTAAACCCATTTCAGCTCCTCTGCCTGTTCACTGACCTGCAACCAGGTGTGAATTGGGTCCGGCCAGGGACAAAATGGCTTTGATGAGCCAAATGGCAGGGGCTGGGGTGATGGAATACCCCCAGCCACCCGGGGAAGGTGTCCTGCAGAGAACCAGGCCAAGAAGGACCAGGTCAAGAGGGAGCCCGGAGGGCTTCCTTTACGAGCCCCCTCCAGGGCCTCCGCTGTGCCCCTCCCTGGGAGCTGCCTCCACTCTTGGCCTGGCCTCTTCCCAGAGCAAGAAGGCTCATCCCAGGGCCTTTCCTGGGCCCAGAGGCCAGGGTCTGCTTTTCTTGAGGGCACACCTTTGGAAGAGGAAGAACAGATTCTCAGAGGAATTAAAAAGATCTTTAAACAAAGGCGGGGCTGGGGGTGCAGCTCAATGGTACAGCCCTTGCCTAACATGTGCAAGCCCCTGCGTTTCACTCCCCCCCCATCACCCACCCATATTGCATTGCAAGGCCTTCCTGGGAGCCTTAGAAAAGCAAGGAGCAGAGGATGCCCAGCCCCTCCTTGGTGCAGCCCTACCTGAGCCAGCTGCCTCTGCCTGGGGAGCAGTGGGTGCACCTGGCCTAGACCTTGCTGACTGCTCCTCCACTCCAACCCTGTGGGCAGCCTCCAAGCCCTCATGGGAACAGAAGGCAGGACTGGGGACAAGTCTCCCTGCGAGCTGCCTTGGCCTCTCCCTAGGGTCTTGGCCCTATGTCCTGACTGTTCCTTGGGAGCCCACTGTCCTACCCCATTTGTGCTGTTTTCCGTGTCCCGCCTGGGTGCAAGATGCATCAGAGTAGGGTACCAGACCCTCACAGCTCCTTCAGACCCACTCAGCCACCCAGAGGCTTCAAATTCTCCCACAAACAACTCAGCTTCCTGGGCAGAGGCTGGCTTCTAAGCCCAGAAAGACCGATGGGGAAGGTCACCAAGATCATGCACATGACGTGCTGGGTGGCCTATCCACCCCCATGCTAATGCATGCTCTGTTCTAATTAGCCACCTTCCCTGCAGCAGGCCTTCCAGGACAGCCCCAAGAACCCCAGGGGGAAGAGGAGATGGTGCTCGCCCCCTACCCAGCTTCTGTGGCTAGAGCCACCCGGCATAGGTCAGTGGCGCAGGGGTCTGGAAGCTTCGCTGGCTCACTGTCCAGCTGGAAACCTAGGTCTGAGTGTCACAGTGGTCAGTGCAGGTCTGAGGTTCTCCACCCCTCCCCGAGAACCCTGGAGCCCAACAGCCAGGCCACCCACACTGAGGAACCTGGATCCTGGAAAGGCCCTGCCCTAACCTCTGAGCCCTGCTTGGGAATCCTGCTGTTATGTCCAGCCTGCTCCGACCATTGTCCATTGCCCATCCTCATTCCCCCTAACTGGTCACCATGGCCACTTTCATTGTCCCCAGGCCTCATGTGGGGTGGTCCTAGGGAGCTACTCCCCTCCCCACTTGCATGGTCCTACAAAGACCTGCCTTCACCCCAGGTGTGACTTTGGGCTAAGCAAGAGCTTCATGTAGCCTACAAATGCCACCTGCACACTGCATACTTGGTGACACTGCCTTAGTCACGTGGTAAACAGCACAGAGCTCCCAGCATGCCCTTGGCAGCCACCCTTCACTGGTACCACCCAGAGGTGGGAGAGGATCTCAGGGGTCCTGGGAAGGAGTATCTGGCTGGATTTGGGGGGAAGGAGGCACTGTGAGTAGAGAAGGAATCAGGGACAACTTGGCCAAAAAATGAGTGACAGTCTGGTATATTCCTAGACAGCTGAGGGCGGCAGTTAAGGACCAGCTTGCCTGGAGGTGGCTCCTTTGGGGCTTTGATATTCACAGAGGTGTTTGGGCCTCTGTGATGTGGGCTGAGATGTTTAGGGTGAGAAGCAAATCAGACCTGTATCTTGGGAAATATTACCAAGGAATTTGTGAATGGAGTGAGTCTTGTGAAGGTAAAAGGAGACTCTGAGAGGTCCCTAACTTCTAGGTATGAAGTCATAGACAACCAGGGAGCTCCCTCTAAATGCTCCCTTGAGGTTCCAGGCAGAGGCCAAATCTGGCCTGGAGAGACCGTGTGACACCGGAGACATCTCTGGTCTCCTCACCTTGGACCAGCCTTCCTGTCTGTACCTCAAATCCTCAATCCCCAAGAATCCCTGCCTCGACTGTCTCAGACACACTAATAGACCTGGAAACTGCCTGCTGGGCCCCTCCCACTTGGCCTTTAGCAGGCCTCCAACCCTAGCTTGTTGCTAGCTCTGGAACTTGGGGACCAGCAGCCCCTCCCTGAGGCACCCACAGCCCCACAGCCGCCCTGTGCCAGCCACTTAGGCGTTTCTTCTCAGCACTCCCTCCCGGGTGTCCATTCTTTGACCAAATGTTTTTGATTTTACAGGAAGTCGAGCAAGGGGCTAATCTGAGTTTAATTTTTGAAGCAAGGCCTTTGATTTAATACTTATTCATTTAAGTAATTAATGCCTCTGAGTCCAGAGTCAGAATACATCTCAGTTTAGCTTGTCTTTCTCCTTATACGAAAAGACAGACCTCACAGCACTCAGTACAAACCATTAATTTATACCAACCGGGACATTCCAAGGGCCCTGAAAGTTACCCCCGACGGCTTTGCAGAGTTCTCCATCATAGCTGATGAAATCTCGTTATAATGCATTCCTATTCCCAGGCCCGGGAACTCAAGTGCCTGCCTATCTAACAAGGATTCCACTCACCACTCTGATCCTCTTGTGGTTATTCTGGGTTTTGAGACAATTTTTTCGAACCCAGACTTTATTCATTCAATCAACATTTATTAGGCACTGTCTGCCAAGCGCAAGGTAGATCATCCTGCAAGAACAGCTCTTGTCTCAAAAGAGAAAATACACAGACATAAGGTCTGTTGCAGGGAGCGATGTCTGAGCCCAGATGGGGAAAGCACCCCGGGATAGGGACATTCAGGACTCAAGTGGGCAAAGAGGCACCACCTGTGGGCCTTGGAGGGTGGGGAGATGGAAAACAGAGAGGGGGGCAATGGCTAAGTGAAGGGTGGGTGTGGAAGGGCAAGGAGCTCAGTCTCAGAGACCACCCTGAGAAGGCAGTATTTGGAGAGTTTGGGAGGGATTTTTGCAGACCAGTTCCAGTGGGAAACATTTTTCATTACTCCTCCTCTTCCTCCTCCTCTTCCTTCTTCTTCTCCACCTTCTTTTTAATAAAGCACAGGATGAATTTGCCCTGCTGTGTGTTGCCCGGAGCTCATGCCAACAAGCTTGCCTCTCCAATCAGTTTATGGTCAGATTTGGTATCCTACCATCCTGGTATCAGCATCAGGGCCACGACTCTGGACCCCAGAGCTCTGGATTTGTGGTCCATGTGTGCCGTATGGGAGCTATGGTGATTGCAGCTCTTATTTATAAAGGGAGAAAACAAGTCCTGGAGACAGGCTGTCTCTAGGCAGGTGCACACCCTGAGGTACCCCCCCTCCCCTTGCAGGGGGCTCCAGTGGCAGACTGCATCTTGCCTGGCACTTTGGGATTTCATTCAGAGGATAAGGTCAACATGTGACCAAATTGGACTTCAATATTCAGAAAAAAAGAGAGGTCAGAAGGCTCACCCCACTGTCCCCCCCATGCCACAGAAAGGAGGCCCTGCCTAGGGTCCAAACTGGGACATACCCAAGGACAGTTTTGCAAGGGAGAAAAGAGTTGCTTGGCCATATGGATGCAGTGGTCCCCACAGCGGGCCACTGAGACACATGAGGAAGGAGGGCAGAGGGCCAGATGCTGGGCAGGGCTGGGGGGCCTGGCAGTCCTTTCTGACCACAAGTCCGGCCCGCAGGCACTGCAGCAAAGAGGGCATTTGGACTCTTGGCAGCTCACAGGACTAGGCTCTCAAGGTGAGTGGAGGGAGCCTTTTCCCCAGAAACAGGACACAAAAGAGGGACAGTGACCACATATGAGGATGCACAGCCCCTGAAGAGTTCCTCCTGCTGGACGTCCAGATGGTCTGGCCATGCAACCTGGCTTGGGGACTTCCAGGATCCAAGCAAGTCGCTCTCTGGGACCCGTCATTCAGTCTCTGCTGCCCAAGACCCAGCTTGAAAAGGGCACATGAAAGTGTTAACAAGATGGCTGAACATGAAAGCTCTTGGGGGTGGACCAGAGCCAGGAAGTACTGGGCAGATGTCGCTCATCTCAGGCTCTCACTTGAGGCTCCACACCGAGCTTCAAGGCAGGTGGAGCCCCTGAAATGGGGGCGATTCCAGTGTGGGCCTGAACCCCTATCCAGAGCTCCTAAAAGGAGTCTTCAGCCCCTTTAAAGGACTTGGGGAGTCACCCAGCCCCTGACTTCCTGCTCACAGGTCTGCAAATGATCCATGCACCCAAGACCACTCGGTAGAGACCTAGGCTGCAGGAGCATGGGAAGTGAGGGAGGCTTACTGGAGGAGGGGACACTGGAGGACTCCAGCCTGGGTCCAGAGGGTCTGCACCCCTGTGGTGACAAAGCAGAGATGAGCAGTTCCTGATCGAAATGTTCTCAGGCTGATGGAATAATTTGTCCATCTCAGCCATCAACTCAGCTCAGAACTTGGGCTGGGTGCTGGTGCTGTCACTTCCTCGCTGGAGGGTGTCACTTAACCTCTCTGAGCCTCTCTGAGGGGGCAGCTAAGGACAGGAGTTGGGTCCCACCACCTCCCACTCTGCAGAAACACGCAGCCAGTGACTGACACACGTGTCACAGAGTACAACCACACATACAGGCAGAAACACACACATGTGCGCAGCATGCACTAAAACACATTCAGGCATGCGCCCACATTCTGGCCGGGCACGGCCACACACAGGCACACACACAGGCATGTGCACAGGCACACAGATAAGCACACAGGCCGCACCTGGGTCGGTGCAGTTAGGTTGCAAAAATAGAAACAAAAAAACCCCACAACCAGCGCCATCTTGTGGTGGCAAGAGGCCAAGCCGGAGGTTGGCAGCCCTCTTCTTGACGCCGGGAGTCCCCTCTCTGGGTAGCTCTTCCACCCCCGAGGGAGGGAAGTGGGCTGACAGTGTGACACCAGCTATGCCCCACGCAGCACTGGAAGCTCTGGGTTGGCCACATTCTTACCTGGGAGAGGTCAAGGTGCGACTGACCTGTCTCCTTTCCCACTCCACTGCCGCATGCTGGCTGCCTTGGGGCCCCCTGGGCAGATCCCTCTTCCCTCCCTGGGCTTTCTTTGCCTCATTCCTACAACACAACCATTCCAGCTCCCTGATTCCAGGCCCACTTGTGTGTGGGGCGGCCATGTCTCCTCCCCTGAGACGAGCCATGAACACACTGGGCCACCTCTACATGGAGCCTGAAGTCATAGCCACCTGGGGTCTCCATGGGCCCAGTGCAGAGATTACCAGGGATCAACCACCAGAGCGCCCTCCTAGCCCAACAGGCCACTGGCCACAGGCTCTCAGGCCCCCTGGGCACCTGGCAGCCCCACCCCCAACTCCTTGCTGCACCCCCTTCTCTGCCTGGCCCCCATTCCATGAGATCCTCAGCTTTGAAGCAGTGACTCTGTCTTCCATGCTATTCCCAGCCTCAGCCTCCAGGGCTAAGGGCTCAGATATGCTCCGTGACTGAATGAGCAAGGTATTTTATAGGGGAGGGAAATCAAGGTGTGAAATTTCTCCTGCCTGCGCATCAGACCACTTGCCTGCCTGAAGGGAATTGAGACCAGCTCCAAGACAGGATGTGGAGTCAGATCCTGGTTGGGTGGACTGTTGTAAGTCTCCCATCCTCTGTAGGCTTCAGTGAACTTATCTGTAAAATGGGAACACTGATAGAATTAAAGGCACAGAGTTGTATAGTTAAAGCAAATATATCTATGCCAAGTACCCAGTCCACATGAAGCACCTAGTGGATGTCAGAGATGTCGACTTTGTGCTCTTGCTTGACCCTCAGTCCCATTCTAAACACAATTTACTTGTGACTTTACCTCCAGAGTTTGAGAAGGAAACCTCTCAGAGAGGAAAAATGGTGGGTGGAGGCTGGGGCTTCTGCGGCTCCTTAGTGGACCTGGGGTGCGACCAGGGACCCGTTTCAAAGACTCTGGCTTCACGCATTTCCATAATTCACTCCACACCAATTAGTCTTTCATTGTTGATAGAGCACTCAGCTGAATTCCCTCCCTGGGAGAACCGACATTCTCAAGCTCTGAGGGGTTTTCTTTGGGCTGGCATGATGTTAATTTCCCTCGAGTCCCTTGGAAAGAGGTTTCAGAACAAAATGTGAGCCTGGCAGGAACCTGACATCTGAAAGAGCCCCCGCTCAGGGAGGAGGGTTGTGATATTCTCTAATTGCCAATTGAGCGCTAATGTGAGCGTAGAGATGCTGGAAAAGGAGTGTGCCTCTTCCCCTAGGCCGGGTGGGGGGACAGGGCCGGCCCCTGGCCCCAGATTCGCCTACGGGGATGTCATCCTTCACCCTTGATAAATAGCTTTTCTGGATCTCAGAAGGGAAAAAAGTGAAAATGGGGGCAGGGGGGGAATCAGAGTAATGTTAGGGTCTGGGGGCCTGGTTCTAACTGCAAATGTGCCATAGCCAAGATGAGGCCTGCCCTGGGTCAGGCACCTGGGCAACAAGGGCCATGACGTTCCCTGCTTTCCACCTTCCACTGCTTTTGCCTGAAGGTTCTCCCTTGTCTGAGGAGGTCTCAGAGCCAAACCTTTCAACCTTTTGAAGCTCCCTCCAACCCCACCCCAGGAGCCATCCTGAGCCTTCCCATGGCCTGCTGCCCAGGGGCCCCATAGAAAGCAGCTCTTTCCTTCTCCCCCGACAAGCCTCCACCATGCCCAGCTTTGGAGACCAGTGCCCTGCTCTGAGGGAAGCCAGGGACCTATCCTATGGTGCCCAGCCCCTCTGGCACCTGCGTGGTCCTCTCTCTGTGAGGTGGGTAGCCCCTGAGCCCTACTCCGGGGAGCTGGAGTTCCCATGGCAGGAGCCTAATTGCCCACAGGAAGTACCTCCAGCTCATTACACAGCCTAATGAGAAGGAATAGAGAGAGAACAGGGCATCCTTGAACCTGCCCGGAGCCCACAGTGGACATTTTTGTGCTCCATCCTGATTTCCCCTTCTGGAACCTAAAGCTTCTGGGACCAGCAGAACAACAGCTGTACTAGTTACAGAGACAGTGACCCTCACCAAGTACCTACTGTGTACCAGGCTTTTTCTTTTGTATTTGCTCTACAGAATCTTCTGGAATCTTCTTAACAGTCTGACATGAAGCAGACTCTGTTATGGCCCCTACTTTATACAAACTAATGCTTTGAGAGTCTCAGCATTCCTTCTGAGGTTACTTAGGGCCCACCCACTGAAACCATGAGGCATTTGCTTTGGGCTAAAGTCCTGAGATGGAGACTCCCACCCTTGTATCCACTTCTTCCCTCAACCCTGCGCCCAGACCCCAAGCCTCCCTGTAAGCAGAATTAGAGCTGATAACAGCCCAAGAGCAATTACATCATAACGGCTCCTAATTGTTCTGTCTGAAACAGATGATAAAGCACCAACTCTTGCCAAAGCCCCTGGTCCTCATCACTTCCTGCGAGTCAATGGGCCCAGCAGGCGCCATCTTGACTCAGTGCCCAACTCCTGCTGCCCTCGAGGCCTGAGTCACGGGGCCTTCCAAGAAGGCACCTAGCGGCAGAAGGTGATGCCTCCATGAAGGTGACTTGACTCTATGTGGGTCATCTTTCCTGCCTTACCCAACAGGACATGTCATTCTTTATCTAGGGCAAAGAGGAGTTCTTCAGAATCACACCGCTACCATAAACACTGGCCTTGTGAACCCGGAATTGCTGCCTCATGGGGTTGGGATCACTGACCCAGTTTGTTTACTTATTGAGAGTATTTTTAGTTCACTCCCTGTTACCCTTGAGCTCACCAACTTTCCATTGTCCTTGTGAATACTGGGGAAACTGATGCCATGCCGTGACCACTGAAGTCACGCTTCCGCCAAGGACAACCCATCACCATGGCAGATCTTGCTCAGCTCTTAAGTGCAGAAGTGTGTGTGCCAACCCAGGCCTGGCTGGGGGGGAAGGATCGGGATTAACCAGAGGTCCGGGTCCCAGAGGGGCAAAAGTGGTCAGCACCACTGTCTCCCCCAGCAGCCCTGGCTCCAGGGCGTCTGGACCCATTGGGATCCCTGTGTGAGGCCCAGGCTGATCCCCCAACATTTTGGAGAAGATAGGGTGTGTCCCACTCCCACATTTCAGAGAAGGCTCCCAGGTTCCTCCCTGTTCTACAGTCCAGGACTTGAACACTGACTCTGTCCCTCAGCACCTCCCTGCCTCAGTTTCCATATCTGTAAAATGGGGCTAAAATAGTGTAAGTTTGTTCAGGGGAGTGAATAAAACATGCACATGCTCTTCAAGGGATAGAGATGATTCTGAATGTTATTCTTGTCAATTCCTTCAGCACTATGTCTGTCTCTCAGGGTCTGGTGATGGCAAATGACCCTCCCCAAGGGGAGAGGAAGGCAGTAAAGGGTATGAGGCCCCATGAGCTTATTCTGGGGCTAGGAGGAGGCAGCAGCAGCAGTAGAACCTAGCAGCAGAGGAGTCATGGGAGCAGTGCAGGTCAGGAGAGCCATGGCCTTGCACAAAGCGGGCCACCCCCCACCCCCCACCCCCCACACCCAACGTCAGGCAGGAAGGGAGCCAGCCCTGGTCTCCTTCACACCATTGATCTGTTGTGGGCAGCTGCTAGGGCTGCCCTCACCTGGAAGCCAGAAGCCAGGAAGATGGGTGGCCTGGGAGTCTCTGGGGGCCAAGGAGCCAGATGGGGATGGGGTCTGGCTGCAGCCTACATGGTGCATTTCCATATTCGCCTGCACCTGGGCTCCCATCTGGGCACATGTGAGGTTGTGGGTCACTGGCCCAGGAGAAAGGCAGGGCCACGGCAGAGGTGGTAGAGAGTTTCCGTGATGTTCACCAGCAGCACCGGGTTGGGTTGGGTCAGTAGCTCCAGAGTAAGCACATGACAACAAGTGGCAGAGGCTGCAGTCTGGCCCAAACCACCAGATAGCCTGGGGATAGTCTGCCAAGAGAAGGCAAGCTCAGAGAGAACTGCTCCCTCGGGGTCTCCAGGAGCCAGGAGCACTGGCCACCACCCAGCCATGTGCCCTTGCTTGAAGCTGAGCAACCAGTAGGAGGTAGGTCTAAAGACTTGCTGTCTGTCTTCTCGGGGGACCCCGCCACGCCCGCTTCTGCAGCACGGAGACGTTGTCCTTGATTTCTGTGCTAATAATCAAGGGGTGCTTTAGCTTTAGGCCATCAGGGTGGGGACAAATTGAATTTTTTGAAAATGGAAGAACAATTCCCTTAAGATGCTCAGACTTCATTTCAGATTCATGTGGATCCATCTCTGAGCTGAAGTTCGTGCCACGAATCTCAACCAGGGCATCTTACCTGGTCCAGAGGTTCTACCCCTGGACTGTGGGCCTTACCCTCCGATCATCATGGGTTCTTTGAAAATCCCAAGCTACAAACCTCAACTCATAACTAGGGAAACAGGCTTGTGCACTCCCATACTGCTTTCCTATAATTTCAAGGGTCAGCAGAGCCTGGGTGTGGGTAGGACGAAGTCTGAACCCATAGCAGGGACACGGGTCTATGATAGGAGACATCAGGTCACCTTCCTCTAACTTCCCTTTCACCTCTGATAGTCCCCAAGTCCTACGTCTAAATGCCAGGTGGCTGCCCTCCTGTCCCCTCTCCCCACAGCCAGTGCCACTGCTCACCTGGATTATTTAAATCCCTGACTAACCCCTCTGCCCACTCTCAACCCTCCTGACTTTGCCCCAGATCCATAGTCTTCATGGCAGCTGGAAGGATCCTGTCCCTTCCCGCCTAAGCCCCGCAGGTGGCCCTCGTCAACCCATAGGTGAGGTCACTGTCCAAGAGGCAGCTCTACCCACCTGCTTCCAAGGTGACCAGGTCAGACTTGCAGGTACAGCACGACAACTGACACAGGCAGGCACCCCCAGCTTCCTGTCGAGGCATCTGGCTTCCCATGCCTCCTGCCGCTCTGGGCTCAGGTCTGCACTGTGACCACTCCTTAGATATGACCCTACACCCTCCCGCCCCCACCCCGGCCCTTGGGACTCTCTGAGGTCATTCATTCTTCCAGCAAGGCCTAACATTCACACGTGATCTGTCCAGCTCTGGGTTCCACATGCACAGTTGCCATCATTGCCTAGAGCTACCCCAGGACACAGGGCTGCACAGAGCTGTCCAAACTGAGCCACCTCAGGAGGTCCGGCCAGGGCCCATGCAGCCAATCAGCCAGAACCTGGGCCAGGGCAGATGACTTCCCTCGGCTTCAGGGGCTCTGACACAGATCACTTATTGTAATGGTTAACTTTATGTGTTTATACTTGACCAGGCTTTTGTGCCAGACTTTTGGTGAAATCCTAGTTGAGGTGTTGCTACAGTCAGTTGACTTTCAATTGAAGGGATTTTTCTTGATGGTGTAGGTGGGCCCCATCCAACCCCTGGCAGGACTTACAAGCCAAGACCTGAGGTTCCCTGCAGGAGAAGGAATTCTGCCTTAAATGTGAAACAGAAATTCTGCCTCAGTTTCCACACCACGAATTAAAAAACTGTCAGCCCCAATAGCTATGTGAGCCAATTCCTTAAAATAAATGTTTTGTTTCTTTGGGAATCCTAATGCACTTGTCTAATGTCATCCTGACCATAGACTTTTGCATGCAAAAATCTTTGGGTTGCTTTGCCCTTCGTAAGAAAGAACGTTCTGGTTCTTAAGCTGGTTTATCCCCAGATACTGGGCCTCGCTTGTACAGCTTGCACAGTTTGCACTGTCTCCAAGGTGCTGTCTGTCCCAGGCATGGAGCCCAGTGGGTGAAGTACATAGGCATGGTCCCTATCCCTTGGAGCCTGCCACCCAGGGGACTTCCTGCCATCATGGTGCAGACTTCCTCTTCCTCCTGGCCTCCCTCCCATCTGGGCCTGCTCTCATCACATCTTTTCTGAAAACTCCAGGGGAGCATGTGTTCTCCCTGGTGTGGGTGATCCCAGCCTGGCATTGCAGAGTACAATCAGATCAATTTGTTGAATGAACGAGTGGTCTAGCAACTTAGTCAACCAATGGGCGCATTAGCATAGAGTACTTAACACTTAGGGAACTCGAAGGAGAAATAACCATTCACTTCTCTGATAGTCCCAGCACTGATGAGTGAATCAGGCACATTTTCAACCTGATGCTGCAGCAAGCCAGCAGGTCCTGCCCAAAGGTGACTTCATGCCCAGATGCATGGCTCAAGGGTCCAGCAGGCCCCTGCTGAGTTGTTATGGTTTTGATTTAAAATGACCCCCCCCAACTTACGTGTGTTCAGAGGTGGGGATTCTGGGAGGTGGTTCATATAAAGAACAAGACCGGGCTGGGAATTTGGCTCAGTGGCAGAGCACCTGCTTTGTAAGCACAAGGTCCTGAGTTCGATCCCCAGTACTGAAAAAAATAAAAGAACAAGGCCAGCTCATCCCCCATCTCTCTCTGGCACCTTATCTCTGCATGTGATCTCTTCCTCGCATGCCCTCCCACCATGCCACCTGCTATGTGACACAGCCAGGGGACCCTCAGATGGGTTAGTGCAGGTAAATCTCCAGAGCTGTGAGCAAAATAAACCTTTTTTCTAGAAAGTCTCCAGCCTCAGGTATTTTGTTATCGTAATGGGAAATGAACTCATACAACAAGTTTATGCCTTCTAGGTTTTTATATAAATGGACTCATGAGCCACATGCTTCTTTCTCTGACTTTTTGCATTGCGCTTATTATCATAAGACTTATCTGTGCTGTTGATTCTATCCCTTGCGATTGCCGAGTAGTATGTCATTATCACAAGTTCTTTATCCATTTGATTGTTGTTTGGGTTGCTTCCAGTTGTTATCATAAGCGAAGCTGTTATGAACTATTTTTTTGACACATGGTTCTAGTTCTCTTGCTTAAGTGCTCAGGAGTGGGATGTCTGGACAGGATGGTAGAGATGTGCTTCACTTTCCAAGAAACCACACTCAATGTCCGGAGTGACTGTGCCGGTACACACTCACATCGGCAGGACACAGGAGGCCCAGGCCTTCCGAGTCCTCACAGCTGACACTCTTGCTTTTGAACTGGAGTATTGAGTAGCTGTTTGTGATTCTAGTGTGCGCTTCCCTCACACCGAAGGATGCCAGGCATCTTCCCAAGTGCTTTCTTGCCACCTCTCTCTCTTCTCTGTCCGAGTGCCTTCTCACATATGCAGCCCATTGGAGGAGTCAAGTTGTTTGTGTTCCTATTTTTAAGAAGTGAGATTTCTTTGGACACTATGCATACAAACCCTTCATTGGATGTATGACTTGCAAATATTTTCTCCCAGTCTGAGGTTGGTCTTTTTGTTCTCTTAACAGAAATGTCTTTGAGCCATCAGATCTTTTAAAATAAACCTCATGCCACATTGTTATGATTTTTGCTCAGGCAGTTGATTATCTCTTGAAGTTGTTCAGGAGTAGGAAACACATCACATGCTTATTCACACAGTGATTATTTCTGGGCTTATCGTTCCTTTATCTGGAGTGATAATTCCACCTGATGTCATGTCCTTCCTCCTGGAGAAACTCCTTTGACATTTATGGGAATGTGGGTCAGCTGACGATTCATTCAGCTAGTTTCTGTATCTGAAAAAGTACTTATTTTGTCTACTTTCTTAGGTAGAGAATTCTAGATCAGCAGTATTTTCCTGTCAGTGTTTTAAGGATATTGTTGCCTTGTCTTACCTGATGAGAAATCTGCTGTTTTTGCTTCTCTGTATATAATACGTCTGTTTTTCTCTGTCTGTTTCTAAGATGTTTTCTTTATCCCTGGTGCTGAGAAATGGAATTTGGCATAGTTTTCTTCTTGTGTCTTATGCTTGGAGTCCATTTAGCTGCTCTGATTTATGAGTTTATACTTTATCAAATTTGAAAATATTTGATCATTGTTTCTTCAATTACATATTTTTTGGTACTGGGGATCAAACTCAGAACCTTGCGTTTGCAAGGCAGGTGGGGTGCCACTGAGCTAAATCCCCGGCCCCCTATTCAAATATGTTTCTTTTTTTTGAATCCTTACTTTTGAGGGCTCCGAGTATATATATGTTATACACATATAATACAGGACATACACACATGTGCACATCTAATTACCCCATATATCACTGATGAATGGTTCTAGTTTTTACTTTTCTCTTTTCTTTAATTCTCTATGCATTCCATTTTTGGTAGTCTCTATTCCTGCATCTTCAAGTTCACTGATCTTTTCTTCTGCCCCATCCAATCTGCTGATTCCCAGGGTATCATTCATGTCAGACACTACTGTTGTCATGCCCAGAAGCTGGTGTGGGCATTTGTGAGAAGCAGCCTCTAAAACAGGTACCAGCAGCCCTGCTTTCTGGCTTGCACCTCCTGGCGTACTGCAGCCCCAACCCCCACAATGACTTGCTTCTCTCAGAAAAACAAGGCAAAACGATGAGTGGCCACCTTCAAGGTGAGGTAGCAGTCAGACTGGAATGCCCTGTTTGTTTCTTCTTGGACGCCCTTTCTCTTCGGCTGCCTTATGGGAAGGCTGCTAGCAAGGAGCTGAGGATGTCCGTCCAGCTCGCCATCAGAAAGGACCTGTGGCCCGGAGCTGCTTCTGCACTCAGCTCAGCCTTGAGACAACCCCAGCCCCTGGGGAGATCCTGAGTCAGAGGAGCCAGCTAAGCCCCACCCAAGCTCCTGCCACAGCAACTCTGCCATATTAAAGGTAAGGCGCCAAGGTTTAGGATAATGTGTTACTCACAGGTAGGTAACAAATACAATCTTTTATCTTTTTTTGTCCCTACTTAACACTTTCAATCTTCCCTGGTTTTTTTTTTTTTTAACATATAACCCAGGCACTGTGGTGCATACCTATAATCCCAGGACTCTGGGAAGTTTGGGCAGAAGAATCACAAGTTTGAGCTCGGCCTGGGCAATTTAGTGACCGAGAAAGACACTTTCAAAATTTTGAAAAAGGCTAAGGATGTAGCTCAACGCAAAGGCCCTGCATTCAATTCCCAGTACCACAAAGAAAAGCCAAAAATATATGGGATCAACACGACTCACTGTTTCAATATCCTTTCCTGCTGATGATACATCTGTGTCCATTCTGGGTCTGTTTCAATTGATTTGCTCATTCTTCTCCTTTTGGGCCATGTTGCTGGCTGGTGATTTTTGGTTGGCTGCCAGATGTGAATTTTACATTGTTAGGTACTGGATGTTTTTTAATTCCCATAAATACTCTTGAGTATTGCTACAAGGGGCAATGAAGCTACCTGTTTCTAGTTTTTGACCATTTTGTGGGCTTGAATTTAAAATTTTTAGATGGGACAGAGCAATCTAATCTAGGACTAACCTGACCACTAGTGAGGCAAGATGCTGCCAGTATTCTGCCCCCAGCTTTGTGATCCATGAGCTTTCCCTGCCTGACCTAGGAGAGCAGCGTCATTTCTGATGTGTCCCCCGGGAGGCTCTTCCTCCTGCTGTGGACCATTCCTTCACATGCATGGATCCACTCTCTGCTGAACCCTCCAGGGGACGCTCAGCAGATGGCTGGGTTCAAGGTGTGCAGCCCGGTTTACGCCAGCTGTCTACTGCCTTGGTCTCCTGGGATACTAACCTTTGGCGCCCATGGCTCAGCTTGGGTCACCTCTCCCTGCTGTAAGCCCCAGAAACCCTCTTGGGGTCATGAGCTAAAGAAGTCTTGGGGCTCCCTTGCTGCTCCCTATCTGCCATCTCCAGAATCTTGTCCTGCATCCTGACATCAGTGCCTTGGGAACCGTGACCTCCTGCATTTTATCTGTTTAGCACAGGAAGTAAATCCAGTACTTGTCACTCCACCTGAGCCAAAGGAGAAGAGCGCATAGAGATTCTTGTTATAGATTCCACCTAGCTCTTCCTTTTTATTTAATTTTTATTTTTTTATTTTTTTGGTACCAGGGATCAAACTCAGGGCCTTGAGCTTGTGAGGCAGGCAGCAGAACCAATGAGCTAAATCCCCGGCCCAAGCTCTTTCTTTTTATTTTTATTTATTTATTTATTTATTTGGTGGTACTGGGGATCAAACTCTGGACCTTGATCTTCTGAGGCAGGCAGCAGAACCACTAAGCTAAATCCCAGATCCAAGCTCTTCCTTTTAAATAAAATGTTTGTTTGTTTTATTTTTTTGAAACAGGGTCTCACTATGCAGTCGGGCTGGCCTTGAGCTCATTACGTAGCCACAGCTGGCCTCAAATTCATGGCAATGCTCCTGCTTCACCCTTCAGAGTGCTGAGATTACACTGGCTTAAAATGCTATTTTTAAAATAAACATATCTTTTTGGGATAATTTTGGACTTACTAAATAGTTGTTAAGAGAGTAGTTTCCCTAAGCCCTTTGCTCAGTTTACCCTAACATCCAGCATGCTTGTGAAAAACATCTACAAAGCAGAGAGAAGCACATCAGCACAATAATGTCCCCAAGCACAGGCTTTGTGGGGGCTGTGTTTTCAGGATCTGTCTGTGTCAAGGGAGGGAGCCTCCAGGTGTGCACCTTCTGAGAGTCACCTGTCCACTATCCCTTGGGGCCTACCTCAGTCAGATGTTGCCTCCTCCCCTGTCTGTCTGTGACCTGCCAAATTAGATCCACACTCACCCTCTCTGGCCATAGCCACTTTGCCTGCCCTTTTTGGAAGGTGTGAATGACCCCACAGGCCCAGAAAGCCTAGACCTGTACAATCCAGGACTCCACCCGGGATTGTGTGGGACCCCTGGAGCTCCTGAGCTGGGTCCGGTCCAAACTCAGTCATGGTGTGAGCATCAGGTTCACACCAGACCGAAGACTGTGTGGGGAAATAAGAATGGAAAATACCACACAGACACTTTCTAAATATTGATTATATATTGGGTTCAGTAAAATATATTATTAACATTAATCTTTCCTGTTTCCTTTGGCTTTTTTTATTGCAATGAAGAGAAAATGACAAATTACTTACGTGACAAGCCCAGGGAGAGGAAAGGTTGGCAGCGCCTGTTGCTCCCAGTCTGAACCTCTGTCTCCCAGCCTGTGTCCCATTCACCCTATACCCTCTCCCATCCCCCAGACTCACGGCAGTGGCACCAACAATGCCAAAGGGACCCCTGAGAGCTCTCAAGGTGTTTGTGAGACTAGGGCACACTCTCGGCAGGCCATCAGGATCAGTGGCTAGCGGCGTATCTCCCCGTCATTCTTGGGGTCCTCAGTAGCTGTGGCTGAGTCACAAGAACAAATATCCCTGGGCCAAACTACAAGGACATTACTTCCCTTTGGCTGGCTTGCCTGTGTTGACTGTCTGGTTCATGGGTCACCTGCCAGTCACATCTGGAGTAACTCAGACTCAGGGACTGCCACACATGCCCAAGTGACTTCTTGTGCCACTAAAAAAGGGTGGGGATCTTTTACAATATATTTTAAAATGTAACAACAGTAAAGAACCAGGTAAAAAGTCACAGTCATCTCTATACTCTGCCCTCAGCTAATCACTTTCGATCTACTAGCTTGTTTACTTCTAGTCTTTTTTTAAATTTCTTTGCTATTGTTTGGTTTGGGTTTGATTTTGGCTTTTTAAGATAGGATCTCTCTGTGGAGTCCAGGCTGGCCTTGAACTCACTATGTAGTCTGGGCTGGCCTCAAACTGGCAGTGATCCTCATGCTTCAGCCTCCCAAGTGCTTGTGGCATGCGCTGCCTCTCCTGACATTATTTCTAGTCTTTTAAAAAAATGTATTTACTTTTCTGAAATTATTGAATGTTTATGTTCTTAAAAGAGAGAGAGAGAGAGAGAGAGAAAGATTACAAATCAAGGTTAGTTAGCTCTCCCTTTGAGCCCCAATTCTAATCTCCTCTCCTGTCCCAGAGAAATCTTCATTATGCATCCCAGAAATTCTTCACTACTTTAAGAATACCTGTCACCAACCTGCACTACTGCTCCTGATCACTGCTTGTCCTCTTTCCTTCTCTTTTCACTTTTAAATGGCATGACTCCTGCGTGCTGTCTTCAACTTGCTCCTGGGGAGCAGCAGGCCCATCCTCTCTGCACCACTGCTGCTGGGCACAGGGGAGAAACTCAGGCGGTGGCGTGTGTCTACCAACATCTCTCTGAGCCCCATGTGAGGTAGCCTCCTTGGGTCGGGGAATTCACCACACTAATATCCTTCCCCCAGCACACAGAAGCAGAGCTAGGAGGGTGATGCTGATCACTTCAGGTTACATTTGATAAGTTAGGACAACACATGGGATGGAGTCAAAAAGAATAAGCATCATCCAGGTGCATGAGAACCAGTGCTCGGGTCCTTCCTCTGGAAATCCCGGAAGCAGGGAAAGGAGAATGTTTCCTTTGCCCATCCCAAAGCATGGAATTGCTTTTTGTCTTGTCCCTGGGAATAAGGACAGGCTGACTTTTACACAAGGACAGCTAAGCACAGCTCTGAGGACAGTGCCAAGTCCAGGCCAAGGAAGAGACTGGACTGCTGCCTGTTAAGGTCCCTAGCTCCACCAGCCAATAGTTTTTTTTTTTTTTGCTGTGTATCACCGTTTATTGTCATTTGAATTAGGAATTCAACAGAGGACATTGTGGGGAGGGGGGGAAGAAAAAAAGAAAATGTTTTTTAGACTTAATTTCTTCCAAAGAGTTCATGGTTTCAAACGCTTTTTTACTCCAAAGGAAATTGAAGAATTCAAGTATGTCACGTAGGGAGCAGTAATACAAAATGTTGTGTGTGTGTGTGTGTGTGCGCGCACGTGGGCGCGTCTGCGAGTGCGTGTTTGTCTATGTGTTGAAAGCAGCAGACACACGTCCACGTTCCTTGCACTCTGTTCTGCTTAGGTTAGGCCGGACCCCAAAGGACACTCTGTACAAATGAGCCCTGCCTCCGACCCCTGACTCGAGGGCTGAGGAATTCATCTGCCCTCGTAGGATAAGGGTGAGGTTTGAACTGACACAGTATTTTAAAAAAAAAAAAAAGAAAAGAAAGAAAAGAGAAAAAGAAACCAACCCTCATCCCCCTTCAAAAACCCTGACATCCAGTACTACGCAAGCTGCTCGGGCTGCTTAACAGCTCCTTCGAATCCTAACGGGGCCTGTTCTAAGGACCGGAGCAACAGGGTTCTCTTCATTTGGTTTGTCATAAAAAAAAATTTAAAAGGGACATTTCAAAAGGAAAAAACCCCCTGAAATTCAAATTCTGAAAATATCTTGCCTTTTTTATTAATCATGTCATCTAACACCAATTAATTAAAAAAGCAAATATGTGAATATGATATAAAAATACGATTCCAGGATTAACACTTTGTTGCAGGCACAGTTATTTCACAGAATATATGTTTGGAGGGCTGGGGAAAGGAGCTTGTTTTTGTTTTTGCTTCTTTAAAAAAAAAATCCACAGCAGTGCAAGTAGGGTCAGGAAGGGGAGGAGGGGGAAGATTCTTTAGCAGCAAAATGTCCAAGTTCTCTAATCACAATCAAATCAACGGATATTGGATTTTAAAAACCCAACAAAACAAAAACAAAAACAAAAGATGAAGGGTTTTTTGCCCGGACCCATTTGTCATCCCTCAATGCTTTCATCGCAAAAGCCCCGACTGTGACACGTGAAGGACGTGCTTTATCACGCAAGCATTCATCAAGCTCGTCCTTCAGGCTCCTGACTATGTGTCACCTAAATATATGTACAGGAATTGGGCTCCTCTTCCCATCCAGGGCCCTGCCGATCTCTGCAGTTTGGTCACTCGGGGTGGGCTCGCGGGGACTGGGGCACGGCTGGCCCCAACACAGCAGCGGTTTCAGCCCAGGGGCTGCTCCTGCCTGCCCCGCTGGCCTCGGCTGCTTCCAGCAGAGGGTGGCGAAGGGGACAGTTAATGACCGCTGTTCTGTTTCTCTCGCATCCACGCCTGGATCTGTTCTTTTAGTTTTGGCACTGGCTCCAGCATGCTCTCAGTCAGCGTCTGCAGGTTGAACGGGTCAGTTGGCGAGTTCAGCAGGTGCCGGAGGATGATGACCTTTTGGGGTGTGGAAGAGGGGGCAGCTGTTTGGCCTCGGGCTCTGCGGTCCCAGCAGGGAGCCAAACCTCCTCCAGGGGGCGTCCGTGAGATGGTCTCGAGGGAACTACAGCTACAGACCATGAGCCGGGGAGGGAAGGCAGGACTCACACGACGAAGGCTCCACAGATCCCACATTTGGAGGGAACACTGGCTCCACCCCACCTTACTGAAGGCCCTCCGCCTCGGCCCGGATTTCCCTTCCCTGTGAAATGGGGGTTGTGACTCCGCCTGGTACGTGGGAAGGAGCACGGGGACTACCTCCTGGCCGTCGCTGCTCAGCCTCCCCAAGATGTGGCAAGACTGTCTCTCCGGGAGCCACCACTGTGCTGTTGTTAAAAGCCCATGTCTGAGTCTCAGGGTGGACTTTACCTCTAGATAACCTCCTACTTATCTTTTCCATCTCACCTTGAACACACAAAGAAAGAATGCCGGGGTCAGAGTCACTCCGGTGGCTCAAGCTCAAGGGCAACTGCTCACTCAGAGCCTCCCCCCTAAATCTCTGGGGTAGGATGGACCAAGCAATCTGATGTCTGATGGGGCCCCAGGGGTCCAGGGCACGCTGGTTTGAGAACTGTCTTCCCAGGCTTTCCACACAGAGTGCAGTGGGTGATGAATGTAGATCAGGCAGGGCCACAGCCCTTACCCACTGATGCCCGGTGAGCACTGAACCCAGGGCCAGTGTCCCCAGAGAGCAGCAATGCTAGACCCCTACCCATCCCAGTGACTCCTGCCCCTATTCTGCCATCAGCATTCCAGCCCCCTGATTTTCTAGGAGTGGGCCCATCCCTCTCCAGGCACCTCCATCCTTCCCCAGACCTGGCATGTGGTCACTGAGCATGCCACGGGGTTGGGTGCTTTCCTGACCTGGAGGTGAGCACAGTCCCTTGCTCCAGGCTCTGACATGACAGGGCACATGCTCATTTCCCAGGACTCCCCCCCGGAGAGAGATGCCTGTTGAGGCTGCCAGGGTTCCCTATGGAGTATCTGGGAAGGGCGCCTGACCAGTGTGAGGACAGAGACCACACGTGAGAAGGACAGAAACCAGAGTCGAACACCGAGCTGCAGATCCCAGATGCCCAGTACTTTCTTGCAACTAAAACAAACAAACAAACAGCAAAGGCTTCTGGGAAAGGAAAACTACTACAATGTCACCATCTCCTAGGTCCCCTCCCCAGCCAGCCCTTTCCAGGGCTTTCTGCTGGGTCTCTCCTTTTGTCCTGGGGCGGTGGCTGGCTCAGGCAATTCCTCAGCTGTTCCTCTTATCTCCCTTTTGCCACCCCCCACCCCTGGTCTGGTGCTGGCCACATCCAAGGGCCGGATGCCACTGTCATCTTATCTGGTCATAAAGGCCGGCCTTATCTCCAGCCGCTTTCCACTGCCAGTCACTGGTTTATACTTTTACGAGGGCAGTTTGCTTCCCCGGGAGGCTGAGCTCTCCCCCAAGGTTCCTGGGGGCAGACAGTGGATGCCTTCCCTGCACAGCCATGGCCCCGTGCCAACCTTGTCAGCAGCTGCCAGGTACCTGTGGACACGAGTGGGTGGGCACAAGGAGCGGAAGGCAGAAAGGGGCAGGGAGAAGCCAGCATTCTCAGGGGCTTTTGCCAGGGTGGACACCAGGGGAGGTCTTCAGAAGGGACGACCCTGGGACCCCTGTCACCCCTGTGCCTTTGGTGGCAGCCTGTTAGATCTCCTGCCCAGGATCAGCACACCTTGGTCTGAGGCTCTGAGGTCCCACCAGCATGGGTGGACGAAGCTGCCCAGGACCAAAAATCAGGAAGACAGAGGCAGGTCCTTGCTCCAGGCCTCCAGAGCTTCAGTTTCCTCTGTGAAATGGCTGTAAGACTCCGAACGTCCTCATCTTGCCAAGCAGCCATGGAGAACCACAGAAGGGGGCACCACTGAGGGTCCTGTAGGTTAGCCAGCATGGTCTGACCCATGTAGTGTTGCTCACAGAAGGTTCTAGAAGGCCCCAGGATACCCAGTCCCGACCTCCAGGTTGTTCCTACTCTAACACAGCAGCAGCCCCAGGCTGAGCCCCACGGTCTGGGGAGAGGTTTCTCGCTCCTGCCCTGTGGGCCAGCAAGGCCCCTGCTCCTCTGGAGGCCCCTTTCTCTGGTTCTTTGCTGCCTCTCCTGGAGAGCAAGGCTGTGATGGCAACTGAGGAAGCCTCTGGGTCTTTGGCTCAGCACTTTCCAACAGCAGGAGGCCTGGGGGAAGAGTCCTGCCCTGCCACTGACTGCTGTGTGGCTACGGACAAGTCACTTGAGCTCTCTGAGCCACAGCATTCTCACCTGCAGGGTGGGAGAGTCCTCGAGACGCTACTGTCAGTGGTTAGGTTCAGTCACTCAGCGAGGATCCACTGAGCTTCTCCTACAGGCCAGGTGTGTGTGCCAGAGACACAGTGGAGACTCGGACAGAGAGTTACTACCACAAATGAGTGCGGCGATAAGAGTCAAACAAGAAGCTTGGGGTCGGGGGGAGCCTCAATTTTTCATCGAGTGGCTAGGAAAGGCCTTGGAAGGTTGCAGCCTATGCAAAGGCCCTGGGCCAGGAGTCCGGTGTTCAGGAAGTGGCAAGGCCATCGAGGGGCCTGAAGGTGAGACGTTGGTGCGAGAGGAGATGGGGTGGAGGCGGCCCAACGTCTGCACCTGGCCTTGACACCAGGTGGGCCCAGAGGACTTTGAGCCAGGCAGAGCCCTGACCTGACTCGCTTTTGGAAAGATGTGTCGGTGGCAGGGGGACAGCAGGCTGAAGGGCAGGACAGAAACAAGGGAAGCAAGAGGACAGCTTGCATAGTCGCTGGGCAAGCGTGGGCAGTGCTGGGACCAAGGCAGAAAGAAGGGGGGGTGGCTGGTGCCCGGGGTGCGAGGGGGCAGTGCAGGGCTCGAGGAGGGCGACACACACCTCCGACTCAGAGCAGCCTTGCTGTGAAAGGGTACTTTACCTGACTTCCAGGTCAGGAAAACTGAGGCACAGAGAGCCCACAGAGCTGTGCATGCTCTCCCCAGATGTGCCCGTGCTCAGCAAGTGGCACTGCACTGTCACATTTCCTTCTGTCACACCACCAAGCCAACCCACTGCAGGAGACCCTGCCACAGTCCAGTCCATCCCCCCGTCCTGCCACCCCACAGGCAGCAAGTCCCCACCACACCTCCCTGTGGGGAACCTGCAGCTCGGGGCTCAGCAAACTGTCCCTGAAAAAGGCCCAAGAGTAAATACTATCTGCTTTGCAGCTGCACGGCCTGTGACCTCTCCTCCACTCCACACTGCTGCGGGAAGAGCAGCCAGGGACAGCGGGGAGGGAATGGGCAACTTTGGGCCAGTGAAATGGTATCAGTGGATGCTGAGTTGGAACTAAATAATTTTTAACTTATGAAATAGCATTCTGACACTTTTCATCTGCATAAAAGCATAACCACTTTCTTTTTTGAGATTGAACGCAGAGCTACATCCCCAGCCCTTTTTAATTTTTTGAGACAGGTCTCAATAAGTCACTAAATTGCCCAGGTTGGGGTCACACTTGCAACCCTCCTGCCTCAGCCTCCCAGAGTGCTGGGATTATAAGCCACCATGCCAGCTCATAACAGCATTCTTCCCTTAGAGGCTATACAGAATACCCCTGAATTAGGCTCCAGGCTATAGCTTGCCAACCCCAGGGGCAGATTATGGCTCAAATTGAGATGTTCAGGTGTCACTTGAAGACACTGATTGGCCAGGGCAGCCTAGGGTGCAGAGCACCCCTAGGGTGGCTCCACCTGGCCGGACAAATGCAAATACCAGGCCACCCTGGTGAGGCCCCACAGCTTCCTGCCTGCAGTGGAGTGTGCTGGGTGCATAGGACTGGCCTCTGCCCTGGATACCAGGGTCACTGCGACCTGCAGAAGCCTCTTGGTCAGTCCCAACATCCCTGTGCCCAGCACCTCCATACCTGGTAAGGACCCCAGGACTTAGTTTTTTTTGAAACATCACTGAGCACATCCTACCAGCAGCCATCTTGATGAACACCACCGGTTCTCATTTCTCCTTTCATTCTGTTCCCACCCTGACATCAGCACAGAGAAACCAGTTCCCTCAATAAGGTCTAGTCTGCAAAAGAGAAGACTCCAGGACACGAGGAGGAAATAGTTGAAAGAATATTTTAAAAAAATACATTCATCTAGCACTCTGGGAGGCTGAAGCAGGAGGATCATAAGTTTGAGCCCAGTATGGGTTAATTAGTGACTTAGACTGTGTCTCAAAATCGAATTTAAAAAGGGCTGGGGATGTAGTTCAGTGTGAAGGTCCTGGACTCAATTCCCAGTACCTACCCATAAACAATTGTAGAACACATACAAGTGGAACTACACCCCGAGCTAACTTCTCTATGTTGTGTTCCTTCATGCTGAACTTTGCATGGAGCGTATAGTGGGTTGAACTCTACCCCTAAAAGATAATACAACAGAATCAAATGTCTCCATAAAGTCAAATTGAACCTAACCATTGAATTTGATTTGGTTCTTGTCCAATTCAGTTTGCAACCAGAATCATGGAAAGAATTAAATTTGTGAACCGAAGTATCTGTGTCTATACCCTGGACTGGAAGGTACCTTACCAGGAAGGAGGAGCTTGACCCATGTGAACAGAGTATGGGCCTAACCCAAATGACCCGTGTCCCTTTAGAGATGAGAAAGGAGAGGCAGAGTCACAGAAGGCCAAGGTCCGAGTGATACAGCCACAAGCCCAGCTGGAGGAGGCGGGAAGGACCCCCCCACCTTGGGCCTTTGGGGAACACGGCCCTGTCAGCACCTTGATTAATTGGGACCTCTGGACTGCAGACTGTGAGCAATTCAGCACTGTCTTCTAACATGAGCATGTGGACACTGTTTCAGCAGCCACGGGACAAGACACTCAGGGGCTGTGTGCTCCACATTTCCGGTCCTTAAAGTACTGACCCGGCTCCAGGCAGGGAAGTCTATTTGACAGATAAGGGAAATTAAGGCCTGCAGAAAGCCAGTACCTTGCAGGGCCACCTGGTCAGCAGCTCTGGTGTTGCCTGGACAGGATGGGCACTGGTGTCGGGACCCCCAGCCTTGTGGGTCCCAGGTCCCCCGATATGCTGGGTGAGCCAGGAAGGTTCTGTTAAGCCACTCCTCTAGCAGCCCCTTCCTCATCCAAAAAACAGGACTGGCTCAGACAAGGAGGGACTGCAAGGCACCACGGGCCACCTCAGTATTGCTGCTAATTTGTAGGCATTTACTGTGTGCACAGGGCCAAGCTCTTCACCTATGGTGGCTCAGGTAACTGTCACAAAACCCCCAGGAGGGAGAAATGGTGACAGAGCCGGATGAGGAAGTGGCTGTGGAGCAGAGGCTGGACAGGAGGAGAGGCAATCGCTGGACATGAAATGGGGTTTTGTGTGGGAGCAGGCCCCAGCTGTCGGGTGACCCCAAGCCTCCAGCTTCCGAGCACCTGGGTGTCCCTCCTCCTGCCCTCCCCAACACACCCAGCAGCAGCAGGTGCCAACCCACTGGTGTCCCTTCCCTGAGCCCAGGTGCAGTGCTGGATGGACTGGCAGCTCACAGATGTGACCTGCTGTGCCTCCCTCCAGGGTTGGTGACCCAGGCCTGGCCACAACGCCACCAGGTCACTTGGAGAGGAGCCAGCCCTATATCCAGGCTCCTCGTGGGGCCTGTAAGGTCTGTGAGCAAGCCTGGGGAAGGGTGGGGGCATCGGGGAGGAATAGGGAGAGTGGGACCCCCAGATCCCCGGCCTCAGGCCTAGCGCCCGCCTTACTCTCCTCTCCTACTTCCCACCAAAAGGGGTCCCATCTCAGAGGAAGACTCCATGTGGGCTGTGCCTGGCCCAGGATGCCCAGGATGATGCAGCCAGCAGGACTGTCCTTCCCTCTGTCCCCCTGCAACTTGGACCCCCTTCAAAGGATGGCATCCCGAAAGTGCCGTGACCAGGTGCAGATGGCAAACGTCCCTGCGGCCCCAGCTGCTGGCAGGAAACTGTGGTAAGTAGCTGGGATGAATGTCAGCAGCTCCCAGCCAGGGCCCTGGGATCCTGGGGGACTCAAGGCAGCTCCCGGACAGGTGCCGCATGGGTTTGGGCCCTGTGCTTGGCACACAGCATAGATTATTTTCTCCCCACTCCTGCCCTACGTGAGGGGCATTGTGACACTTCCCAACTTGATGATGAGGAACTGGAGGTTTGGAGAGCCCCTGCCCCTCAGTGACATAGCGAAGTGCCCTGGCTGTCCCTTTGAAGACCTGCCCAGGTGCTCAGGGCCCCTCTGCTGGTATGACAGAGCAGGTGGCCAGTGTCTGACCACAGCCTCGCCCTGTCCTACAGCAACTGAGCAGGTGTGGCTTTCCCTCCATGCAGCTGGGCCACCCTACCCCCAGGAGCCTTGGCCAGTCCCTGAAGGGGCTTCTGTCACCCCATGATGGCCTATGTCATCTCTTTTCTGCCTCATGGGAAGGACAGTGGAGTCATTGTTCCTGTACCAATCAGGAGAGCAGCTCCCAGCCTCAGCAGAGTGTTAGCCCCACCTTAAGTACCATGCTCAGCCCTTGAGTGGGTGGGTGGATTAGGAACACTAGCTCAGGGGAATTCTTCCTTCTCCCACCTGTGGACGGAAGGTGTGGGCAGGAGGCACCTCCTGCAAGTGACATTTGGACAGCAGATTGTAGCAAGGCAGGCTGGGCAGGCAATGTGAGCCCCTCCCCAAGGCCCCACTGCCAGGAGTCCCAAACCCCCCAGCACCCTGGCTAGCCCCTCCCTTGGCCATCAGAGGCCAAGTGGCTGCTTCCTCCCTCAAACTGAAGGCCAGAGCAGCCCCTTTGTGCTGGTGGGGGTGACACACTGGACTGTGATCCGTTCCCCCACTGATACCCCAGATGGTGTGACATCACCCCTCTTGACAGTATTGCAGAGGCTGCTGGAAAGAAGGTCAGGAGCCAGGCAGGAGAGAGACAGCCAAGCCTCCTCTCTGTCCCCAGATTGGGGGAGTGTGGCAGTGGACACAGAGCTGGGCCCATGAACCCCAGCAGGGAGGGCTGCAGCTGCCTCTCAGAAGTCCCCTGGGCCACAGTGAGGAGGACATTACAGCGCACAAGCACACAGGACACCATTGGTGAGATGCTGGCACCTGGACAGCGAGGCCGCGAGGTGGAGGAGGTGGACAGTTAGGCTTAGGACACTGAGTGAGTGCCCGGGGTGGAGACTGGGGAAGAGACATCGCCGAGGCAGCACTTTCCTACTCCAGAGAGGGGTGACCAGTGAAGTCTTCTGGTCTGGAGGGTCTGGGAGAGGAAGGAGCTGGGCCCAAGGGTTCTGGCTTCATTGGGAACCAGCTGGAACCCAGATGGGACTGGTCAGTGGGCAGCCAGACCTCGGACCCCAAGCTGGGGGAGTGGCTTGGCATCTGCCCTGGCTCTGAGGACACTGCTGGAACCTCACCCTGACCTTCCTGTCTGCTGGAGACAGAGGCACTGGCTGCCAGCCCATATGCCAGTGGCCCAGCTGGATCCCAGGTGGGGCCGTGGCCTGCATGTTGGTCACTCTCGGTCAGCATCCATGAATGTCTGACAGAGGAGCACCTCTCTGTGGGCTCCAGCGGATGAAGCCTGTACCTGGCAGGCCTTTGGCAAGCTCATGAGGCCAGATGGGCCGTGTGGCTCTCATTATCTGTGGGAGATGGTGCCGGCTGATGCCCACGCAGACAGGGTGCCTACTCGCACACCCTGCGACCAGGGCTCAGCTCTGTGCAGCTCCTGAGTTCCTTGGTTTGCATATGGGAAGGCTTCTGCCTCCCTCCATCACAGGGCTCTGATGGGTGGCCCCTCTGCCTGGGGGCTCAAGGAGCTATAGGAAGCGGGTGAGCTGCCACTCACCTGGCTGCCAGCTGGCCCTGTGCTGCCACCACCAAGGTCCCAAGTCATACCTTCTCAAATGAGACTTTTGGGTGAGATCCCAGATCCAGCGTCGCCAGGCTAGCAAGGGGCTCCTCTAACTAGGATGCCCCAAGGTCTCTGGGACGCCCTTCCCCCACCCCCAAAACCCCTTGCTTCGGGCTAGGGGATCACGGGCCACACTTTCCTGTTCCTACTATACAGGTGTGGAAACCGAGGCTCAGACCTGCTCAGAACTGGCCAGAGGCTGGACCTGAACCCAGATCTCCAGGCTTGACTCCAGAGCCCTTAATGGTACCCTTGCAGCCAGACTGGAGGCCCTGGGCAGGACTGACTTCTGGTCCCCCTCTTCCTGCCTTGACCTACCCTCCAGCTCCAGTTCCCAGCATTTTGGGGTCCACCTGGCCCCCCGCCTGGCCCCTGACCAGTCCCTCGGGAGGCTTTCACACCTGCAGATGGGCCAGGAGCCCTGCTGCGGGCAGCAGGAGCACAGTTCAGTGGGGCCCAGCCAGGAGGAAGCCCTCACCTGAGGCCAGCCCGGAGCCCTACCTGGGGGAGGCAGCACCTGCTCTGCTTAGGGATGGAGGGCAGGGACAGCCACCTCCTGGAGCCCACATGCTCCCTAGAGGGAGAGGGCGCCTTTCCCTCCCATATCCTGGCTAGTTCCCAAGCAGGCACTGCCCCCTGGAGGCCAGCCTCGAAACCACAGTGTGAGCCGCTCCAGGCCTGCTGCGGTCAGTTGGGGGGTGGGGGTGGGGTCATCATGGGTCAGAACTGCCCACCAGACTTCCCAAATGGTCCTCAAAGCCCACTCACCACCAGGGACTCTCAAAGGATTCCTCAGGTCCCATGGGACCCCAGAGCCAGACCCCAGGATCTCCCCAGGGGTCACAGGACACTGGATAGCGTCATTCACTCACAGGCAGAGAGCAGCAGGGGCCAGGCTGGGCTCAGGCTGGAGCCTCCTGCACCCCCTCCCTCAGCCCCTGCCCTGCCCACCCACACCTGCAGAGGATCCTCTGGGCTCTAACCATGACCCATGTTCGTGACATCCCCTCTGGGAGTGGGACGTGGGCTGGTACCAGAGAGTGTGGTGAGGACACAGGTCTGGACTCCCTCTGGGACCAGGAGCAGGAAGGCCATGCTGATGGGGAAGAAGCCTTCAGTGCACCAGCGAATTGTGGTGGGAAGGGAAGGAAGTGACAGAAAGCCACCCATACTCAGCAAGGACAGGTACCTACCCCGAAACAACACTAAAACCCTCCACACTGGGAGAACCAGCTCAGCCCCAGCCTGGCTTCTGAATGCTGGAGAGTGGCGCCCAGGCTAGGCCGGTTGTGCCACTGCCACAGCAGGCCCTGGAGCACACTGTCCCAGGCTGAGAGTGACCGAAGCCCACCGATCGCCGGTGGCAGCAGGCAGCTGGCAACTGGGAGAGGCCTGGGCAGCCTAGATGGGCCGGTGGGGTCCAAGCAGGAAGCCCTGGGAGAGCAGGAGTCAGGGAGTCGCCTCCCACCTGAGCTGCACATCCTCCCAGGCAGGGGGTGCTGTAGGATACAGATGAAGACACTGAGGCCCGGGAGGCCTGGCAGCTGTTTTCACAGGGAGGATTTGAAGGCCAACCTGACTCAGGCCTGCAAGGCTGCCTCCCCCACTGGGTGGGGACAGGTTTGGAATTTCCTGTCCCTCCTCACCTTTGAGAAGTGTCTTCTGCCAGGCTGTGCCAGGCCGGGAAATCTCTGAGGGAAAGCTCCACACCCACCTGCACCTGGTGTTTTTATTCCGGAGGGAGCCCAATGCCAGGGGAATGTGGTCACACTCGAGTCCCTGTCCCTTTCCAGGTTGGGTCATGGATTGCTTATCTGGAGAGATCTTATCTGCATGTTCTTGAAGGACTCTGGAGCTGGCTCCTTGAGGTACAGGGAGGCCCAGGTGGGCAATCAGGGTGCCAATGACCGGCCCAGGGAGGGCGTGGGGCTCCCAGAGGGACCCTCCCTCTCCCCTTCCCCCAGGCCTGCTCATCACCAGCACCTTACCCTCTTGTTTATTATTTTATGAAAAAACAAAACAAATTTTCATAACCAAATAATAAGGGAATAACAGTAGTTATTACACCGTGTATGATTAATTTGCGTTTCTCTGATGGCCAGTGATAATGACTACTTTTTCATGTAGTTATTGGCCATTTATACTTCTGAAGAAGTGTTGGTTCATTTTGGTTGTCCATTTTTTGATCGAGTCTTTTATTTTAGGGGGGGCCTACCTTTTCTGCATTCTTTGTATATTCTTGATGTTCGTCCTCTGTCTGTGGAATAGCTGGCAGAATTTTCTCTCTTTCTGTAGGTTGTCTCTTCACTCTGTTGGTTGTTTCCTTTGCTGTGTAGAATCTTAAGTTTGATGGATCCCATTTGTTATTCTCTGTATTATTTTTTGCGCTTTTGGGGTTCTGTTCAGAAAGACTTTCCCTATCGCCTCTTGTTTAAATGGGGGCAGCAGGCAGTAACAGCAGGGAGCCAGGAGTTAGAAAGGAGGTCAGAAGGAAGGCAGGAGTGGAGTGGGAGGGGAGAGAGCTCCCTAGGGTCATGGGGAGAGATTCCAGCTCCTGGTTACCCAAACTGAGGGAGCTTCCTGGTAGCTAAGGCAAAAGGGAAAGTAATTGGATGAAGGGGAAGTGGCCTGGGCGGCTCTGACGGACATACTGTAGGGCAAACCCACAAGTTGTCTGGATACTCCTTGCAGCCGTCAGTCTTCCTCTTTGGAAAAGATGAAAGGGAACAAAGGTCGCATCAAATGGCGGGGTGTGTGTGCACCTGTTGCTCATTCATCTGTCCTTCCACGTAACAAACTCACTGAGCTCCATCATGTGCCAGCCTGTGCTGGGTGCCGGGAGGCAGCAGGCAGGGATTCCTCGTGGTCCTGACTTTGGGAGCAGGTCTCTGGCTTTAGGGACCACACAGTCCAGGGGGAGAGGGCAGTAAACATGGCAAAACAAATCAAAGTGCCCATCAAACATTGGATGCTGCTGCCTGGCGGGGGTGGGGTGGGGGCTGCAGGCGCAGGCCCTGTGGGGAACAGGAGGACAAGAGGGAAAGGGGTGAGCTGCAGGGCCTCAGTGCTCAGGGAGCCTGGGTAAGGGAGAGGAGCTGGGCTGGAGGCCTGGGCCTGAGCCTGAGCCTGGCCTCTCTGAACCTGCAGGGTCAGGGGTTAGGGGTGGGGTGGGGTAAAGCTCCAGCTGCAGGGCCTCTCTGCAGTTTTCTCTTCCAAAAGGAAGCATCTCCCATAGCCCTCACTCTGGCCCTTCCCACCTATCCATCACCTCATCCTCCCTTTCTCTGCTTTCCCAATATTCTTCAAACACACCAAGCTCTTTCCTGCCTCAGGGCCTTTGTACTTCGCCACTCTGTTTGCCTGACAGAGGTCTCCTGCCACCACTCTGAGTGGCACCAGTCTGCCTCTGTCTCCCTAATACCCCTCTCCCATCCTTGTGCTCTTCGAGATGATTCTGGTACTTGAGTGTTAGCTCATCTGTTTGCCTAGCTCTTCTCTGGATTGTAGTGAGATTGTTCTCTGTACCATACCCAGCACAAAGCAGGACTCTAGACATTTCATGGAACAAATAAACAAAGCCCTTGTTGGCACATTTTTAAATTGAAGTAAACCGCAGCCTGATTCCAGTCTCCTGGGCTTTTGTCCTGCATGCAGCCCTGAGCCAGCTTTCATGGGTGCCAGCCCCTCGGGCCCTGAGTCTGACTGGCTATATAATGCTGGACACAGGCTGCTTCCCTGATGGCTCCTGGGGTCATCTCGAGCTCTCCATCTGGCCTCGGAGCTGCAGAGGGTGCCTGGCCATGGAGTCCAGCTGCTCCGGTCACTTCCGGAAATCAGGCCACCTCTTGGGGGCAGCATGGTGTTGAGGGAGGAAGCCGGACTTGGCTCCAGGTGGCCTGTGCTTGGACAAGCTGAGTGACACTGGCTGAGCCCCATCCACCCCCGAGCCCTGGTATTGCCCTGCATGGGGCAGTGGACAGCAAAGGGGACCCTTCGCACTCCCACCACTTCAGGCAGACAGGGCACATCCTCGCTCCTGGCCTCACTCCAGCTCAGACGCTGAAGTTAAGCACTTAGAAAGTTATGGGAAAATAAAGGTTTAAAAATAGGAGGAAATATGTCCAAAAAGAACGTTCTATTATTTCCTGCTGGGTCGCTCTTGGCTGGCTCTGGTGGGGGTGGGGCCCTTGGAGAGCTCCCCTGGGGCTCCTCCCCCAAGTCCAGTTCTCTGGGGCTTCGGAGAACCCCCTCCCCTGGCCTTGGGGTCTACATGAAGAGCTGGAGTCCCGCCCGTGGGCGAAGGGTGGGGGAAAGTGCTAAGGGACCTCTTCATATAGAAGACTCCGGGTCACGTCCCAGAATGGAGCCTGTGTCATTTTCTGTTGCCACTGTGATGATGGCCACACTTTAGCTTGAAACAGCTGGAGTGAGAAGGGTCAGCCCTCTTGTCTCACCTGTGGGTAAGGTCGCTTCCTGCCTTTCCAGCTTTGAGAACAGTGTTCCGTGGCTCAGGGCTGCTTCTGAAACTTCAGTCTGCAGCGCGGCATGCTCAAATCAATCTCTCTCTCTTTGGCACCCTCCTGCCTCCCTCTGAGTCCTTGAGACTGCGTTTGGGGCCCAGCCAGAAAACCTAGGATCATCTCCCACCTCCACATCCTCTACTTGGCTGCATCTGAAGAGTCCCTTTCGCCACCTAAGGTCACATAGTCACAGTCCTAGGCACTAAGATTGAACACCTTTGGGGACCAGCTCTGACAGTCAGGTCTTTTCAATATGGTTTCCTTGGGGGAAACAGAGGCACAGATCAAGAAACACAGACTCTAGGCAGAGATGGATTCACCACAAACCCAACTCTTTCCTGTGTGCCTGCAACATGCCCCACCCCACCCCAGGATGGCTTCTGTGAAGGTTCAGACGCCCCGGGACCTTGAACCAGTGGGATGAGTGGCTTAGGGACAGAGTGACCTGCTGAAGCTGCCACTCCACCCTTGCCTGTGTCCCCTGCTATACAGTGTGAAGAGGAGGGCTGTGGGGTCATGTGGAAGGGTTAGGATATAGATCTAAGCTGTTCCCTGTTAGCAGTGTGACCAGGACAGGCTGGGAAACTTGGTGTCCTCTATGAATGGGTGGAGGCTGTGCCTTGGAAGGGATGGAGCATGCTGATGTCCCAGCACTTTGAGAAGCTGCCCTGGCGTGATGCCCAGGTCACTGGGACTCACTGGGAAGACCTCGCTTAGAGTGTGCCTCCTATTTCAACGCGAGGGTCTGGCTGCAAAGTTAGCTGTGGGATGGAATCTTCCAGACCCTGCACCATTCCACAGAGCAACACGGGACAAGGTGCTCTCTGCCACCAGGGGGCAGCACCAGCGCTCACCACTAACTTCCCTGGGGGCAGAGGCTCCCGGCTCCTGATGGGGAACCCGCAGCCTGGAGAGACCCCATTTGGCCCTTTCCATATCCCACTGCTTTGTTCTTACAAACTAAGAAGAATAGTCACCCTAAGATTAGCTGAACTCCATGGCATTTTGGCCACAGGCACTGTCCCTGCTCTGGTCACACCAAGCACATCTGAGGTCCTGAATTGTGAAATCCCACACCCTGCAGCAGCCTTGTGTCTGACCTGCTGCCCTCTTCCCTGACCATATCCTGGTTCCCTCCACCCCACCTGCCCCTCCTCAGCCCTTCCTGTAGCCCCAGCCTTGTGCCTTTCCAGTCCCTTCCGCTGCATCTGTCTCAAGGGGTGACCGAGCCCTGGAGCCACACACACCTTCGTGGCTCCTTCAGGTCACTCAGGCACAGCTCTCCAGTACTCACACATTTGCACGCTTGCGCACGCTTGCACACTCATGCACGCACACACCTGCACACCCCTATCATGTGGACACACATGCAAACACTCCCCCACACTGTGCACACACTAGCTCACACCCCTGCTCATGCACACTCACCCATGCACACATACACACAGGCCACACTTCCTCTTCCGGTGACTTCCTCCTGGAGCGATTCCTCCTGGGGCTCCACCTACCCCATCCAGCTTCCAGGGAACCTCTGCATTGGTCCCAGTGCCTGCACAAGCCGGGCCCCAGGAGAGCAATGTGACCCCTCCTTTCTCTCCTGGCTGTGCTGCAGCAGCTGGGCCATGAGGGAAGCAGTGATTCCCATCCACTTCCCGGAAACATGGTGCACAGACCGTCTGCACCCACCTAGCAACAGTAAGTGTTCACAGCCACAGAGCTTCTGAGTCTCCAACTATGGGAAGGGGCCGCAGGAGCATTTGAAGGCTGGTGACTTCAGTCAGGGGATGGGGGGACAGGGTGGCCAGGTGGCCTCACACTGCTCCAGCAGTGGTGGCTGACATGGCCTGGGACACCCGTAGGGCAGGACCTGGGGTGGGGGTCTGGGAGAGGCTGTGGGTTCCCTTGCTGGGCTGCCTTGGATGTGTGGTCAGTGCCTGGGTCCCCAGGAGGCCGGGTGCTGCCAGGGAGGGCCTGGGCCCCAGTGTTGGGCTGCAGCTTGTCTCTGCCCATAGCTTTCAGCAGGGCTCCAGGCAGCTCCAGGCAGCTCCAGCCTTCAGCCTTCTGACCTTGCCACAGGCAAGGAGCCTTCCGAGGGTGCTGTATCCCAGGTTCCAGCTCGTGTGAGTAAGATCTGTGCAGCATGGGGCAATCGATGAGATGCCATCTGTCCCCTACTTCTGGACAGGTAGGAGTGTGTGGGTCCTCACAGACCCCTGGACAGATGGGAGCGTCGAGTCCTGTGGTCCCTGGATAGAAAGGAGGGGCAGGTGTCTGGTTTCACAGCCCCTTGGCCTTTCAGAGTCTCAGTGGCCCAACCACCTGTGTCAAAAATAAACCTGTGTGTCCTTCAAAAAGAAGGCTGGGGTGGTCAGAAGGGAAGGAGAGGCTGGGCTTGGCCTAGGAGAAGGCAGGTAGCTTCGCTGTTCGTGGGTCCAGGGGAAGCAGAGCTGAAGAGTTGGGGTGGTACGGGGGAGGCAGGACCCCAAGTGGGGTGCTCTGGGTGGCCAATGAGGGGCACTGGGCCTGTGGCTCTATGTGCTGGAGTCATAGGCAAATGGGACAAGCTGTTCCCCCCACCTGCAACTCACTCAAATCCAGGTGGGAGGGGAACTGAGGCACTAAAGAAAATCAGGTGGAGAGGCCCAGCCAGCTGGCAACCTATTAGAGGTGGATATCAGCCACAGGAGGACAGGCTGCACATTCCCATAAGGCAGAAGACTGGGGAACAAGGGGGTGTGGTCCCCAGCTTGAGCTGCTCCTGGTTATGGGGGCCCAACCCCTCACAGGGAAGCTTAGAAGTGATCCTGGTGAGTGGCTTCCTCATTATTTCTGCTGCCCTCACAGGGGGTTGTTCCACCCACGGTTCTGGAGGCCAAAGGTCAAGGGTCAAGAGTCCAAGGTCTGGAGCAGTGAGGGCTTTTCTGCTGCTCTCTGCAGCATCCTAGGGTAGCACAGGGCACAGTGAGGGTGTGCATCCCACAGACAGACCCCTTCCCTTTCTCTCAAGGCAGCCCACAGGGCTCTCCAGACCTGCTTGCTTCTGAGAGGTCCTGGCTGGTCCTCCCTCTCCATACCTCACAAGGAGATGAAACTTCCACAGGGGCTGTGGTGGGGACATTCAAGACATGTTGAGTGCCACCCTGAACTGTCCCTACCCAACTCCAGATCCGCTGAGCTTCTCTGTGTGGCCTCAGCCGTCCACGTGCTGGCATTGTCCTACCTAAGCAGCAGGCGGAGGGCAGGGCGACCCTGCTGCAGGAAGCTCTTTTCAGGAATGGCATCCTTGGGTGTTTTCTGGGAACCTGGCTACCAGGAAGGCCCAGGGGCTGAGGCTGCTGGAAATGGCCTGGGGGAAGCCTAAAGTGATGAGCTAGGCAGGTGGAGGCAGAGTTGGTGAATTTGCATGCGCCCTCTGCTTCTCCTTCAAGTGCCACACTTGCCAGTACTCCATTTCCTTCTGTGGGCACCACTGTAGGCAGGGTCTGTCTTTAGCATCCTCACAAGGTGTGACACATATGAGGCGTGCAATAAATCCCTGATGCATGGATGAGTGCATGGACAGGTGGATGAATGGGTAGGTAGGGGAGAGGGTGGATGGATGGATGAGTGGATGGGTAGATGATAAATGGATGAATGACAGATGGGCAGATGGATGAGAAGACAGGTGGATGGGTGGATGGGTGGATGGATGGGTGGATGGATGGAGAGCTGAATGGATGGGTAGGTGGATGAGAAAATGAATGGATGGATGGATGCATGGATGGATGGGAAGATAGGAGACTATTCACCTTAGGTCTCATTCCTGATCACCTCACCTGGGAGAGGCTAAAGCTATAACTGCTTGCTTGCTAATTCAGGAGGTATCTGAGTAATCCAGAAATACCCAGATCGGTGCAGGCTGCTAGCTCCATGCAATTGCACTCCATCAGTTCCATGCCAGTTGCACACTATGGGATTTTTCATCTCTTGTTCCCCAAATTGGGAACCTTGAACAACAAGACAGCGGCCTCCTAGACCACAGCAGGCATGGCAGGCAACACCCCCACGTGTCCCAGGGTCCTAAGCAGCCCACTCTGAATGCGCCAGTCTGAGGAAACAGCCTTGCACTACAGGCCAGTGTTGCTGGACAGATTTGTGAACTCAGTTCGGACAAGAAATAAATGTATGTCAAAATTTATCTAAGGGAGGAAGCAGCAATAAAGCATGACACCCAGGGAGCAATGAACCAGGATCTCCAAGAGACACAAAGCAGGTACTGACAAGTGTGTGACACATTATTTAAAATTCTCCCAGCTACAGATTGGACAGCCGAGCAGGCCAGACGCCGCTGCGAGGAGATGAAAAGAGTCCATTTCCTTCCTCCAGATAAACACGCCAGCAGCCAGATCTCTCTGTGATGATAAATGTCTTCCTTCTGCCATGGGGTGGGGGAGCCTCAGGACCAGCCAGAACCTGTGGCCCAGCAAAGGCCCCAGAAGGGCAGTCTCGGGGGAAGATGACCCTGCATGAAATTCCCGCAGTCCCCCCGTCCCTGGACACCAGGATGCCACTTATGTTATTCCAGAGCCCCCAGGACGCTCAAAATACAGAAAGTCACTGATCGAACCAAACTGGGGGATGGAGCTGTGACATCTTGCCTGGCCCAGGGCAATAGGGTTTAAGGACCTCCCACAACACACGGGCTTCTCGAAGGAAAGGTGGGGGCAGGAGAGGGAGGCAACTTAGTGGCTCCCAGGGGATGGGAGGATGCTGTCGGCCCCTCCATTTGGAACCATGGATCCAGCCCTCCTTCTGGCTTTTAGCTTCCCAGGAACACAGACTGGCTTTGGTTAGTCTGATCCCTGTCTGGTGGGAAGATGGTCAACCCCCATACAATAACCCCCAGTGCCCACCCTGGGCTCTGTCAGGAGGAAATTGGTCTGAAGGACAACAGGAGCCCAAGGCAGTCCACTCCACAGTGCTTGCAAACAAAGTAAAAAGAACGAAGTTATTTTTAACAGGCCAAATTGCTGGCAGATGAGCTGCCTCTCGGGCCGCTAGGGAGGAGGCCATGGAGCCCTGGCCTGTAGCTTGCAGCAATGGGTTTGCCGCCTCCATCCGTCCACAACATCTGAGATGCATTTGTGGTTTCCTGTCCTGGATGCTCACCTGGGGGTGGGCAGGATGCAGGAGAGAAGCGGAATCTTCAGGAAAGCAGAGTCCCTTCCCAGAGCTGGGCCCAATCAGTTCCCTGCTTTGCAGACAGGAGGGCGGGGGTGGGTGGGTGAGGGGGTCAGGGAGGGGATACAGTGTGCAAGTGTGAGAAGCCCTGCACAAAACGCCACAGAGCATCTAAGTCCGTGTACTGAAATGTCCAGAATAGGCAAATTGATTAAAACGCAGACTGGTGGTTGTTAGAGTTCAGGATCGGGAGGGAATGGGGAGCAGTTATTTAATAGGTACAGCTTCCTGCTGGGTGATGTGATGTTTTAGAGCCCGATTGAGTCAGGACTTCAGCACAGTCAGAGTTCACTGAATGCTGCTGGACTGTATGCTTTGAAATGGTTAATTTTAGGTTACGCCCATTTCACCTCCATTTTTAAAAAGTTCGTGGGGGGAATCAGCAGGGACTCAGGAAGGTATTGGGGACCTGCATGGGTGAGGTGTGGCTCCTCTTCTGGCCCAGAAAGCCCACACCACATGCAGGCCCAGCAGAAGGGAGGCATGTGGGTCAATGTGACAAATCCTAGCGCTGCTTTTCAACCCAAGGCTCAGGCCTCCCAATTCATCTGGACCAGCTTAAACCCAGCTCCCCTATTTGCAGGTAACTTGGCCAGACGATGAGGTGCTTCAGGAGCCTCAGTCTCCCCATCTATAAAATGGGAACTGCAGATACAGGGCCTGGCTGTGATGGCTTCCATTTCCTCTCTCAGCTGAGGGGTCTGCCCATCATCCTGCAGGGAACAAGCAAGTGGAAGTTTAGGGGTGGAAAAACAACGCTATTCTAGAAACTTGTCTGCTTTTTTTAAATTTTAATTTTAATGAGAAGAGTGGAGTCTTCTCACTATGGCACAAAAAGATTAAGGGGCTTAAGAGGTGGTTGATGACATATACATACTGCCTGAGAAAAAAATTCTCCTTGGTCATGCAAGGAGCCGACATGAGCTGTGCTCTGAGCTCTGAGCTTACCCTGAATCTCATCCGGGGATTTCCAAGTCGGCGTGGACAGGTCCATGACCATGAGCCTCTGCTCTCATGCTCCACCCCCTCAGTTCTCAGCAAGAACAGCCTTGCTTCTGTCCCGGGAATGCAGCCAGCCTGTCTGTCCCTGTCTCCCTGGCCATACGTGTGGCCCTACGAAGTGGGTGCAGATGGTCCATCTCTGACCCCTGAGTCCTCCACAGTGGTCTCCTCTCTTGTTGGCAGAGGAGCCTTGAAGACTCCATCTCTAAGAGAGCTGGAGAGTACCTGGATCCCTGGGTGACTTCACAGAGCAGATCCATCCCATGCTACCTGCCTGCATTGGATGGGGACACGAAGGAGAAGCCATCATTGACACCTCGGGGCTTTTGGTTGCAGTTGTGGCCTCACCTCTATGAACTGGTGAATGGAGGTGCAATCAGTCGAGTTCTCTCACATGCCACACATGGTCCTAAGAACTTTGTGTGAATCAACCCATCTAATGGGCACAAGAGAAAACAGCTCCAGGAGGGGGAGGCAGGAGGAAGGTTATGGTCAAGGTCACAGATCAGGAAATGACCCAGGTAGGTCTGCCCAGTCAGACTCAGGCTGGATGCAGAGTAAGTGCATGAAAGGGGAAATAAAGGAAGGAGTGGAGGAGAAATCAGTCTGCTCTCAGAGGAGTCACTACAAGGTCTCTGGTCCCCTGGATTAGGACCTGTCCCTCACCCCGGCCCCCAGCACTGAGGGGATGCAGAATTGGCACCTGGCACTTTGCATGCACCACCCAACCTCTGGTGGTTAATTTAAACTGGTAAACCTCAGCCCCAGGATGAGCATATAGCTGAGTCTGTGCAGCTGGGTGAGGAGCAGGGGAATGGAGTGAGCAGGGTATAGGCCACTTGGTTCCCAGCCAGCCCCAGACTCACTGTGGAGCCTTGGGCCACCTTCTAGCAGGAGTGTGGAATCCACATAAGGACACAGAGCTCTTGGTTCAGGCATTTAGGGAAAGTCCAGTAGAGAAGTTAAGCTTGAGACATTGGGCAGGGAGTGCAGGGGAGCAGGGAAACCCCCTTGGTCACCTTTTACTCCCTCGTCTGCCAAGTAGCTTGAAGAACAAGGGACTAAAACAATCTCAGGGGTCTCCTCTGTTTCCATTCTGTTGCATTTCCCCCAAAGAGAAGCTGCAGGACAGCCAAAATACAAGACAACTACAAGGGCCTAGACAGTATTGATTTTCCCTCTTAGCATTTTGGAGAAGGTGGGCTTCCAAACAACAGCCCACCCTGGTCAGCACCCTGGGTTAGGCACATTGTCCCCCAGGTCACATGGGAGCTGGTCAGGCCCTCTTGAAGCTGACTTTTGTACCCCAGCCTTTGAGAGCAGGGCTGGTAATGGGGCAGCACAGGGTTCAGCCCTTACAGACTGCTCCAAGAACATTTGCTTGCCGCCTTTGGGGCCTCATCTCCTTCTTTCTCATGCAAGATTTTGTTGAGATTTGCTGGGGGTTTGAAGGCAGAGTTGAAAGATTGTGAATAAACATTTCAAAGCTGTCTTTAGTTTTGGAGTTTTGCCTGATCCCTATGATTCTGGGAAGGAATGTTTAAGGCAATACATGGTAAAATGAAAGCCATGTGATTTGAGCCAAAGTCCTGCTGGTCCCAGAGAGTTTGAGGCCCATTCTTCACTGCACACCCCCACCTGTCACAACTGCCCCCTCCCCACCAGCCATCTCCACCTGCCTTCGCACTCCTCCTGGCCCGGCACCCAGAAAGCGGTCAGGAAATGTTAAGGGCTGGCTTGGGTCCACCAAGAACCAGATGCAAAGACAAGACCTGACAGCGAAGAGATTTATTGAGGGAGGAATCAGGAAGAAGTGGAAGAACCTTCAGACCACCATGTGGGTCTAACACGTGTGGATGGAGAAAGGGAAGGAAAAAAGACCAGACAGGAAGACTCTCACACTTAGTGCAGTTCCATAAAAGATTCAGCCAGACTAACTCTCTAGAAGGAAGAATGTTGTTAAACTAGCCCAAATAACTAAGAAATGAGGGGGAATACCTATGCATACAAATGCAAAATAAGAAATCACAACTTGGAAAAGGAAAGGAATCACAAAGAATGCCTTGATTAGCTCTAGGCAAATACATTTGTAAATTTGGATGAAACTCATTCTAAGAATATTTAAATTATAAAACTTCACCCTGGAAGAGACAAAAAAAAAAAACCAACACTAACCAATTACCACTTTAAAAAAAATGAAGTTCATCAATAGACATCCCCATCCCTCACACCCACCCAATCAACACCAGGCCAAAGATTTTACATGAAAATTCTATCACAATTTGAGCAAACAGATAAATCTAATACAATTGAAGCTGTTTCAGGTCATGGACAAAGTAGAAGAGTCTCGGAAAGTTCTTAGAAAAATAAACAATTAATGTAACACTGGAGCCAAATTCAATAAAGATAGGATAAGAAATTTTTAAATTACTCACCAGCCTCCTGAGAATGTTAATCCAAAAATATGAAATAAAACACTGTTAAACACTATAGGCCACTCAATAAATCCAGAAAAAGCACTTAATGTAACATACTTTTGTATTAAAAAAAAAACCAAAAAAACTTGAAAAGGAAGAGAACATCTTCAACCTGGTAAAAGGCATCTATGGAAAACTCACATGGAGAGAAACCAAATAAATTCACCTAGTATCAGAAACAAAACAAGATTTTCTGTTCACATCACTTCCGTTCAACATTATGCTAGAGGTTCTCACTAGGACAATTAGGCAAGAACAAGACATAAAAGTTATCCAAAGTACAAAAGATGTGAAATTATCTCTATTAACAGATGAAACTAGCTTATATATAGAAAATCCTAAGGAGTCCACCTAAAAAAACTATTCAAATTGATAAGCCAGTTCATTAATGTAGCTAGAAACAAGATCAATATACAAAAATTAATTGCATGTCTACACACAAGCAATAAACAACCTAAAATAGTAGAAAACAACCACAGTATGTGAGACATTGCATGTCAATTAGCCTGATTTAACCATTCTACATTGAATAATATTTCAAGACATCATGTTGTATATTATACATATATAGCACTTTATTTTTCAATTTAAAAATGATAAAAATTCTATTCTTTAAAAAAAAAAGAAAACAAAATCAACCCATTTTGTAAAAGCAGCAGAAAGAATAAAATACTTAGGAATAAATTTAACAAAGAAGGGTAAGACTTGTGCATGAAAAGCCTCCAAACCTTGCTGAAGTGAAATAAATGAAAGATCTCAATAGAGGAAAGATATTCTTTGTTCATAAATGAAAAGACAGAATTATTAAGATAAGAATATTCCCCAAGTTGATATATGGATCTAAGCAATCTCTTTTTTTTTCAAAATTTTCTTCTATTTTTAATTTTTATTATACATTTTTTCAAAGCATTCTCTATCAAAATCCAAGCTTCCTTTTTTTTCTGTTACTGCAGATATTGCCCAGCTGAACCTAAGATTCACATGGATCCAGAACAACTAAAATCATCCTGAAGAAGTTGGAGAATTCATAGTTCCTGACTTCAAACTTGCTACAAGGCTGTAATCATGAAGAATGCAGCCCTGGTACAGGGATAAACACAGATCAATGGCACAGCAGAGTCAGAAATAAACCCTCAGACTTAGAGCCAGTCGGTTTTTAACAAGGGTGCTAAGGTTGTTTGTCAAGCAAGTGACATTGGCTACCTGTCACAGGAGCAGATGTCCAATCACTTCTGCCAGCTGCATCTTGGTATCAGAGTCACTAAGGAAAACACGGCAGGCAGTCAAGGGAGGGGACAGAGTGAGGTGACTGAGTAGTGGACAACGAGTCCCTTCCAGAAGCCAGAGCAGGAGAGCTGGCCTGCACTCTGCTTGTGCTGCTGGGGAAGAACCTGGTCCCCTCCCCTTGGGGGAACAGATACACAGCAGTGGAGTTGGTCAGGTGCAAGGTGACTCACTCAGAGGCAGAACAAAGGAGAATTTGCTGAGAAAGTGGCGAGTCCAGGACAGACTGTGAAGACTGTAACCCTGGGGGAGGGCACATCCAGTCCACCTGGGGCCAGAAGATGGCACCACAAGACTGCCTTCCTGACACTACACACCACAGGGGAGAAGCCTCCTTGACCCCGTGCTGGGACGGCTGGAAGAACTGGACACCCACAGTCTGAAGAATGGCGCTGGATCCCTCTCCTACCTCACCCGCAAAAATCCACTCAGTTCCTACTGAGGCCTAAATGTGAGAGCTGAAACTATAAAACTCCTATCAGAAAATAATAGCTGTGAATTCTCATGAGTTGGATTAGGCCAAGTCTTCTTACCTACAGCAGCAAAAGCATAAGCAACAAAAGAAAAAAAATAAGATAAATTGAATTTCATCAAAATAAAAATTTTTGTGATGTAAACAATATCATCAAGAAAGTAAAATGTATCCTACCGAATGGGAAAAAAAAATGTAAGTCCTATATCGATAAAGAACTTGTTTCCATAATATATAAAGATCTCTTACAGCTCAACAACAGAAAGACAAATAATCTGATTTAGAAGTGAGCGAGCTATTTAAATAGACATTTCCCCAAAGGAGATACATCAATGGTCAATAAGCACATGGAAGATGATTAACACTGACGATCTTTAGCAAAATGCTGATCAAAGCCACAATGAGGGCTGGGGATTTAGCTCAGTGGTGCTGTCTCCTGCCTCGCAAGCACAAGGTCCTGAGTTCAATCCCTAGTACAAAAAAAAAAAAAAGCCACAATGAGCTACCACTTCACACCCACCAGGATGGGAGACACACAGTAGCAAGCCTTAGGGAGAACTAGAGAAACTGAAACCTCATCCATCACTGGTGGGCGTGTAAAACAGTGTAGCCTTCCTCAAAAGCAATTTGGCCATTCCTCAAAATGCTAAACACAGAGTTACCATATAACCCAGCAATATCAATGTCCAAGAGAAATGAAAATATAAATCAACACAAAAACTTGTATAAATGCTGCAACAGCATTATTGATAATATCCAAAAAAGCAGAAACAAATCTAGATGTCTATCAACCAATAAAATGGAATATTATTCAGCCATAAAAAGGGACAGACCACCGACTGATAATATGCTATCACGCGGACAAAACTCAAAATCATTATGCTGAGTGAAAGAAGCCAGTCACAGAAGATCGAAAATTACGAGATGCAAAAGCTAGAGCCAGAAAGTAGAGTAGTGAGTACCTAGGCTAAGGGGAAGAAGAATGGGGAATGACTACTAATGGATCTGAGGTTTTTCTTGAGTCTAATAAAAAATAATTGGAAATTACATTGGGATTACTTTGTACAACTCTGTGCACATGTATTTTAAATAGGTAAATTTTGTGGTATTTGAATTATCTCTCAATAAAGCTATAAAAAAAAGAGGCAAGATTGAAAAAAAAGATCTTTTAATAGTTCAGGACTTATTATGTTTGAAAAAATCCATGACAAAAGGATTGATAAATTTACATGAAAATGATAATCCACAACACTAAAACCAACTATGTAAGATTTAAGCCTCTCTGGGCTTAAATTAAATTTCCTTATGAATAAGAGTTTTTATGAAACAACAAGAAAAAGGGCAAGCCCGTCCAGTTCAGGATAATTCTGCAGCCCAAGCAGATCAACTGCCAAATCACAATGGCTGACATCAAGGATTGTTTTACCTGCAGCTCTTGTCACAGGTCCATCGCGAGTCTGTGGACATTCTCTGCTCACCAGTCCTCAGGGACCTTCCCACGCACCACCTTCTGCCATGCCAGGTGGGTGGACAGAGCTCTAAGGCCCTCCACCTAACACCAGGGTCCAACCTGCTGGTGACACACACATGGCTCCTTTTCAGTCTCTCTGTCTGCAGCCTTACATTTGAAGTGTGTGTAAGTGGAAATACACCACACGCTGCCTTCCATCCTTTCTGTTTAGTGTTGTTTCTACCTAACACCCTCCTTCCGATACTCATCCACATCCTCGCTGTGTCGGTGACCCGCTAATCACGCGTGTCCCGTAGTGTCCCCACCATGACCCCCACAGCACGTTCACCCTCTCGCCATCCATGCCTCCTCCCTGTCGCACATTCCCACAATCTCCCTGGAACAGACAGAGCTGTGACAAACAGGGTCACAGGGTCACGGGCCATGTGACCATCTGTGGCCACGTGACACCGAGCTGTCTTCCAAAGCTTTATTCCAATTCACACAGCCCCCCTCCTTGCGTCCCTCATGTAGAAGCCGATGTCGCCTGGGGTTGCTGTGGGCCTTGCTCATTTCTAACCGTCTTTTTGGTACAGAGCAGAATCCCCTTACAGCTTCAGTGGCCTGCCCTTAGCTGCTAATGGGCATGTTGTCACCTGCTCGACTGTCCTCCTGGGACCGCTTCTCTTGTCCCTCTTTTCTATTATGTAAGTTGTGGTCATTGCTGTTCCATCTTTTGGGGTTTGAGCATAGCGCCATGGATCCAGAAACCAATGTGAAACACAGAGAATCCTGCAGAGTGCAGGGGTGGGCAGGGTGGGAAGGACTGGGGGCTGATAAGTTTGCACCTGAGAAGACACTCAGGGGTCCAGTCTTGCTAGGATGAGCCCTGACCTTCATCCCACTTCCTTCTTTAACTTGTTATTTGGAGAAGACTCGTTATTATTATCTTTGGCATCGTCTCTGGATCTCTTCAAATAGCAACGACCGCAAAGCAACAAGAGCCACGTCATGATCCTGATTCCCATCTTTATCAATGTACACTGATTCATTTCTCTTTCGACACACATTGAGCACCTACTGTATGCCAAGCCTCACTTTAGAGGCCACGCTGAAGGTTTTTGTTTCTTTTCCTGATCGACCCCTCAGCCCCCAGCACACTTGTAGTTCCCAGCAAGGATGAGCCTGACCCTGGCGGCAAGAAGGCTGCATCCGAAGATCAGCCTCATGTCACAGCCTGCCGGAGACAGCAGAGAAATTCAGACCCAGGCCTGGCAGCCTCTGAACACCCAGGGGTGAGCTAGGAGCTCAGTCCGTGTCCCTGACAGCTGACCTCTCCGTGTTCAGGCCCTGGCCCCAGGCTGGGCCCGGGAAGTTCCCAACAACCACCAGTAGACCTCATCCTCAAAGGCCACACAGCTCGACGTAAACAACTTGGCAATTTGTCCGTGGAGCAACCTCAGGGTTGCTGGGACACTGTCCCTGCTGGAGGCTGACCTGCCAAGCTGTGCGAGTGACCGTGGCTTTGAGGCTCAGAGAGTGCTAGTGCATTGTGTAGAGGGCCAACTTCCCATGTGGGGTCTCGGGCCAGCGGCAGGTCCTGGGGGAGGGACCCCAACCATCCCCTTGCACCGTGCCCTGCCAGCCCTGGGGGTTGGGGCCATCAAGGCCTGGGAGAGGTCCCAGGACACAGGCCAGGCGCTGGGCAGATGCCAAGTCTCATTAGTGCAGCCCTTCTGGGGTGTTTCCAGCCAAAGGCAGAAACTGAAATGTTCCTTTTCATGTCTCTTCTCCGTGTCGCAGGGTTGTGACCCAGGAAGGGCTGTTTCTTATGTTTAAAGCTATCTGAATTCTTTCCTCAGAGATAGCGGAGTAGAAAGGCCAGCTGACCATGAGCCAGGGCCCAGGATGCCCACCAGAGCAGCGCCAGGCCTCAGCTATCTCCTCCAAGCCTCCCCTTCATAGGGGATGCCTCAGTGCCTTTGGACATGCTGTGCCCTCAGCCAGATGACTCCCCATGCAAGCAAAGGCTACATTAGGCTGTGCCTGACTCTGTCCCGTGTCCTGCCAACATTCCCATTTTCACTCCATGGCATTCCCAAAGGGCAGCCTGGCATTCAGAGCAAATTTTTCCTAAAGATGGGGAAAGAATAGAGTGGTTCTATCTGTCCCAGAGGGGTCAAAGTGAGGCCATAGTCTCCAAGGCAACCCCAATGAGCCCTGGCTGGAGTCCACCAGGGTGGGCTGCTCACTCTTAGTTCTACTTATAGGTGGCCTCAGAACTTTCTGTGTTCAGGAGACTGTCCAGGCCTCTCCCCAATAGATGCCAATAGCACCCCCACATTGCAACAGCCCAAAAGGTCCCTAGACATAGCCCCGAGGGGCAGCCCACTGGTGGGAGGGAGGGAAAGAGCAGGGCCCGTTGTGGCCACAGTCTCCATCTCTGCCTCCCAAGCCAGGACTGGCCCTCACCTCTATCCCACGGGTGGAGGGGCGGAGCCTCCTGGGGACATGGGGCAGGGGTAGGGGAAAGAGGAAGTCCCGGGGAGTGGAGATGGAGGGGCAAGATCTTGATGCAGATAGACCCCAAGGAAACATGGACAGGGTCAGCTTGGCCCCGGACCGGGCCAGCACCCTGGACCCCAGGGCCCAGCTGGCTGCACCTACTGGTTCATGGTGGAAAAGCAGCAACTTTTTCACAGCCTCAAATCCACCCAGGCAGCCACCACAGAAAAATCAGCAGAGCCAGCATCAGGGGGAGGAGGGAGTGGGGTGCGCCAGGCAAGGCCCAGCTGCTTTCGGCTGGAGGCCTGAACTAGACCTGTGGTGACTGGTCAGTCCCGGGGGGCAGTGGTTGGCCCTGCTGAGACTCCAAAGGTCCATGTTTCTCTGTCTGCATCTCTCTCTCGGACACCCCCGGCCCCGCATGGTGCCACCCAGACAGCTGAGCTGTCACACCCTGCTGTGAGCACCCAGGTGCCGAAGAGGTAATTCCCCAGCAGCCTTCAGACCTCAGCCCGGCATGGCCATCACTGGCAGCCAGGCAGGACTCCAGGACAGTCCCTCGGTCCAGCTGCAGCCAGGGGGGCAGCTGCCAGCTGGTGGTCAAGAACATGGCCTGGCCAAGCCATCAGTGCCCCCTGGGCCTGTGTGGGTTGGTGCGGTGCAGTCTGTAAAGGTCTGGAGTTCAGGCAGCTGCCAAGGGTGTACCAGCCCTGAGACTGGGTGGGACGAACCCAGAGAAGGGAAGGCCCTGCTGCCACCAGGTTCTGAGTTTGAGGGCTGCCCACACCTAGCTGTGGACGACACCTGGTAGGCACTCAAGTGGACAATAGGTGCAGAAAGCATCTGGCAGAACGACCTTGATGAGTGGGATTTCTCCTGAGCCTGAGGCCCAGGCACCTCTAAGCAGCTGCATGACACAGGAAGTGGCATGGGCGTGACTTCCCACCACATGAGGAAGGCAGGGCCAGGACAGAGAAAGAAGCTCTGCCATGGCTTTCAGCCAGGCCTTGGGAAGTAGACCTGAGGGAGGCAATGGCTGCCTCAGGTCCCTGTGGCTGCCCAAGTTTCCCAAGCTTCCCCCTAGGCCACACGGGATGGAGCAGGTCCCAGAGGGAGGCTATTACAGGGACTGATCCAGGGTTGCCTGGAACCGCTCTATGAGAACACAGGGGGTGCTGTGGGGCCTGAAGAGACCGCCTGGGTTCTCGGGAGCTGGCCCAAGTGGGCCTGTCCTCCTCCTGGGTGGCACACTGCTCTGCAGGGAAGCCCTCGTGATTCCACACATCTTGTTCCTGGCTCACTTTGGGACATCATCAGCAGGTGGGAACTAGGTGAGAGGCCTTCTGGGCCCTTCCAGAGCCAGCCAAGGGCTGAGTGATGCACAGAAATATGTGTTCTCTCCACACTAGCAGATGGAGCACATGGAGCAGGTTGGGGATCCAGCCTGCCCAGGTAGAAAGGGATCTGATCCAGCAATGACCATCTCCATGGTTTCAGCCCTGAGTCTTCTAATGGACAACCGCGTTCTGGAACAGGGTTCCTGCTGATGGGGCCACCCATCCCTCACAGGGAAGCAGGGTCTTTTCTTCCTGTTCACTCAGAATGTGGCTACACAGGGCAGCAGGGCCACACACAGGGCTAGGGTGGAAATGTTGGCTGGAGGGTAAAGACCCAAAACCCTAGCCAAGCTGTGGGGGTTCATGGAGAGGCTTCCCATGGGGGAGAAAGTCTGGAACACCAAGAGAAACTGAGGTAGAGGCCAGTGATAACCAAGAATGCCTCAGGGCATTCATGGCAGGCTGCTGCTCCCTAGGGATTGGGAGTCAGTTCTCATTGGGCCAACTTGTAGCAGAATAAGCTACGGACCACCTGCTGCCAGGGGCTCTGGTGAGAGGGACAGGGGCTGTGGGGAGACTGTGTCACCCACAACGGGGAGGACTGTGCTGTCTCTTGGGTCCTCCTGCCTGTTCTCTGTGAGGCCTCCTGTCCTTTGGCCAGATGGCAGGACTCCCTGCAGCAAACCTCAGTGGCAGTGAAGACTTCCTGTTCTTCTTCCTCCCCTTCCTTCAGGGACCATCTCCCGCTCAGGGCACCCTCATCTGCTTTCAGGTTTCCACCATCTGTCAAAAGTCAAGTGACAAATGAAACCTCAGCTCAGCACAATTCGGAGCTCACGGCTCTCCACCATGCAGGGTAATTGCTCTCCAGGACTCATCAGTGCAAAAAAAATCTTGAGAGAGAAAATCACGAGAAAGTCATCCTAGCTGAGAACCAAGGAGGCCTAGGGTTGAGGCACATTCATTTGACCTGCTACTTCTCTGAGTCTGCTCCTTGGAACGTTGACCCTTCTCCCCTTGAGGAAAAGCTCGTCTCACAGTCAATACTGAGGAGGGATAGTAGCGATTACAGGTGTTCACAACCATTAGGAAGAAGAGAAGGAGGGAGAGAGGGAGGGGAAAGGAGTGGGAGTGGATGAGGGATGGATGGGTAGGTTAATGGTGGGTTGATGGATACGTGAGTGGATGGATGGATGGATGGTTAGGCAAATGGGTGGACAGATGAGTGAGTGGGTTATGGTTCATGGATGCTCCACAGAGGGGAACCTCAATACTATAGAAAGATGTTTTCACAATTCACAAAAATGGTGGACAAAAGACTAATAAAAGTTGCCTCCAGGTTCCAAGATTGCCCTACAGGTTTAATTTTCCTCGGTGTACTCCTCTGCATGTGACAAGGGAGGAGGTGCACAGTTCACCTGAACTCCTCCCAGGAAATGCTCAGGTAGGTGGAAAGAGCATTCCCCATGCCATTGGGCCTGGCCAGGAGGGGCAAGAGGCCAGACTGGGCTGGGTATCTGCGTGGTAGCCTCTCTGGCCTCTCAAGCGCTGTGGTGACTTGATCATCTTGTGGAGAAGAGACCCTGGTGAGAAGTGGGCAGAGGAGGAGGAGCTCTGGCAATGGAGAGGGAAGCTGGACAGAAAAAAAGCAGGTGCCTTCAGGGACATTTGCACGCGTGTCCCAGGGGGTGTGGAGACACAGCTGTCTTCCTGGTGCAGGCTGCTGTAACAATGGACCACAGGCTGAACGGCTTGATAACAGACATTTCTTCTCCACAGCTCTGGAAGAAGGAAGACCATGACCAGAGGCTGGCAGATCAGTCTGCCGAGAGCCTGCTTCCTGGTTCTCAGAAGGCCACCTTCTCACTGTGTCCTCACAGGGCAAGGGGAGAGGGAGGGTAGAGACCATCTCTTCATGTCACTTCTCATAAGGGTGCTAATCCTGTCAGGGGCCCCACCCCCATGGCCTCTCCTGACCCAAATCACCTGCCCAAGGCCCCTCCTCCTAACACCCTAGCACAAGGGATAGGGGTTGCAACGTATGAATTGGGAGGAGAAAAACAAACATTCCATCCATAGCACCTCCTCTCCTCATTCCCCTATACAATTATTGACACAAGCTAAAATACAACCACCAAGCTCAGAGTTCACTGGCTTTCTGTGGCAGTCATGTCCCCAGGTTGATATGCACTTGTGCATTCTCAGTGTTGACACCACAGAGCCGTAGTTTAGCACATTTTCTGTCAGGTGGAAGTAATGAGTCTGGAGGAAGGAAAACCTAGCCTGATTTGCATAATGGAGCCTCATGGCTGGAGCCCACTCCTGGTGGAACAAGTTAGAACCTAGCAGCCTGGACAAAGGGATACATGTATGTCCAGATTCCATCCTTCCTGATCATCTACAGAATAAAAACAGAGATGAAAATCCAAAAAAGTTAGTGGTCCCCTGGAGGCATGTGGAACATTCCAGAACATTCTGGAAACCCATCTCTGATGCTGCAAGCATTACAGTTCATGGAAATATTTCTAGGGCCTCGGCTATGCTCTTGAGTAATAAGGGCCCCAGTTTGCCCAGATGTTTCTTGGCTCAGCCTAGAGCCCTGTGGTGGCTTTCCAGACCATATGTCCCAGCCAGCCCTTCTGAACATCAGTGTCCCTCAAGAAGTCTCTTGAAATCCTGCCTGGGCCTGGCCCCACAGATCTGCCAAGGGCCCTGGTTTTCTTCTGTGTTTTAAAAACTCTCCAGGTACTTGCAGTTCACAGCCAGGTGGAGCTATGGGTCCCCCAGGTCCAGGGAAGGCTTTGGCTCTTGTGGTGAACATGCCCCAGGAGGGCAGGGGATTCTAAGCTGACAAGCAGGCCCTCAGAAGCCCCCTGCCCACTGCCCTGTGGACCACAGGGACAGAAAGTCCCTGCACACTTGCTCATATCTGTGAAAAGAGGGGTGTCCTGCAGATCTGGGCGCCTCCATTGCCAGTCTCCAGTGAGATGTGCACTTTCACAGTCAGGCCTGGCTTGTTAAAGGACCGAGTCACTGGGGCATGGACTGTGAAGAGAGACCAGCCAGGGGTACCTGACAGGATGGCTCGAGCACCTAGGGGGACAACCTGGAAGGCCCCCGTGTCCTGCAGGGAAGACACAGAGCACAGGGGCCGCTCTGTCTAGGGGTGAGGAACCACAAAGAAAAGGGCAATTTGAGAGGGACCTCTGTCATGTCCTCCACCACCTGCTTCTTCCAGGGCTAAGCTCCCTCTGCAGGAATGAGCTGAAGAGACAGTTCAGTGACAGTGGCCCCTATGTGAAGAGTCCTTCTCCTGGAGTGGGGAGATAGGTCTGGGTGACATCTCTGGGCAGGACCTGTTGGCCAGTGTGTGCCAACACTCTTGAGAAAGAATGACTGTCCCCTCCAGGGGACGAGACTACCGCTGGGTCATACAGCGTGAGGTGTCCATAAGGTCCTGGGAGAGCGGTGAAGGAGGAGAGGACTGCTACTGCCCTCAGTGAGGAGAAGCAGGTGACACCAAGGGTGGCTGAGGGGCCATGGTGGACACTTTAGAAGGTCACAAGCACTGAGTGGGGCCAACAGAACCCCAGAGTCATGGTGAGCTGAGAGTGCCAGCAGGACAGCACACTGGAAAACTGGAGTGGCCCGTGCAGCAGCCAGCAGGGCCAGGACGATGGCTCAGCAGCTGCCTCCTCCTCAGCTTTCCCAGCATCCTTTGTGTCATTATGGCCCATGTTGGCTAGAAGTCTAGAATCGTCTCTGAACCCTCTCCCACCAATGTGAGCTGCCCAATATCCTCAGGACCTACATGGCCCGAAGGATTCAGTCTCATTTCCCAGTAGAAGCCAGAGGGGACTGACTGCCACCAATCCCACTCCCCCACAGACCTTGGGCCTTCAACTCAGCTGGGTAGGTGGGCTCAGGACCCTCTGAGACCTTGAGGGTCCTTAGTCTGTGGACCTCTGATGGCTCCACTCCAGTCCACTGGTGAGTCTCCAAGTCTCCCCAGGGGCCAGGGCTCCTACTCGCTCCCCCATGAGGCCCTTCACTCCCTGAACATACCTGGTTCTCTTTTCCTCTGCTCCGGATCAGATTCTTAAGAAAATTTTAAAACAAAAGAAATGAGCCTTGGTCCTCCTCCTTCCTTCAGTTTTGTTGTCCCAATGCCATCTTCTCCAAGTTCCCCAGGGCCACATTGGCCTCCCACAGTGTTCTGGGCTCCTGTCAGTGGAGCAGTCAGAACGAAGAGTGGGATCTCCCACCATCACTCAATCTGGTGCCCTGGCCTCTTGGAACTCGGGGTCCACTCAGACGAATGAAGGCTCACTCCACACTCATGGAGCACCTTCTTGCTGCCCTGAGCAAGGCCGCATGGGCACCACTGGGGGCGGAAAACCCCACTCACTAAGATAAATTAGGAGGGGCCTCTGAGCCCAGTGTCCTCCGCTGGACCACAGGGACCTGGGGTGATGATACTCAAGGGGGCCTCGAAGGTGCTCCCAGAAGTCAACCTGTTAGGGCCCTGTGGGGCCGAATGGGTTAGGGGTGCTGGGGAAGTAGGGTTCGAGGCAGGACAGTGGGTGTGAGGGGCTTATTCCTGCTCTCAGTGGAGGGGGCATGTGAGCAGTTAGATAAAACCACAGGAGTGGAGAGGAGAGACAGAGATAAGAGACAGGGAAAGGTGCAGAGGAACACAGAAAGAAACAGAGACAGAGAGAGACAGAGGGGCCCAGATGACCTAGAGCCAGGAACAGCAGGCAGGAGGGGGTAGACACACCTGTTGTGTGCTTGAGAGTAGCAGTGTGGCCCCGAAAGGTGGCAGGAATGAGGCACGGGCTTTCGGCAGAGATGCCACCACTAAGGAAGAAACTCAAGGGCAAACCCAGGGTAGCTGCGCAAGATCCAGCGCAGGCTCCCCGTCCACAGGCAGGAGAAAGGAGTCCAGTGCTGAACTGTGAAGCTCTCTTCCTTCTCCTGCAGGCTCTTTCTCGGCTTGCCCCCTGTTTTTATTTGCCATTTGCCATTGTCATGACCCAGAACAAAGGTGAAATGGTACCTTACCCCACAGATTCTCCTGTCCCCCTTACCTTTCCAGGTGCTAGTTTTAAAGGTGATGAACATTCACAGGTATGTGGAGCCTCTGAGACCACGTGATTTGTGGTCTGTCTCTCCTACCTGTGTGAGTGTGTGAGTGGGTGTGTGTATGGTGTGTGTGTGGTATGTGTGTGCTTACAGAGCTGCAGTAATCCTGCACAAAGCCACCCCACCGTTTCTGTTACATTTCAGTCCTGATTCCCCTGCAAGACTATCTCCAGTGTCCTTGGCCAGCATAGGACAGCTCCTTGGCTGTTCACCTCTCTTAAAGCACTTTTATTGTCTTTCTGCAAAGGAAGCAAGTTCCGGCTTGAACTCCAAGTGTGGCTTGGGGACCACCAAGTCCCACTGCTCAGCTGTCCTGTGCTGACATTGCCCTGGCCTTGAGGTCCCCTGTATATAGGCTGTGCGTCTTTTGGAGCCCTGTGCTACCTGCACCTGCATTGCAATGCCGTCTTCAAGTGGGCAACAGTGGAGGTGGGCACTGAGGGCACCTGAAGTCTCCATCAGACCTCATTACAGAAGCAAGGTCAGTGAGAGATGCTTCACCATTCTAAGAGCATAAACCAAGTGCAGGGCTGGCTGAGCATGGAGCACCGGGTGACATAGGGCTGCCCACCCGTGAGGTCAGCTCTGACCTGCTTCTCATTACCTCTGGGGAGCTAAGTCCATATGTGATGCCACTGGGCTTACCTGTGCTGCCGGAGCCAATGTAGGTCAGAAATCCCATAAATGATGCGTTCCTCGATTAATGAGCACAATTACTTCCCACCGGGGTAAAATTAGGGGCACAGATTTAATGTAACATCATCCTTTTCTTTCTTTTTTCTTTTTTTTTTTGTCTTTTTAACATCAAGGTTTCTAGACCTAGTTGGTTCTTATTTTAATTTTAACCAGCTTTCATCCAAAGCCTTGAAGACTGGCAGGATAGCAGACCCACATCCCCAGCGAGCTCTGGTGGTAGGGAGAGACAGAGAGCAGAGCAGCACACAGCTCGAGTGGCAGGGGAAGCTCTCAGTAGATAGCAGGGCCTGTCCCAGGCTGCTCCACGCAGGACAGGGGTCTCGGAAAGTGTAGGACAAGGGCCTGCAGAAGCCCAGACCCCAGGCCAGGTCAGGCCAGTGCCGCTGCCCTCCAGGGCAAATGATGTAGCTGCCATGCCATCCGCAGGACTTCTTTTGCACCCCATTTTTAACAGGAAGCAGTCAAGTCTGTTTGTTGTGTGTGGCCCAGGGCACCCTTTACCTGCAGATACCGTTGTCTCGAACCTGTGGCCTGAGTGCAGCTTACGGAATTTGTTTATCCTTTTCCCCATAATGCATGAGCTCCCTGAGAAGGGCTGAAGGCTGTGGGGAGATGTGTGCCTGGATGCCTATGTCACAGAGGAGGACCGGGTGTGGGCTATGGGCAGAGCTGTCACCAGGTGACGGGCGAATCAGTGTGCTCTGGAGGGAGGTCAGCTCCAGCCACCTCAGATTTCTGGAAGGCCCTGGGGATGGTGCAGAGGGGACCTGAATGTGTGGCCTGCATCACAGGCTCCTCCTTGGGCCTCACCACAGCCATGAGGGACCAGTGACCCCTGACATTGACCACCTTCCGGAGCATCTGCGTTGCCAGCTCACTTCTGCTATGCAGAAGCCCCAGGAAGGAGGTGCCGTGCCTTACCACCCAGTGCTACAGATGGGAACACCAAGGCAGAAAGGGGTGATGTCACTAGAAGTGCAAGAGCTGAGAGCTGGCGCTTGGGGTTGTAGCTTGCTTGTGTGGGACATCTGGGTCCCCAGCTCACACAGCGCGTCGGTCCCCAAGGTCACACAGGTGGCAGGTGGTGAGGGGAGCCACACTCAGGACTGTCGAACACCAAAGATATAACTTTCTCCCAAACTGGTTGGCCAAGGAGCTAAGGCCCCCAAGGGCACCATGAGGAAGGGGAGGCAAGTTCTCTCTGCTTTCGCCGAGCGGGCAGTGGGCTCCCCACCTCCCTGCACCAGCCCCTCAGCTGGCTGGTCTGGGAGGACAGCGGTTGCAGTGACTAAGTCAGGGAGTGCGTGGTGCAGCCTGCAGGGCAGCTGAAGTCCCTGAGCTCCCCGCTTTCCTTGGTGCTTCTGGCCCCTGGTGACAGAAACGTCACCAGAACTCACAGAAGGAGCGATCTGGGCACCCCTGGAAGTTCCCAGGGTGGGCTCACTCAGGCCCAGCTGGCACAGGTTAGGAAACTTCTCCAGCTCAGCTCTGCTGCCCCTAAGCTGTCCACTGGGGGTGGCAAAGACGCCACCAGCTGCTCTGCATGGGTCTCACCCAGGGCTCCAGCAAAACTCCAGGGCTGGCTGGATGGGACCAGACCAGGTCACCTGGCCACCCCTGGACCAGGCCCCAAGGCTCTGCCTCTTTGTGGCCAAATCATGTTCTGCAGTTTGGACAGACGGACTGTATTTTGTTTTCTGGTCATCAGCAGATGGGCACCAGGGCTGTTTTCTTCTTTTGGCCACAGTGATGAAGCTGTGGGCATTCATATACAAGCTTTCATTCCAACACTGGTCTGCAGTAGTTTGGGGATAAACCCCGGAGTGAAACTGCAGGTTGTGTGCTCACTCTGTACCTGACTGGTTGAGGAAACTCCAGACTGATACCCCTACCCCAGCATGGCAGTGTGTGACATTCCCAGAGGGAGTGTGTGGGAAGCCCTGCTCGCTCAAGTGTCTGGGAGACTGCCCGCCTGAGGGACTCCAGGAAGCAGCCTTGGTCCCACTGACAGCCACCGGTCCAAGTTTAAGCCCTGCCTCCCAAGTCGCAGGCTGTGTGTCCTTGCGAAAATCACCCAACCTCTCTGAGCCTCACTTTCCTTACCTGCTCAATGAAGCTGCTGCGAGGGCTCAGTGAGCAGTTGAAGGGCCTGGCTCAGCTCCAGGCCACAGCAAGGGTTCCACAGACCTTGCTTTGTTAATTCTCCACCTGCTGCCCCAAGACCTTTCCCCTTCTCCCTCTCCCTCTCCCCGCCAGCATCTCTTCTTCTGCTACTGGAGCTACCAGCACCACTCCCTCGAATGGGAGGCCATGGCTCAGAGAAGTCTGAAGTTTACCCAGACAACACAGCGGCCCCATCTGGGACCAGATCTGCCCATTTCTGCCCTTCCCCGTCAGCCTCCCACAGACAACCACAGGAACCAAGCACAGACATGGTACTTGGAGTAAGCGTTGAGTGCCCATAAAACCCAAGATCTCAATAATCCCAAGTAAGGCTTCCTATGCATTTGCCCAGGAACCCAGCCCGGAGAGCAGAGCTCGGGATAGATCCCAGGAGAGTCACCGCATTCAGTCTTCCTCGTGTCTCTCATACAGACAGCTGCGATCCTGTCTCTCTGAGCCCAAACACAAGCGTCTCCCGGGCCACCCACCAGGCCCCCTAGCCCCAGGCACTCTGCCCATGCATCCAAACAACCCCCCAGCGGGCAGGAAGATGTAAGCGGGGTTCATGTTTCATGGGAAAAGTGAGGTCCATTCCTCTTCTTATGGGGAGGATTATTGGAAAAGGAACCTCTCAGCCCTGGGACCTGATACTCACTTTGTGGGGCGGCCCCAGCCCTCATTGTTTGGCACGTGATTTTATAAAATTTCTAAAGAGACGATTCTGGGAACCTGGCAATGTTCACTCCACCCAGCAACCAGCCAACATGGCCACATGCTGCAACCCCCTGCCCAGGAGCCAGGGCAGTTGGGCCGGTGCAGCCCAGGGGAGCTGCAGGGGCCCTGGGCCCCAATACTGCATGGAATTGCGACACCAAGACAAGCAGACCCAGCAGATCCCAGCCCTCCTTTCACCTGAGGGTGACTCCAGCCACAGTTGCTCAGCTTCGCCACTCTGGTACCAGCTGAGGGAGGCAAGTCACTTCCTCTTGGGGCCACAGCTGTAAGGGACAGGGCAAGGTTGTCTATGATCTGCTCCAGGGGAGGAAGGGACAGGGCTGGCCCCATTCACAGACAGCAAGTATCAGGACAGGGCCCTTTCTCTGGTGACCCATCGATCACACCATGGCCCAGTAGGCACTCTGGGGACACTACTGAGGCCTGAGCATTGGAGCAGTCAGGGTGGCCCAGGGTGGCCTCAGCCCCTGTGGGGATGTCACTCTCTGGGGCTCCCTTTCCTCCTAAAAAACATGCCACACTGCCCCTGTGAGCTGCAGGACCCTGCACAGTGCCCTGGGCTAGCCTTTGCTTCTTCCCTCCAGCCACACTGGGTTCCTGTTGGACCCTTTATGGATCAGTCTCCTTCTGGCCCCAGGACCTTTGTACCTGCCATTTCTTCTGCCTGGAACTCCTCTTCACCTAGTTAAATCATGTTCTGGCATTGGCCTTATTCCTTGATACAACCTGTCCAATAGAGGCCCCCCAAAGCTATGTCCCAACCTTAATCTCATGCACCTGTGGATGCAGCCTGACCTGCAAATGTAGCTAAATTAAGGGTCACAAGATAAGATCAGCATGGATTCAGGTGGGCCCTAGCTTCAGTAATGATTGCTTTTATAAAAGACAGAAAAGGAGACACACAGAGAGAAGGGGAAAGGCATGGGGCATGGGGCAGAGACTGGAGCCCCGCACCACAACCCAAGGGGCGCCGAGGATGCCTGCAGGCCCCCCACCCCTGCCCCGAGGCTGGGAGAGGCAGAACAGACCCTCTCCAGAGCCCCGGAGCCCCGCCCTGCAGACACCCCCACTTTGAACCTCTGGACTCCAGAACTGTGAGAAAATTAACTTCTGATGTTTCAAGCTGCACTTTGCTGTCATTTGTCATGGCAGCTACAGGAAAGAGACACCCACGGGAGGCTGCCTAATAGTGACCAAAGGGCTCCCCCAGATGCAGGACTGAAGGGCTAGACCAGGACCAAGGGGACAATGGTCACCAGCCTGCCTGACCACTCCCTTCCCGCTGCCATCTGTCCCCATGTCACAGACCCACAACACTTGCTGCCCTGGGAATCAGTGACATAGTGGCTCCCACAGTTACTCACGCCATGGCCGTGCCCCGCTAGGAGGAGAGCTGTCCCTGTCCCCCAGATCCGGGCCCAGCACCGTGAAGTCCAAATGTTCCACGCGGGAGCCTTGGCCTTCCTGGCCCCAGAGAGCAGCACCAGGGCAGATGGGAAATCCCCCAGCATGCACCTGGTGCTCGGCTCCGGAAAATGCTTCAGGGAGTGCAGAGCTGTGCATGGGAGGTGGGAAGCATCCCAGTCCTTGGAAGATATAAGCAGGATTGGGGGATGGTGAGGCCTGTACTGGGTAAGAGTTGAAACCAGCACTGTCTTGGGTCCCTTTGTATCCCAGATTCTGTAAGAGGCCAGGTCCGAAGGCAGGAATGGGGAGAGCAGTTGGCCTGGGGGCGGGGAGGGCATAGATCAGGGCTGGGCACCCAGGGAGGGTGAAATGACTCTGAATATGAAGGGACTCAAAGGAGTTATTGTGGGGGTGAAGGGGGGATGCAGAATAGTGATGAAGTTGGACCTTCAGCTCGCCTTGCTTGGTCTCTGAATAGTTCGTGATGTACCTTCACACACTGCCTTAAGAAAAATGAAAGTTAGCTTATTTTCCCACATTAAGATCCTGGGGAAGAGGGATGAGAACTGTTGCTCCCCAGTTTCACAGAAAGGCTTCTTATATTTTATTGCTCTGTATTGTGCAGCCTCCGTGCCCAGCCAATTCATAGTCTAAAATGCCTGCTCTTGCTCCACCCCTCACACCTCTATCCCAGCCAGAAGCCCAAGAATGAGCATGCCTCTCTCTTTAGGATGCTTCTTAAAAGTTGCATTATCATGGGTCAGCACAGTGAACTGTGGGTCAAATAATAATGAGACTGTTTTGGAGAGCTTAATGACAGTTTCTCATGCAATTAATCCCACCAATAGCAGCTCAGCACCTGGTCCATATACTCCACCACCCGCCTGTGCGTGGTTGCCCCCAACTTCCGCCCAGCCTGGGCCACCCTGGGAGCCACGTCCCTTTGGGCTTCTGCTCTGCTTCCTGCAGTATGATGTCCACACAGGGCATCCTCCAAGGACATCCAGGCCCGGGGTGAGGGTGCACCCCCTGCTCAGGGAAGGGACATCCCAGCTGCTTTTCCAGAGGCCGGCCTCTCTCAGAAAGGCTCAAGGGCTCCCTGTCCTGGACCAAGGGGGATTTCTTTGGGGTCTTTCTGGCTGCCCTGGGTGGGAAGGGGTCCTTTGCCTGCTGTTCCCAGACTCAGACTCCCAGCAGGCCCCACACAGCAGCTCCCAGCGGAAGCTCCCTGTGCCCTGCACAGACCGGCAGAAGTGCCACTCGCTCTGAGCTGCCTGCCAGAGCTGCCTGCCAGAGCTGCCTGCCGTCCCTCTGGGGGTGGCACACTGTGGACCCCACGGAAGCCTGGGGCCACCTGCCACCCAAGTGTCCTGCCCTGCTTGGGGACAGTCACCTGGGCTCTGTAAAGTCTGCATCATTCTCACACAAACTGCAAAAGAGCAGACGCAGCCGTCCCTGTACCAGTCTTGTCCTGCAGAGCCCTCGGGAGACCTGGGGTCTGAGGACATCCCCAGACCCCTCTAGCAGGCAGCACCCGGGCTGCAAGTGTGCAAACCGCACAGAAATCCCTCTGGACACCCCAGGGCTCCAAGTACAAGGGACCCAGAGCCCAGGCGGGCTGGTCATGCAGAGAGGCCTTGGAATTCATTGTTTCTCACCAAGTCAAAGGCAAAGGGGCCTCTGAGAGTGATAACTGGGCTATGTGACCAAATAAGGCAATATTACATTTCACTGTTTACAGCAGACCCGCGAAGCTGGGCTCTGGGGGCACCGGGAGGAAACGGAGGGCGCGCTCTGCTTCTCCGTCCCCGCCCAGAACCCCGTCCAAGGTCGGTCATCACTCCCTCGCAGAAACACCATCTGTCACTTTTAAGTACACACCAGCAAAGCCAGAGGGAACCGGCCTCAGCCGGGCAGTCTTCCTGCGTGGCAGAACCGGCTCGGAACCGTGCACTCCGGAGTTAAAGCGGGGGCAGCCAGGATGTTTCATTCCAGGGCTTGGGCAGGGAGGGCACTTGTGCAAGGGCACCCGCGCAGCTCTGAGTGTGAGGTGCCCTCCTCTCCCCGGGGGAATTCACTGCAAACTGTCTTCTGCACACCAGCTGGCTGCCGCTGGCACTGGAAGCCTCCAGCACCTTCCTGCCCGACAGTATTTATAAAATGAGAGACCTCGCCAGCGGGCCACATTCGAGCAATTGGTATTAATAATAAGACAAGTGTAAATGTTTAAAACCCATTAGGAGGCTTTAAATGCTAAACAGAACTTCAACTTGCTGGCATGGGTGTGCTGGACTGGGAACCACCTAACCTACATCGAAGAGAATCCCCAGCTGAGCAGACTCCCCAGGCCCTGGACCACCCTGATGCCATGCCAGGGTACAGGCTCACCCACTGGGATCCCCAGAACGGGACAATGCTTCTACCTATCTGCCCCCTCCCACCTGCATGGGATTCACGCACCCTCTCCAGGGGCAGCGCGACTCCAGGAACTTCTCTCCTTTTGTCTCTGTGCTTTTTTTGCGGAAATAGAAATTGAACTCAGGACCTTGCGCTTGTCAGGCAGGGTCTGGTACCACTGAGCTAAACCTCCTGCCCTTGTCTCTACTCTTTTTTGGACAGCACGAGTGCTTGGGAAATGTTCTCTGAAAGGGAGAACGAACGGATGGATGAATGAAGGAATGATCTCATTGTATCTCTTTCGTATGGCAGCCTCAGTGTAGCTCCTTCAGGTCTCTCTGCTGAGGTCCTGTGGATGGAGTTCCAGGGTCTGTGAGCCAAGTTGAATAAAACTTTCAACCCAGAATCCCTGTAATCCCAGCACTTCATGAGGCTGAGGGAGGAGGATCGCAAATTTGAGCCCACTTGGGGCAACTTAGCAACTTAACAAGACCCTGTGGCAAAATAAAAAGTTTTTAAAATGGGTTCACTGCGAAGACACTGAGTTCAATCCCAACACCAAAAACAAGTCCAGCCCAGAGGCTTTGGGCTGGTCAGTCACCTGCTCCCGCCTGCTGCCCACAGCCCCTCACTGGGCAGAGCAGGTGGCCCGTGGGGCTGCCTGGGTCAGACCCCCTCAGCACAGTCCCCCCAGGGCCATGACTCCTTAAAGAGGCACTTCAGTGGGACTCCAAACACCTGTCTTGAGCCTCTGTTTGGCCTATCATCTTGGCCAAGGCCTTTGGCAAAATCACTCCCCCGACAAACATTGACCTAGAGCCACTGAATGCTGACAACCAGCACATCCTCCAGGTGAGGACCTTTGACCTCCTGACACCAGCCCTGTGGCATGAGAAGTGGCCAGCATGGATTGAGGGCCTACCACATACAGGGACCCCAAGCTCAGTGTCTCATCTGCATTGCTCCGTGTAACCTGGGGCACAGGCACACAGCTGAGAACACAGAGATGACAAAGGAAGGGTTAGTGTGCTCTGTTCTTCTTTGCTTTTCAACCCCACCACCAGCCTTCCTCTTGGGGTCCTGCCACCATCGCCTGTGAAATGGAGGGGCAGAGCTCCACTGGCCCAGTGGAAAGGAGACCCAAGGAGATGGATGTCAGCTGGTGGCCTGCCTGGCATGGGGGAAGAGGGGCCCTCAGGGAGGATGGGAGGTGACTGGATGGACAGTCGCTGGTGGGGGTTAGGAGTGGCTGTGACTTGGGGCCACTCTGCTGCAGCCACCCCAGCCTTCAGAGCAGAAGCCATGTAAATGTAGGGGAGAGGGTTCTGGGTGCTGACCCTTTCTGTCAGCATGGAGGCTGGGCCCAGGTCACCCATGACCACAGGCACGGTCAAGGCAGGGCCGGGAAGCCTGGGGTCTGGTGGGACCCAGGAAAGCGTCTCTAGTAATGATTAACCCACACGGGCCACCTGGCTCTGAATCTTCTTGCCCGGCTGACTCACTTTATAAACTCTTCTGGCCCTGGGAGTGGCCTTTGCCACCAAGCCCAGGAGCCTGACAGTAGAGGGTGTCACAAATCTGGGCAGGGTGATCCTGGCTCCAGGAGCTGCCACCAGGGAGCCGGCACTGGGCAGTGGGTCTGATGGAGGAGACCATTCCCACGGAGGAGGCGGTGCGGTGTCCCCTGCTGACAAGTAAGGGGTGTCGGATTCGGGGTTGGTGAGGCGACAAGGCTATTCACTGCCTGCCTGACCTGGGCAGGACGGCCAGTCTGCCCGGGGAGACCTGCCCAGGGTGTGGGGATGACCGGGGCGGGGCATCTGGGAGGTGCCCAACTGCCCAGCTCGAGGGGCTAGAGAGGCACCCTGCAGTGGCTGTTGGCTCAAGGCCCTCTGTGGGGACACACGGCCTTCTAGAGGATGTGATCACAAACCCTGGGCTTCTCAGCCTCCGCGCGGTGACGGTCCAGGCTGGATAACACTGTCATAGGGCTGTCCTGTGCATCGTGGGATGTTCAGCAGCGTCTCTGGTCCCACCTTCTGCTGTGAGAGCTGGGAAATGTCTCCAGACACAGCCTCCTGTCCTGAGGGTACAGCCCACCCCTCCTGAGCATGGCTGCCCTGCTGGAGCCGTGAAGTTGGGCCCAAAGCTGGTGATGACTCAGCCTTTGGTGACCCCTTCCTGTATCAGCTGGGCCTCGTGGAGCAAGTTTCCTCCCCCTCTGTGCCTTAGCTAACACATCAGGAAGTGAGGGCGCCAATAGCGTCTATCCAGGAGCAGCTGGCAAAAGGAAAGCACGTGAATTCATGCACGAATTCTCTGGGCCCCCGGAGCCTGCTGCGATCTCACTGCACAGAGGGGTAAAGCGGACAGACAGAGAAGCCAAGTCCTGGCCCAGGGCAGCAGCGAGCGGGGCGCTGTCGGGACCTCCGTGAAGGGGGAGGAGCCACTGGAAGGGGGGCTCTGTGTCTGCCTGGGTGACTGGGACCTCAGCTCCCTGCAGGCCGAGCTGGCCCCCTCTTGGCTCCCAGTGCCTTCTTCAGGGGAAACTTGTAAGAGATAGCCTGGAGCTGGAGGAAGTCAAATTTGAAGGCAAGGTCTCCTCCAGGGAAGCTGGTCATCAAGTTCCCGGCCTGAGTGCCTGGGGGCGGCACTGGGCTGTGACTTAATCCCCAACCCCGGACCCGGACCCATCGTGGGTGTAGGAAGCCACATCCTTCAGTCTTCATTGCATTGTCCCTGAGCTCTGGAGTTTCAGAGCCTTGACTGTAGCCCTGGCAATGCCACAGAGAGCAGTTGGGCATGTGTGAGTCAGTCACACTCTAGTATAAGTAAGGTTCGTGGCAGCCTTTCCTGGAGTGGAGGGGCTCCACTTCCTGAAAGTGTGTGTCCCTCTGTGCCAAGAGGCGGAGCAATGAGCCATGGGCACCCGGGCAGGGGAGGCCATAGGGAGCTCCTGGATGAGCCCCGCGTGGCGTCCATCTGCAGGGAGCCCTGCATGGCAAGCAGGCCTGTTTGCTTCAACCATGTTTGCGCCGGGTCTGAAGCACCCTGTTGTGTAAGGGTCAGGCCCTTCCTCGGCTGTTTGCTCACCGCTGTCAGGATGGGGGAGGAGCACAGAATGCCCTCTGCTGCATTAGCAGCCAGAGCCAGCAGTGGCACGTTCAGAAGGGTGGCAGCTGTCTCTGCTCCTCGGAAAGTAAACCAGACGTTGGCATCCAGGACTCCAGGGCTGCTAGGGGGTTTGGGGTGCTGTCAGACACCCAAGGCTGATCTACCATGCTCAACACGGGCACGCACCTCATGACCCAGGATGGCTGCTTGAGCTCAAGCCATTAAATCTGCATTCTTCTGTGCAGAGGACAGAAAGAAAAGGGCAAAGAGGGGTCCCTCTGCCTTTCTGGAAGGTGCCCTCTGTCTTCCTTTTCTTTTGTTTTCTTTTTTCTTTTCTTTCCTTTTCTTTTCTTTCCTACTTCCCTCCCTCCCTGCTTTCCTGCCTTCCTTTCTTTCCTTGCAGTGCTGGGGATAGGCCCCAGCCTCTCTCCTGCAGGACAGGTGCTCTAGCCCAGCCTAATACCAGGTCTCAGAGTAAGAAAAAGGCCCCAAATGAGCACTGAGAGCACAGCTTCTGGACAGAGTCCCGGCCTCCAGCAGAGAGGCCACTGGCTAGCTAGAGCTTGCGGCCTGCCCTCCACCTTCTGCGCCTTGGTTTCATGGTCTATACGGCAGGGTGTCTGGGCCCACAGTCCCAAGCCTTCCTAGCCTGGATCATGGGATTCTGCAAGTCCCACAGTTTGTCTCTAGGAGGCACCAGGTTCCATGCTGCCCAGGGACGGCAAGCTGTGTGCTGGGTGCCAAGAGAGGAGGTACACGCTCTATGTGTTTGTTGAGTGACTGAATGATGGTTGGGCTTTTAACAGACTGAATTTGTACAAAGAGGCCATTTGCTCTTTTTCTTTTTGAAAAACACTTTCTTTGAGGTTTTTGTCTTTTTCTTTCTCCTCTTCTCCCTCTCTCTTCTGTTTCTTCTTGTTTCTTTCTAAGCTTTTCCTCACTGCCTGCCTTCTTGGCTTCCTTCCTAGACCACTAGCCTGAGCTGTAGGAGTCGCAGGATCGGGAGACCGGAGCTCAGGTGTCCCTGTGGGTGGCCCCGATCAGGCTCCTCCCATCCTTCTTGGAGAGGGTCTTGTCTCCCTCGGTGCCCTGCCCAGGAAGAAGCCCCCAGCCCCCAGCTGCTTGGTCCTCGTGAAGAGAGGTGCCAGGCGGGGCAGAGCCAGAGCCGCGCTGCAATGTTTGCCCAGAGGGCTGTGCTGGGCACTCGGCCGCAGTGGACCTCAGGTGCCTTTTCTTAAAGCGGACAGACAGACACAGAGTGGATGCGGTCCTTCCACCGTGAGCACGGCCCCAGTTCGGAGGCCCAGCAAGGACTCAGCTCCAGCCCTCAGAGGTGCCACACACACACCCTGCGACGTGTTTTTCCTCCGGAGATGGTGAGGCACTGCACACAGTGTCACCAGTGCCCCATTCCTTGCTGGGAGGCAATCACAACCAACCTTGCTTTCTTCTGCTGCCCTGGGCTTCGAACTTTGATAAAGCATTTCTGTGTAAACACGCTGGGTCAACATTTACCCAGTGCTGCCTGAAGATATGACTCACCCGTGCCAGAGGATTCCTCGTGCTCTCCATTCCCGGGGCTCCTGAGAGGATCAAGCACGTTACATACCTCAGGCCCTTTGCACTGCCCTGCCCTGCCAGGGTCCTCTATGTTCTTCCCCAGACACCAGCTCCCTCCTTCCTTCGGCTTCCTAGGGATGGTCCCTGTGAATCCAGTCTGTGTCTCGCTATTCTCTGTCCTCCCGCTCGACTCCCTAACCCCACCCCATCATCCAGCATGGGACTACTCCTTTGTTCTCCTTCTCCCCCATCAAAGTGCAGAGTGCACAATAGCAGGGACTTTTGCTTTTGTGTCTGTGGTGCTGGGGGTGGAACTGAGCACTCCACCCCTGAGCCACTCCTCAGCAGTCCCACTGGGCTGGCCGAGGTGCTCCTGCACAGCTCCTGCCTCAGCCTTCCGCTTTTCCAGAGTTACTCTCCTGGCCCCTAAAGACCAGCTTGGCTTTCCCTCCGGGGTGGCCCCCTTCTCTGTTTTCCTAACACCACACAGCCCAAGTCCCACTTTATCACTTGCTTTTCAATTCCGCTTCATTATACAGGGTTGCAAGGTAGCAGCTTGCCAAGATGTTTTAAATTCCTCAAAACAAGAAAAGGAGGCAATCTGGAACTTCAAGAGGGAAATAAGGCAAGGAGAATAGAAGGTGCTGAAAGTGAGGAGACAGTTAAAAGTAGTATTTGGGGCTTCCTAGGAGCAGGACACAGGCTCTCCCACCTGGTCCCACTCTGGTCACTTGTTCTCTGTGCCAACCCTTGGGGTGGACACTGTCATGGGCCCCATTTTTTGGATAAGGATACAGACGGGCACAGGACTTGCCAAGATGGATGAGCTGGTCGAAGGCAGGTGGGTGGGCACTTGCCAGCGGGACCACTTGCTCTTGGCCTTGACACACAAAGCAGGGATGGGTGATATGCTGCTCTAAGCACCTCCCAGGGCTTCTCTCCATGTCCACCCTGAGCCTCCCAGCAGCTAATTCAAGGAGCCATTCTGTAATTCACCATGTCCAAGCGGAAGCCCACACCACCACGGAGCAGGAAGATGCCCGAGGCCACAAGTGCAGGCCCTGGGCTCCAGGGTCAGGATTCCTGACTGCAAGCAACAGAAACCGAGTCTAGTTTCCTGAGACCAGGAGGGTGGGGAGCAGGAAGGATGAGCATCACATCCCCATGCTGCTACAACATCCTCCCTGACCGTTGTAGCTGCTCGATGGACTACATAGGCATCCAGGCCTGCCCTCCCTGGACCCCAACAGGAGCTGCTCATGGAGGCATCTGATTGGCCTAGTCTGAGTCACATGTCCATGGCCAGCTGCCTGCGAGACGAAACAACTTGCCACCCCCTTCCATGGAGTGGGCTCTGTAACTCACCAAGATGGCACCCAAATGGGGAAAGAATTTAGGTGTTGGATGTCCTCTTCTCTGAATGGCAAATGCCCACCCCACCCTTCTCGAGGAGCTCTCGAAGGACAGCTGGCAGTGAAGACCCCAACCTCAAGTGGCGAGGGAGCTGCAGAGGGCTGGTCCTCGGGCACCCTAGGGAGATTCAAACTCCTCTCAGCACAGAGACTGGGGGGCCTGGGGCCCTAAAGAGATCACACCTCATTCAGCCCTAGGAGTCGTTCACAAGATCTGTCTCGAATTTCTCCTTTTGTGAGCAGCTGGGGACACGCTGGCTCTGGGCTCCACACTGTCCTGGACAAACCCATGGAGCAGCCTCCAGGATCTCCAGACCAACATGTTAGCCATGGGTCCAGGCCACTGGGAGCCCTGCCAGACAGCAGCACGTGCATTCTCAACCAGTCCATCCCAGCTGCCCTGACTGTCAGGGATGTGCCAGCTGACCAGGGTGCTGTTTGTTTTTTGCTTTGGTTTATTATGTGGCACACAGCTGGGGACAAGGCTCACATACCAGTGCTCCGCTCTGCCCTCTGCCCTGGAGGGGAACGGCCTGGCCTTAACAGACTACATCCACAAGTCCCTGTTATCCTCGGGGCTTGGACACAACTGTTGATGTCTTTTAACCCTGGACAAGTCTCCATAAATAGTCCTTCCATTAAACCTTGTTATGGGCTACATTGGGTCCCTCCAAGTTCATCTTTTGACAGCATGTGACAGTATCAAGTTCAGATGGGTCACTAGGGTAGCCCTAGTCCATATGACTGTGTCCTTGTAAGAAGAGGAGGTCAAAGCAAAGACACACCAGGGACAATCACACAAGGACACAGGGAGGGGACCCATCTGCAAGCCAAGGAGAGAGGGCTCGGGAGGGACCAGCCCTGTGACACTTGGTCTCCAACTTCCAGGCTCCAGGACCCTGCAGGCTTACGCATGCCCTTGGGAAGGAGTCATCCATCCACCCTCAGGTGCAGACATCCAGGTGCACATCAGGACCATGACATGGCAGCTGAAAAGTGCCAGCACTTGAAAGGCACAGGCCTGGTGCACAGTGTGTCCCCTCTGTACCCGAGTCACTTTGTCCCTGATTTTCAGGTAAGCAAAGCAAGTCTGAGTTTGGAAATTCTGCCGAGAGTCCCCTAGTGAGTGAGTGGCAAGGCCAGGTCAGGTGCCCGGATGGTCTGGCTCACCCTCCACTCTCCATCTCACCGAGCGTCGGGAGCGAGGACAGAGGAGGCAGCCACCCAGCTCGCCTTGGGTTGAAGTTAGAAAAGGAGCCAAGACAGCCCTGAGGGACCCCAGCATTGTCACCCAGAGTGCTGGGACAGTCTCGGTGCAGGTGATGATAGGAGGGTCGTGCTCTGTGCTTGCTTATAGCAGGAAAACATCAGGTAATCCTGGGACACTTTCAGCTGCCGCCACGAAAGAAAGACCAGGGAAATGCCAAGCAGTTGGTTATCATTCCACACAATGAAACGTGGCCACGGGTGGACTGATGCTGCCAGCACCTCCTGATCACTGTGCCCAGCCCTGGCCTGAGCACCCGGGCATGCTGCTGGCTGGGCAAGAGGCTGAGGTGCCTGCCATAGGGGCTGAGGAAGGCCAGCAGTTGGCCACCTTCAGAGTGCAGCCCTGCGGTCTCACTGTGGCCTCAGTCTGAATCCATTCTCTGAATGTCAGATTGTTTAGTTAAGTATGTCATTGAGGCAGCCATACTCAGCCTGCCGGGGTGGCCTGGGGACATGGACCTACCCTGTTTCTCAAGGACAAAGGAAGTCTGCTCCTTCCCCAGGGCTGTCCCCAGAGACGGACTGTAGTGCCATAGCTTTGTGCACCCCAAGACCTGACGCACAAGGAACCGTGGGCGGAATGGCGTCGCTGCACTAATCCTTTTGGAGATATCTGAGCTGGAGTTCGGCTTTTCCTTCTCAGATTCCCATCCAGCATCTTATCGGCTTCTGGAAAGGAGGGCTTTGTGAGCACTCTCCTCTCAAAGTAGTTGTCATTTGCATGCTGTGGCTGAAAGGGGTCGGGGAAGACGTCCCTAAGGGACACTTCCAAGGCTGCTGACCGCCCCCCAGAGAGGAGGCTGAGCTGGCTGGGCTTCGTGTCCCCAAGGGCAGCTTGACCCAGTCTCTTCTTTCCCTGGGAATCATCAGAGCCCAAACTCACATTAAAGAAGAGGGTGAGGGGCATCGGGGACAGACTCTGGTCCCTTGTGCCAAAGAGCCCAAGTGATTTTGAGCTGTGTCCTCCAGTTCCAGGAGAGATGGCACTGCAAGCCACTCTGTGGGCTGTTTCACAAGGCTGGCACCTCTGAGCAGAGGGTGATGGCAAACGTTTTTGTTGGCAAAGCTCCTCAAAAAGGTCCTGGTTCTGAGAAGCAGATTCCCAGGCTGATCAAAGCCACCTTCTTTGTGGTCCTATTTTCCAAAGAAACTCGATGTGACCCCATCATTCTCTTGAGAGGCTCCTCCCACCAACTCCTGGAGGAAAGCCTGATATCTCTGTCCAGGGCAATGACTATACCTGAGGCCTTTGGGTAGAAAGCCTACCTAGCATGTTCAGTTGGAGAAGGGAGTTTCTGTGTAAATTGAAGTGCAACTTGAGTTGGTCACCTTGCTTGTTTTATTGCTGCAAGCCATAGCATCTGTATTATTTACTTTGAAAAAACCCCTGGGCTGTGTTTTCTTTGATGGCATATTAAGTGTAAATATTTGCTCCATTAATTAGAGTCAGTTTAATCCCAAAAACTCCAGGAGGATGAGCAGCCAGTAAGGACTAAATGCTAGTCATTCTCGGAACATTCCCTGCTGATTGTCCCCAGGCCTTTCACCTGCCTCATCCCTGTAAACAAGCAAACAAACCAAAGGTTGAGGAGAGGCCAAGGTGCCCAGAGCACAGATTGTAAATGGAGTAAATTACAGGGACCACGTAAGGGTTTTTTTCCTGTTGTTTTCGTAGCCTTCTCTCTAATCCTGGTAATAATGTGTTACGAAGTGTGTGTGGGACACAGCCCAGTGATTTCAAATGCAGGGAGATAAATGGAAGACCCTATGGTGCCGAAGAAAGAGTTTCAGAGTTGACTTAAAATTTCTAGAACCAGCTGGACCTGGGATGGAAGCCAGGTGCTGCCACTACCAGCTATCTGGATGTGGGCAAGCCATTCACCCTCTTTGTGCCACAGTTTCCAAGGCTGCAAATGGGAGTGAAAAATCCATATGTCACACGGCTGAGGTAATAATAGAGATAAAACTCATAAGGTGTATATTTAATTCTGGCTGCGCTGTGTGACGGGAGTCCTCTGAGCCTGGGCTATCACTGAGTGTCTTATAAGGCAGATGACAAGTATGAGGACCCCACGTCAGCTCACAAAACCCAGGAAGCACACAGAAGCCATCCTTATTTTTGCCTTTTTCCCCAAATGTAGCTCCACAGACAGCAGCAATCTGTAGCTCTTCTGGGTGTGAAGGGAACCCAGAGTACATGTTGCAAGGACTTGGCCAACAGGGAACCAGCCTCACATGGTGAGGACATGGCCTGCTCTCACTTTCTCTCAAAGTCTTCTGAGGACATCCAGGCAAAGGTGTTGGCTGGGGTGTGGCAGGTCCCTCACTGCCTGCCCCGCCACGGTGCTGTGCTCCCCCAGGGTCCAGGTGGCTTCGACCACATGATTGTACGGTTATCATGCTCGGTTAAACTATCACCTTCTGTTATAGGCAGTGATTCTTAGCTTTGATTTTTCCAATAATGATTCTAGACATTCTTTAGACTAAAATTTGAAAATGCTAAAAGCGAAATGACATTCCAATGCACACTACAGCACGGATGGACCTTGTGGACATGATAGTGCAATAAACCAGTTACAAAAGGACAAATCCTGCAGGATTTGATTTCTAGGAGGTCCCCAGAGTCCTTAGTCTCCCACAGAGACAGGAAGCAGGATGAGGGTGCCTGAGGCTGGGGGAGGATGGGAATCAGTGTTTAACCAGGACAGAGCTTCAGTTTGGGGAATGAGGAAGTTCTGGAGATGGCTGGTGGTGAGGTAGAGTATGAATGTACTTAAATGCCCTGGAACTGTGCACTTAGACATAGTTAAAATGGTAGATTTTATTAGGTATATTTTACCACAATTGAAAAGTAAAGGCAATGTTTGAAATAGTGAGTTGGATTAAAGAAAAGTAGGAAGTAATCTCAGCACAGGAAGCTCTCAATCTGGAGCCCTGGGACCACATTTGGGAAATGTCAGGTTGCTGTGTCACAGCACATGGGGCAAAGCAGACTCCACAGCCAGGCTTCCTGAGTTCCAATTCCAGAGCTGTCACTGCTGTGAGACCTCGGACTCGGGACCTCACCTCTCTGAGCCTCAGTTTCCTCATCTATAACATGGGAACAACAGTAGCTCACACTTCCTGTGCAAACTCGCTCCTCGGATATTTCTAAGGAGCTTGGAACAGAGCCTGGTGCATAATCTGTGCTCCCTAAGTGTTTGTTAAATAAACAGGTCCTCGAGGGGAAGTACAGATGGGAAGCTGGCCTCATCTGCCCCTGGGCCAGTCTGCAGATTGAGCCCACAGAGGCCCTCCACATCTGGACAGAGGGTTTCCCTCCACCAGTAGCAGCAGGGAGCAGCTGCCCGAGGCTGTGCAACGGAAGCAGCCTCAGTCCTCTCCTGCCTCTCCTGTCGCCCTGTATACTCCAAGCTCCCGCCCACCTCAGCCACCCTGCAGGTGCCTGGGTAGGATCTCCCTGGTCCTTTCCAGAGAGGCTTTCAAACAGCCCAAGTGTCCACCAAGGAATAAATGCCTACACAGACCATGGTGCAGCCACAGCATGGGTATTATTCAGCCATGGGAAGAACTGAGTGCTGAAACTCACAAGTGAGCAAGAAGCCAGGCGCACAAGACCACATTGTATGTGACTCCATCTATACAACGAAAGGTCTAGAGAGGATGAATTGACAGGAAGAAAGAGCAGATTAGAGGTTGTCAGGACGGGGTCTGGGACAGTGGTGTCTGTTTTCCAGGTGAGTCAAGTGCTCTGGACTAGATGGAAGCGACTGTTGCACAGGGCAGCAGATGTATGCCACACATTAATGAACTGTGCGCTTTACAATGGCTAATGTTACATTATATGAATCTCACTCCATACAGTTAAGAAAAAAAAAAGACTCCCCTCAGCCCTGCTCAGCGCTGCCACCCAGGCCCTTGTCACTTACCCGCCATGATGACCACTTTCATCCCTGCCCAGGCACCCACTTCCCCACCTTTGTGTCTCCAGCTACCTCTGCCTAAAGCCACCCCAAACCTAGAGAATCTCACCCACTCTCCAGTCTCCAAGTCAGGGGCCCCTGCAGGCTCCCATCTGCACCCCTAAACCTCCACTGAGCAGACTGATGGAGAAAACAATGCTCTCTATTCCCTTTGATGCACCAGGTCCTAGCCTGGAAGTTCGATTCTTGTTCCAGCTTCAAAGGAACTACTGCCAAGGCCCATTTTACAGATGCACAAATGGAGGTGCTGAGAGGTAAATTGCCCCAGCTGGGAGTCACACTTCTCTGTTCAACTGCCAAGACCCTAGGTTTATTTCCTCCAGATGTATTGCCCTCCCCCAAGTGCTGTGCCTCAGGTCCCTCAGCCAGGGCAGAAAAGGGCCCTCCCCATGGCAGGTGATCAAAGAGCCAAGCAGAACTGAAAACAGACTTCCAGAGACTCTGAGAAATCAGTATGTAAATGACCCGTGACCCTGAGTGTGTTCTGAAGACAAGTGACAGTGGGGGCAGGGTCCATGTGGCAGCCTGGGTGTCTCCTGGTTTATCTGAGGGTCCAGAAAAGATCATGGACAAATCAGGGAGTACCCTGGGAGGCACAGGAAGGGCTGTGACTGTAAGCAATGTCACTGCTAGTCAGTCACTGTTGGCCTCTGACATGCTCCTGCCACCAGCCAGGGGAGACCTAAGTTCTCTGCTGGTGGCTCCATGAGTCAACAGCAAGCACAGAGTCACTGCACCCCCCAGAGTCTGATAAGACCAAAGATCTGGGGAACTGGGGAACCCAGGGCCGGTCCTTGTTGGGTCCAGAGCCTCATATTCTGCAAAGCCTATTTTAAACCTGGGCCAAGCCCAGGGCCTGAACGGTGGCCCCAGCCTCACCAGAAGCTGTCTTTTTTCCCTCCCTTGCAGTCCTGCTGAAAAGGGAAACAATTTCCCATAATTACAACCATTGTGCAGCGTGATTACTGTATTCTGTAATGATGGTTGTGTGTTATAATGACACGCAGGCCATCTCCCTGTGCAGGCCACTTGTCCTGCTCTGCTGCTGACATAAATATCTTTCCAGCATGAGCAGGGAACTTAAGATCATGGGGGCAGAGGGTCTGCAGCTGGGCGCTCCTCAGCAAATAGATGCGGGCTCCAGATGTTCCTCTTCTTGACCACTCTCCTGGTTCCAGGCACATGGGCAGCCCAGCCTTCCCCAGCCTGGCATCCTCCCCACGTGATTACATTTACCAAAATAGCAGCAGAGACCAACCTTTTAAAAAAACGAGCTGGTTCAGGTATTCACTAAAATATCTTATTTAAGGTCTGGGTCTGCGAAGGGTGTTTTTGCATATGTTGGATTCAGCTGACGGGTTTTATCCCAGTACAGCTTAATGGGACCAAGAAAATGAAAAGCAGGAAAAGTGGCTTCAATCTGAATGAATCAACATCAATTAATGGCTGCTTAATATATTTCTGCTAATAATAATGCATTCAATAATGTGTATTTCAAGGCTGGCTCAATATATAATGGCACATCCCTGCCCCAAAAAGGTAAACAATGATGGCTAAAAATAGTCCCAGTACGTATTTACATTTTTTTCCCCCTGAGCCTTTTTGGTTTATAGTTCATCATTCCAAGGGTAAGAATTCTAAAATTTTTTCTGTGTATTTATACTACTGAGCAATTGCTATGTATCACATTAGCTATTAGACCTTTCCAAGAAAAATGAGTTTTTATCTTGACCCCAGCATAACCAGTGTCAGATGTTAAAGCCCTATAAAATGAGTGTGGCCCCTGGAGGGACCTGGACAGCCCTGATCACACGCAGCCTCCCATGCCTTCCAGGGGCAGATGTGGGCTTCTCTGCAAGCTCCCAGCCACAGTGAGTTAGGATTCCATCCTGTCTCCTGACTGCTGAGTGCAGACTACCCGGGAGGAGGGCAGCCCACTGCCCCTGCAGAGCCTTCTCTCCATGTGTAGTGCTTTGGTGGAGGCAAGAAAGGCCGTGCACAAAGGTACTAGTCCTGCCAGGCCTGGGGAACAGGGAGGCCTGCTCATCCTCTGAACCTGTCCCTCACAGGGTGATTGGATCTGTCCCCACCAGGGCCCAGCAGAAGCCCTTAGCATGGGTGTTAGCTTGGTGGGCAACCCGAGGGTGCCTGGCACTAGCCCAGCTCTTCTCTGAGGGTGTAGCAATTGTAAGGTGCCCTTCCCAAAGGTCAGGCTGGCTGCCCCATCCACCTACCCTCCAGCGGCCAGGGAGCAGCCTCACGTTTTGTTTAAGGTAATCCTCCTTAGGATTTACGGTATTTATTTGGAGATGTCAGAAGTGTGAGGTTTGTAGATACCCAGGCGGCGCCTCCACCACGCTCTCGCTCACTCTCGGTGCCTGCATCATCCTGTCTCCTTGGCTCCCCGCCCTGAGCGCTTTGCAGCAGGCAGCCGCAGCAGCGTATGGCCTAGGAGTGGACGGGAGGAAGGGCCCAGGGCGCCGGCCACAGTCCCCACGTCAAGTTATCCCAGACTCCGTTAATTAGAATCTTCAAACAGCAAGATTTTTCTCCCACTTTGGGGCAGTTCTCACTTTATCCAGACTCCTAAATTCTGCTGGGGCTGGGGGGCCGGGGGGGCGCGAGGGAGCATGTGCCAAAGATCCCTGGATTCAATTTCAGACCCCCATTGACCTTTGACCGCCAGGTCTTTCCCCTCCCTGGGCTTCAGCCTCCTCCTCTGGCAAATTGGCAGGGTCCCGCCGCCTGGGGAAGGGAGTCTGGAACCAGGGACTCTGCCGAGCCTCTCCCTGCCGGGCTGCGCCCAGCTGTCAGGGCTGGCTAGGCTGCCCCCTCGGTCGGCGCCCCTTCCCTGGGGCCTGGCTGCAGGCACGCCCTGCACCGCCGCTCCGGGCCCCACGGCCTGCCCGGACTGATAAAACCGCCCGGGAGAATTGCCCCGCGCAGCGGGAGGCTGGGGGCGGGCCGGGACCCGCGGGCCAGGCGCAGAGGCTGCTGTCTCCAGAGTCCCGCGCCGCTCGCCCGGCTCCCGGTGGCCACGGGGGAGTCGCAATACGCGCGGGGCGGGGCGAGGGCGGCGCCCGCAGGTAACCCCCCGGGGGCGGGGAGACCCGCCCGGGACCCCCAGACCACAAAGCAGAGGGGGAGGAGCTGCGCGGCGGTGTGCGAGGGCGGCCAAGTTTGGCTCCGGCGCGCGTGTTTTCTCATCCTGTCTCTGGGGAGAAGTGGGGGACTGGTCCCTCCGAGCTGGGCTCGGACCCGGGCCCTCCGCACCTGAAGACTTCCAGGTGTGACTTAGCCGTCCCCTGTCCCGCACTCCGCGCGTCCAGAGCGCACCAGAGCCGGGGAGCGACGCGCACCATGCTGGAGGGCGACATTGGCCTAAAGGGGCTGCCCCTCAAGGAAGCCCCTGCAGCCCGTGAGTATCCTGAGCGGGGCGGGGGGCGGGACCCAAGTGCGGCTACCGCGGCGGCTTCCCTGGGACCAAGGGGCGCCCGAGGAGAGGGGTCAGGGCCCCTCCATCCCCAGTGACGAAGACCGTGCCCGGCGCTGCTCCCCAGTGAAGACGAGAGGGGAGGGACTTCGTGGGTCGCAGGTCGCTGGGGCTCCGACAGACAGACGGCAGACCGAGCGGCCCGGCGGGGCTGGGGCTGGGGCTGGGGGCGGCGCGGGGAGGGCCCTGAGCCCGGGGGCAGCGCCTGCCAGCCGGCGGGCTGTTCCCAATCCCGAGGGAGCGTCCCCAGTCGGGCTGCGTCCACGGCTCAGGCGGATGCGAGGTTTTCGGATGTTTTTACAGGCGCTATTAATACACATAATATTTCCGTGCTATTCTGAAGATTTATTTGAGATAAAGTAACTGCTGGGACTCGAAGGCACAATAGGAACTACAGTGGAGCTCGCAGAGGCAGAGACAGATGAGGCCTGGCTACGGGAGGGGGAGTCCCTGCCTTCCTCCACCAGCCCTGCACATAAATCACGACCCTGGATATTTTTATACCAATAATTTTAAAATAAATGACCCGACCAATGTTTCCTGGGTGATCTTCCCCTCCCAGTTCAGAGGTTATTCAATAAACTGCAGAGTGGCGTAGTGATGGGGGCTCTAGGGTGCAGTGGGTTTTATTTAGTGACACCATGGAGTGTGCCCTACTGAGCCTGGGTGAGGAGTCTGTGCCCTGCAATCAGTGCCACCACAGCCCCGAGCTGCTAACTTTAGCACGGGAAGTCCTCCTTTTCTTCTTTCTCCGCCTCCCCCCTGGTTTTTTGGAGAAATTTGTTCTGACGTGTACTTCTTAAATAGCCCGATATGGCTTCTTTCTCGAAGTGACACTGTATACTCCCCAAATTAAAGCCCCAAGAGAAAGAGAGATGCTGCCAGTCAGAGAGGGGAGGCAAGACCTTGGGGTGTGCTGGGGTGTGGCCAGGCTGTCCTGCTTTCCTGAGCAGGATACTCAGGCGCAAGGTAAAACCATCCCATCCACTCTGGAACCAGCTGGAAACAGCCCCATGCTCACCATGTGTGGACTCTGGCTAATCCGACACTGAAGGGCTTTACGTATACCCTTGTGCTCAGAACAGCCCTGTAGTGGGTGCGTAACCAAGCCCATTGAACAAAGAAATTGAGGCCACGCAGAGTAATATTGGCACTGAGACTAGAGTCAGGGTGCCCGCATCCAGCTCCTGTGAGGTTCTTGGTGCTCTCATTCCACCCCACACAGAATCCTCCGGTGATAAGGCTGTGACATCTCGGGGAGCTGTTTCCTGTGCCCAAGAGTGTGCTACACAGGCCCAAGCGCTGGTTTTTGCAGTCCTCAGATTGCGGCTCAGGCCACATCTGGTCTGGGGTGTGGGGATCCAGAGCCTTCCTCCTGGACGACCTAACTGGCCAGATCTGAGCGGTCTTCTTGGGCAGATGATCCCCAGCCTTCCCTCCTGGAGAGCAGGCCCTTCCGCTCCTTCCTCTGCACTTGGCTGGGCAGTGGACTGGTGGGCAGGCCTCTTGCCTCTTCCCCTGCTCCAAGCATCACCACTGTCAGGAGTAGGGTCCTGGCACACCGTCCCGCTGGGGCAGACCCTGCCTGGGCCAGGACTCTGCAGCTCTCTTGATGTGATTAAGGCCTGAGGCTGTCACTGACATTTGCAGGTTAAAGGGAAGAAAGCCACGGAATTGCAGGACTGAGGAAGCCTGTGAGGGGAAGGTTACTTTGTACAAATTTGGACATCAAGGCACTGAGAGGTTTCCATGGTGGGCTGTGGATCCCAGAGCTAATTTCTGGGCCTGAATCCCAGCTCTGCTGCCTGCAGTTGTGTGACCTTGACCCACTTGCTTACCCACTCTATACATTACCTGTAAAACCTAGTGGTCGTTTGTTGTGAAGAGAACTTGACTCCATAGCTTTTCTGCTATGCCTGGCTCTGTTCTGTGCACCTGTGAGGACTGTGATATCTTTGTCATTGTTACCATCCTCCTCCTCATCCCTGAGAGCACCACCCATACAATCTAGATGTTACGTCATTTTGCTGTGTGTCCTAGCACCGGCCCCTTCTCCATTCCCAGCAGCGCGCTGGAGCCGTCATTGGGAGCGACAGTTTGTTGGACGCCACCTCCTGTGCTGCCTTCTTCAGCAGCTCCCTTGTTATTTATTAATCAGCTGCTTATCTACAAGGTCATGGTCCGCACCTCCCACAAGGACGGTGGGGCTAGGAGGGTCTGCAGCGTCCCCCCACTGGGGCACGTGTATCTCCCCAGCACTTTCCTCGTCCCTCAAAAACTAGCCTGACTGCCCCTCTCTCGGGAACTGCTGATGGCCCCTGTTCACAGAGCGAGGAGGAGGGAAGAGGAACGAAGCCTGCTCAGCAGGTCAGTGTGTAGGACCAGCCGGGCCCTGGCCCGCATCTGCCTTGCCATCCTCCTCCATTTGTGCAAGAGGAAACTGAGGCACAGATCCCCTACTCAAGGTCACTCTGCTGCTAATGGCCCAAGCAGGATTTGAACTCCAGGCAAGCTGCTATGCATTTGTCCCTATGGGCGATAGCAAGAGCTGTCCCTCCTGAAACTCATCCAGCTTCAACAAAGAGCAATTGAGCACCCACAGTGGCCTAACGCTGTATTCATGGTGCTGGGCAAACAGTGAGGGACAGAGCACACCAAGCTCTCAGGACCATGCAGATAAACATCTAGGGTGTTGATTGGTGATGTCCCAAGGTGACAGGAAAGTAGAGCAGGAAAGGAGGAAAGGAGGCTGTGAGTGAAGCTGTCATGGAGCAGGACCATGGGTCGTGCACCGGAAGGAGCAGGGAGGACTGAGCCAGGCAGAGGGAACAAAGAGTCCAACCGTGTGGCACCTGGAGCTCCAGGAACAAGCAGTGGGTTCAAGGACCAGCAGGACAGTGGGGGAGGGCAGCAAGGGGATGGAGGGGAGAGCCAGAGGGGACCCTGGGTGAGGGGTCGCTGGCCGCTGTAACCGCTCAGACTAGAGGAATAGGGCCCCAAGGGCCTGGAGCAGGTGAGGGACCGGCTGGCCTGGTTTGCATGGCGTCTCTGGCCACTCTGCAGAGAACAAGCTCTGGCCCTACTCCACATGCAACATGCTGGGGTCACAGGTGAGGGGACACTGCTGGTGAGATGCTGGAATTGCTGACACCCCGGATGTGGGGTCTGAGAGTGAGAGGGGAGTGGGTGGCCCCAAAGTTTGGGAACTGAGAAGATGAAGGAGTGGAAGAGTAGGGGGAGAGGTGGGAGTTGCTTTTTGGTTTTTGGCTTTTGTTAATTGTGGTCAGGTATATGACCTAACAGTTTCATCATTTTGGTGTGGGATTCAGTAGCCTTAATGACACTCCCCATGTTGTACAATCACCATCATAGTCTATTTCCAAAACTTTTTCAATACCCCGGATAGAAATTCTGTGCCATTCAACGCTGACTCACCTTTCCCTGCCCCTAGCCTGCCCCAGGGAGCTCAGCCCCTTACTTCTCTCTGCATCAGCTTTCGAATTCGAGATTCCTCTATACCTGTCTGGTACACTTCACTTACCATGTTTGCCAGCCTGTTTCACATTGTAGTGGATATCAGTCCTTTACTCGTTTGATGGCTGAATAATATTCCCTTGTATATAAATACTGCATTTTATTTATCTGTCCATCCATCTGGACACTTGGGATATTTTTACCTTTGGCCATTTTTGGATAATGCTACAATAAAATTTACAGAGTAGTGTTGGTTTGAGAACTGTTTTCAGTTCTTTCAGGCATATACCTAGAGGTGAAATTGCTGGATTATATAGTCATTCTCCCTTTAACTTTTTAAGGAACTGCCAAAATGATTTCCACCGTGGCTCACCTGCTACATTCCCACTAGTAGGGCACAAAGGTTCTAACTTCTCGGCATCCTCATTATTATTTGTTATTTCTCTTCTTTTAATGACAGCCACCCTACTAGATATTATGTAGTATCTCATTGTGGCTTTATTTTGCATTTGCCTAATGACTAATTTACTTAGACCTGTTGGTCATCTCCAAGGAGATATTTGGGCAATATTCATTTTTTAATTGAGTTTTTGTCCTTTTGTTGCAGAGTTGTAGTTCTTTATGTAGATTAAACATGAAACCCTTCCCAGTTATATGAATTGCAAATATTTTCCCCCATTCTTAAGTTATCTTTTCACTTTTTTGATGAGGTCCTTTGATACACCAAAAAAACCCTAATTTTCGTGATCTATAATTCACTTTCTCTTTTGTTGCTGGTGCCTTTGGTGTCAACTCTTGAGACTCCATTGCCAAATCCAAGGTCAGGAAGATTTATCCCTGTGTTCATCTAAAAGTTTTGTGGTTTCAGTTCTTACATTTAGGTCATTGAACCATTTTGAGTTAGTTTTTATATAAGGACTAAGGGAAGAACAAGCTTCACTCTTTTTTATTTTGTTTGTGGAGTATGGCAGAGATATAACTCCCTCTTTTGCATGTGAATATCCAGTTGTCCCAGCACTGTTTGTCAAAGAGGCCATTCTTTAGGGTTCTGCTTTTGAGCATGTTAATAACAATGACAAGCTAAGAGCCTGACCCCCCGAACAGCAGCTGCCATAAGAACAGCATGGCCTGGCATGGCATGTTCTAACATGGGGCAAGTGAATGCTCTGTGGACATCCCAGGGGACAGAGGCTCTGTGCTGACCCCAAGGTCAGGGACAGCTTCTTCCAGTGACAGCAGGAGTAGCAGTGACCTACCTGGTGAGCAGCTTGCCCCCTGCAGCATGTGGAGGCTGAATGGTGGCATTGTCCTGGTGACCCCCTGCAATGCCGCCTGCAATGACAGGTGAGTATCAGGTGAGAACCTGATGCCTTGTGGAAATGGCCACACATGAATTTCTCTTCTTTGCCACAACATAAATCGTTGCGGAAATGTCTCCCAGCTTTCCAGTTGGATGCATAATTCGATGCTAATCAATCAGACACAGAGGCATCTTCCCCACTGTGAGGGGATACAGTGCCACCTCATTACCAGGAGCAGGAACACAGTAGAGCCATAGTACTTGCTGCCTGCAAGTTCACACTCTCTTTGGATTTACATTGTCATGTACATGGTGGAAGGCCTCTAATTCTGGGAAATGAGCCCTGGGGGCCAAGAATGGGTCCTCACCTCAGCCCAGCCCCCTTCTTCCATGCTGCTGCTCAGGGGCTGGGTGTGAGCTCCCACCTCCTCTAGGGCAGCAACAAGTTGGGTCTCAGTTAATTGTATCCACCTCATCTGCCCCCCTGGGTGGGCTTGGTCCACTGGGTGGCAAGAATTGTGTCTCACTAATGTTTCTAGCCCTAGCTCGGCAGGGCTCAATGAAAGTAAGACAGGGACAGACAGGCAGTAGCTGACGCTCATTGCCAGTTCCCTTCTGTTCCAGGCAGTGTTGAGTTGCAGACCTTTGCTTAAATCATTTCCTTTAATACTCACTTGCTAAGTTTGTAATGTTAGCAGCCCCTTTTGACAAACATGGAAACTGAGGCACCGAGAGAGCAAGGAATGTGCCCAAGTGTACACAGCCAAGAGTGCACTGTGAATCCATCCAGAAGGTCCTGCCTGTCCCGGCCAGGCAGACACTGGGACTCAGACTCTACTCCTGGCTCCATGCCAGGCACCGCAGCTCAGCTGCTGCCCCACCCCCACCCCCCGCAGTGCTCCCAGGAGAAGGTGGTTCTCTGTGATTGCTTGGCCGCCTGTGGGACCCACAGCCAGGAGGCCAGTGTGGGTTGTGTGAGCTACATCTGTCCCACGCCCGTCTGCCTGGCACTGCTCACTACTCAGCTTTGCTGCCTTCAGCACCGAGCACACGTGCCAGGGTGTTCACACTGCGTAATGAAGCATTAAAAGCTTTCCCAGTCCCCAGAGAGCCCTTTGACAATGGTCACATGGCCATTAGGTAGACAAATTACTAGTTTCATGTATTTGGCCTTTGGAGGGGACCTGCATGTACAGTGACCGCCAAACCTGGTAATTTCAGCTTCCTTTTTTTTGTTGTTGCAGCCCATGGGAACTATTGCTCCCTCTGAGCCTTTCACAGTGATCCTGCTGGGCTCCAGGTTCCCACGCACAGTACAACCCACGAGGCCCCTGCAAATACGGGCCCCAACCCATGTTGCTGGCGGCCAACTCCTGAGAACACTTCCTATCTCTTCACTGCACCTCTTGGCCCCTGGGTGTGGTGAGCAAACATTCCCGTGACACCCAAGGTTTAATCCTCTCTCACACAAGGCTGGAATCACTTCTGCCCACATATGGCCTCTGGTGTATAATGATTTTGTTAATGCATTTGCATGGCACTTCAACTTGAAAGTCTGAATGTGCAGTTTGTCGTGGAAACAGAGCTATTGATGTGAGCTATTAAAAGGGAAGTGTAATCGGGAATCATTTTTATTGTGCTGTTTCCTAGGCAGTGAGCAGCAGAGACAGAGCAGCAGATCAAGAGCTCAGGATGAAGGGGAGCTGAGAGGGGCCCAGGCATTTGGGGGATCCTGTTACAGACTTGGTCAGAGTGGGTCCTGTGGCAGAGTTTGGGCCCCAAAGTACTGTTTGCTTCCGTATCTCTGTTCTGTCCTCAGATCCTCCAGCCTCTGTCTGCACAGAAGTCCAAGTGTGTGGAGACAGCCTGGTGTCTTCCTAGCATCCTTTTCTGTCCCAAGACTCCATCCAAGACAATAGACCACATTTAGTGGTCAGAGGTCCTCCTGCTCCTCTGGCCTGTGACAGTGCCTCACATGTTTAGTTTTGTTGCCCTTGACAATTCTGTGGTGTGGTGGTCAAGTATTTTGTAGACTGTGCCCCAAGTCAAAGTTTTTCTCCTAAGGCGACTGGGATCATAGGTCTGAGGGGGGAAAATCACAGAGGTGAGGTGCCATCTTGTCACTTCAAAGCCACATCCTGTCGCATACAGGACTCACCCCTTGCAGGTGGTGGCCTTGAGCACCTGCCTGAGGTCCTGCTGGTCAGGTTCCACTGAGGACTTAATTGTTTTCCTGTTTAACATCAGTATTTAAAGTACCAGAGAGTTCCTAATGGGCTGTACATCTGATCGACTGATTGACTGATTGATTGATTGATGATTGCACTGTGGATGGAACCTAAGGCCTATCGAATGCTAAGTAAGTTTCCTGTCACTAAGTCATATCCCCAGCGCCTATAGAAGGTTTTAGATCAAAAGCATCAACTTATAAAACTTCTGAAACCGTCTTGATTTAATTTTGCTGAATTATGATCATTTTGGGTTCCTCCTTAACTAGTATTTTTTTTTTTTGGTACCAGGAATCAAACTCGGGACCTTGTTCTTGTGAGGCAGACACAGTGCCACTGAGCTAAATTCCTGGGCTACTAGTATTTTAACACGAGCAATTCCTCGCGCTGCTTACAGTCCATTGTGGTTGTGAACTAAACAATACTCCCTAGGAAAAAAAGGAGCTTAAAATTCTCCCTTGGCCAAAGCTCCAAGTATTCAGCTGAAATAAGTTGAATTTAACCCCATACTGTATACCCACAGGGGGTCCCCAACTTCCATCTCAAAGGGGGAAATGTTTTGATAATTATTATTGATTTTATTTTATTTTTTATTTTCTTTTTTTTTTTTTTGGTACTGGGGATTGAACTCGTGTCCTTGCACCTGCGCAGCAGGTGGTGAAACCACTGAGCTAAATCCCCGGCCCCCGCATTGATTTTATTAATAACCATTGAATCAGGTATGATTCTGCCCTTAAAGAGGTTTGTGAAGGCCTGGAATTCTCTCCGAAGACCCCTGAGTGAGATGGCCAGGCTCAGCCTCCTCACTGTGTAGAGTAGAAGGAAACTGGGGCTCAGAGAGACTGAGTGATATCCCTTAAGTCACTCAGCAGTTTGGTGGAAGGGGTGGAACTCTAGGGCAGGTCTGTTGATTCTGAATCCAGCTCATGCACCTTCTCTCCCCTGAACCTAAATCAAATGAAGACGTTGAAGTCTGAGAGCAATGATCCTTGGAAACCCCATAGGAAGGCAGCACTGGGGACATTCTTTAAAATAGGTCTCATGAGGGCTGGGGATTTAGCTCAGTGGTTCTGGTGCCTGCCTTGAAAGTGCAAGGTCCCAAGTTCGATCCCTGGTACCAAAAAACAAAAAAACCAGGTCTCATGTACAAGCACCTGTGGTGTCTTAGGGAAGACATCTGTCTGTAGGAAAGCCCTCAGCTTGGGTTCGGGCACCGTGAATGCCAAGCCCTGCAACCTGCTGAGAGGTGCTGAGGCTGAGACCCTAACAAGGAGCACGGGTCCCCTCCTCGGCCCCAGGTGCCCTGTGGGAGCCTCTTCCATGTGTGCATGGGGGGGGGCCCTCTGCATTGTTTACTTCGGTGTTTTTGTCATTATTCCCAGGGTGGGGGGAGGCATTTTAGGTAAATCTGCGAGTCCAGTGTTCCCAGAAGGAAAATGTAGGTGGCACCCAAGCAAAGCACAGATTTGCATTTCAGACTCAATTCCAGATCTTAAACATTCCCTTGCTGTGTCCTCCTAATCCTCAAATAAAAGATTATAGCCACAGCCGGGGATTTAGCTCAGTGGTTCCGCCGCCTGCCTTGAAAGCGGAAGGACCCAACTTCAATCCCTGGTACCCCGCCCCCCCAAAAAGAAAGATTATAGCCAGTTTATACACGTGAGTAAAATATAACAAAATAGCATAGACTGACATCAGGATGAAAGAAAATATTAAGGAAGTCACAGAGCAGGACCAGGGGCTGAGGAGTGAGTCCCAGGTGACAGCAGGCAGAGCTACCATCCAGCTCAGAAAGGCTACACTCCTTGGCCACAGATGGCTCCAAAAAGGCTCTTCCTCTGCCATTCCCCAGGCAGAGGCCCCAGGGCCTTTGCATGCACACTATCCTCCCCTCTCCTCACTAAGCACTCTTTCCCCTGTCTCCTTGTGTACTCCCCCTCCCCTCCCCCTCCCCCTCCTCCTCCTCCAGGAATTGAACTCAGGACCTTGCACTTGCCAGGCAGGTGTGGCACCACTGAGTTATATCCCTGGCCCTCCTGTGTCTCCTTCTCATTCTCTTGATTTAAATGTCACTGGGACAGATACCATCCAGGGCATGCTGTCCATCTGGGACCGCCCACTAACCACCACCTAATGTCTGTTCCTCCCCTTCAACACTGACCACACTTTGTGACTAGATGGTTTCTATTGAGGTGTGATTAACACACACCCAGATGCCCAGTGCATGGTTTAATCGAATCCATGCATCTGTGTAACCTACACCCCATTAGAATATAGGATATTTCCATCACCCCAGAAAGTGACCTCCTGACTTTTTGCACATGCAAGCACACACACACGCACACATGCACTATGGCATAACTCTGACTCTGCCAGTTCTGGAACTTCATACTCATGAAAACGTGTGGTCCACTGTCCGGTTCCATCCCCGCTGGTGATGTCTTCCTATTTACTGCCCCCGACACGTGGACACTTCAATTTGGACATTCATTGTCCTCAGAAGGAACCGGGGCTGTTTTGGGTCTTTGGGAGTGAAGCTGCAAAGACCACAGCTTTTATGGCCATGCAAGTTCATTTCTCTGATAGACGCCTCTAACAGGAGAACCAGGATCGCTGGGTCACAGGATAGAAGTGTATGTAGCTAAGAAACTGCCAGACAATTTGCCTGAGTGCTTTATTGTGTCACAGCAGTCTGAGAATCATAATGGGTTTTAAATTAATGGCCTTATTTAGCCTTAATAACCCACCTCCTTGCCTGCTAATGGCAATGCCAGGTAAGAAGGACCGTGTCCCTTTTGTTGACTGTTGAATCCTCGGCACCTCACACAGTGAGCAGCACATAGTAGGTGCTCAGTAAGCACGTGCTGAATGGAGAGTCTGTGCTGCGGGATTTCCTGATGCTAGTGGGCCAGGGCCCCGTGGGACCTGCTGGGGTGGGCCCTGTGAGAGTGGGAGTTACTGCTGTTCCTGCTACCCAAAGACCAGAGTGTCTGATAACAGCATGAGGACAAAAGGCTGGGGAGGCCCATAGTATCCTCTGCCAATGGTGGGCTGCATTATTTTACCCTGAAAAGGTTCTGAGCCAGATGTAACCAGATGCTGGCTTCTCCCAAGACAAAAATCTCAGAAAGGAATTTACGGGAACTCCCAAAGGACTTTCCATGTGAAAATCTTTGTAACTGTAACTCTGTGAGATTTGCTTGTTAGACAGGGATACTAAAGTGGAGACAGAGCTACCCAAAGTAAGCCCTGGGTGGGGGTGGGGGGTGGGGGTGGGGTTATTGATTGGTAGGTCTTTCTTCGGATAATGTTTCGTTCATGTGTTAGTCCTAATGGAATGAGCTTCCCTGTCAAACCAGCAGTCACCTGGGGTAATTTAAAAGAAGGGGACTAATTAGCATATGAAAAGGCACTCAAGTTCATTAGTCACCAAGAGATGCAAAGTGAAACCACCTTATGATACCATCACAAGTTCATGTTCCCCAAAGTCGATGAATGAATTCTAAGGAACAACAGAGATTAAGAGTAGAAAAATTTATTAGGGAACCAGAATGAGAAATAAGAATAGCTCCTGAGAGACAAGAGGAGTCCAGAATGGGTTGCCAATGAGCCCACTTCTCAAAGGAAGTTTTATAGAGCAAAGTCACAAGGGGTGGGTACAATGCGGGTAAAAACTATAATCAACCAATAAGATTACAAGTACAGTCGCTTAGGTAATATTAACCCAATAGTAACAAGGGTATGTGGATGACATCATTAACCTTGGTCGATAATCTGTCATTTTAGTCTTAAATCTTCTTAGTTTTAGTAGTCTTAGTGGGTAGAAAAGGATGGCCCAATCCAATGAGATAATGGTCTGTCTACATGGGAAAGCCCAAAAGGGTGCTACTAATAATCTCAAGCTTCTATTCATCCCTTAGAGAAGTATGAAAATCTGGCCAATGTGGCTAATCTTCAGATGTGCCTCTAGCCACAGCTTTTATGCATTTCCATTATCTGCATTGACTTCCAGGGCTCTGCCCTGTCTGACTGCCTACAATATTTCTACCTCACTCAGCGGTCTATATCACTCTTTATTGCATGGAACTTTATGCCAGGTGCTCATCTGCATACTTTGCAAGGATCATCTCATTACTTGTCATTGACCTCTACCAGGGAGTTGCTGCTACTTCCCCATTTTACCCTTGGGAAGTGTCCAAGGTCAAATGGCTGGGAAGGAAGGGGGTCAAGGTTCAAGTTCAGGAAGATGCACCTATGCCTTGCAGCATGCTGAGCCAACACTCAGGTGATAAAATAAGAATAAAGGTGTCATGTGGCATCTCTGCCTCTCAGGACTTTGTAACCGAGGGCTACTCCAACATTCCACCCTTTAAAAACATCAGGGAGCAACAGCAGTACCCTCTGTGTGGCTGCCCTTGCTGTCCTCCAGACTCACCAAATCATCATTCAGTGCTGTCTCAAGGGTTATTTCATGTACTCCTTCCTGCAAGGTAGATATCATTTCCCCCATTCTACAACAAAAGCCATTGCAGTTCAGAGGGGTTAAGCAATGTGGCCAAGGCCACACAGCTTGTAAAACATATCAGAGCATAAGCCTTTTCTTTGCCAATTTCACAATCAGGAGGAGGTGACATGTTTCTTAAAATGTCAATGAAAAAAAAAGAGTCGGTTGGCACACTGTCCTGAATTATTCCAGGGCACATCTGTGAGAAATTCCTCCAGTTTGAAATCTCTGCAGACTCAGCCAAACATGGCCTCATTGTTGATCTTCAGATGCATATTTTTAGTGTGAGGTGGGTTGTGTTTATTTTTTTTTGATGAATTGCAAAATGAGGTTTCTATAAATAAACCCATGGCTTTTACCCCCTCTCATTTTATTTCCTGTGCACGATTCACCAGTGACTGACCAATCAAATTACTTTGCCAGTTCTGGAAAATTCAAAATGGAAAGTTCCTGGGAGTGACCAGAAAGGAAGGTCTGGTCTTCAGAGCACTCCAGCACCCTAACACCGAAGGCCAGGCTTTAGCCCCTGCGCCAGGACCACCCACTGTCCTTTGCCAGGGTGGACTCCTCAGTGACAATCAGGGCCAGAGGCTGCCAATTAATTAATTACTATCTCTCTTAATAGAAAGCAGTCCGCTTGTTGAGTTGAAAGCAAGTGTGGACCAAGTGATGAGTCCATTTCCATTGTATCATCTGTGAGACAGTTTGCCCCAGCATGGGGTCACAAAGTGCCAGCACATCCCAAGATCCGCAGGTTCTGGGTGGGCAGGGCGACTGGTTAGGCACGGATCACATTCATTCATGGGAAGAGCCTCCCAGAATGCCCCACACTGACATTACCATCAGTCCCCGCCTCGCTGGCTGTGGCCTGAGGTGTCGCAGAGATCAGAGGCCTGTCTCCACTGGCAGGCTGCCCAGCCTGTGCCCTGGGCCCCACACGCGGTTGCACCTTGGGAACTTCTGTCCACTCCGCAGGTGTCCTGTAGCCAACCTTGCTCTCCCCCTCCACCATTATGCTGTCTCCCTCATGGCCTCTTCCCTATCCGCCCCCGTCTCGCCCCTGACTGAACTCCAGCCCCATGCAGTGACCTGCAAGGCCCAGGAACCGGCTGGGTGGGCACTGCCCATGCCCATGCCCTGCCTGGCAAGTTTTTGGCCCCCTCCCCACCTCCTTGACCCCCTTGCATTGACCCTTATCTTCACATTCTGATCCTCCAAAGAGCTTTTATTTAACACTTTAAAAAATCATTATGGTTAAAAAAAAATAAAATTCAGCATGGTAAATTTTTAAGTTCCGTTTTTAATTCTACAGGGGTATTAAGTATATTTGGACTGCTGTGCAGCCATCACCATGTCCATCCCCAGAACTTTCTCATCTCCCCAAACTGAAGCTCTGTCCCCATTAGACACTGACTCTCTGCCCTGTCCACAGCTCCTGCTTCCTGTCCCTATGGACTTGATGACCCTAGGGATCTCATAAAAGTAGAATTCTATAAAATCCTTCAGTATCTGTCTTTCTTTGGCTGACTTACTTCACTTCAGCCTACCTGAAGATCCATCCACATTGCCATGTATCACAGAATTACCTTCTTTTTTATGGCTGAATAATGTTCCACTGACTATATAGACTACATATATATTGTTTTGTTCCAGTAACTAAACAGGTATAGAGTCGGAAGTGGAATCAATGGTTCATATGATAATTCTTTTTCTAGTTATCTGAGGAACCTCTGTACTGTTCTCCATGGTGGTTACATCACTTTATATTCCCATCAACAGAGCACCAGGGCTCCAGTGTCTCCACATTCTCACCAAAACCTGTTGTTTTGTTCTTCACTAGAAGCCGTCCCAGTGGGTCTGTCCCAGTGGATGGATTCCTCACAGTGGTTTTCTTCAGCAACATTTCTCTGATGATTGTGAGGTTGAGCTTGTTGGCTGTGTGCACATTATCTTTGAAGAAAGTCTATTCAAGTTTTAAAAATCAGATTATTTGATTTTGTTGTTCTTGTGTTGCAGGAATTATTTAAATAGTCTAGATATTTGCCTCTTATCAGATGTATGGCTTGAAAATATCTTCTGCTTTCTGTAAGTTGCCCTTTCACTCTGCTGGCTCTTTCCCTGGCCGTGCAGTTTTGACATTTGACCAAGTCCCATTTGTCGATATTTGCTTTGGTTACCTGCCCTTTTAGTGTGATAGCCTAAAAATTATTTCCAAGGTATGTCTCAGAGCTTCTATGCTGTTTTCTCCTAAAGGTTTTATACTTTATGGTCTTTGTCTAGGTGTTTAACCCATCCAACCTTTTCTGTATGTGTGGTACTGAGGATTGAACCCGGGGTCTCCACCCTGAGCCACATTCCCAGCCCTTTTTAAAATTTTAAATATTGAGAAAGGGTCTTGGTAACTGCCCAGTTGAGACTAGAACTTGCAATCTTCCTGCCTCAGCCTCCCATACTGGGATTATGCTGCCATGCCCTGCCCCATCCAACATCGAATGGGGCATGAGACCTTTGGCTGTGGTGATACTCCACGGCAGTGGAGACCTTACAGGGGGAGGTGGTGCCATCCTGATTGCCATTCATAGTGGGTGAGATGTCCTGTCACTGTGATGGGGCTCCCCGGAGCAGAGGCAAGTCCTAGAGGCCTGCGTGGATATGCCACTCTCCAGCCTGCGTCCTATGTGTGAGAGTGGGGGCTGACAAGGAATGGGAGGGTCAGTGTGGCCCAGCAGCACAGTCTCCAGAAAGACGGACATGCAGGAGATCAGCTAGGGCCCCAACAAGCCTAGGGGACAGACAGCACAGGCATTTGTGCCCTGACATCTGGAAATGAGGGCACGTTCTTGGCAGTTCGGTCTTATTTCCTTTTCTTAATGCCCAGCAGGATTCCTGCCAACTGGGAAACCAAAGGACAAAGGGGATGGTGGAATGGCCTCCCTGGGTCACTGAGCATGAGCCTTGACACACTGGGACCCCAGTGGTCAGGGAGACTGTGTGTTCACTGGGTCCCTCAGGGCTGGGATCATGTGGGAGTGATTTGGGAGCCTCCTTGGATGTGGCAGAGGGAGGTGGAGATGGTGGCAGGGTTCTGCAGGACAGTAATAGAGACTCAAGAGAAGCCTGTTGCACCAGGGGATCTGCGATGCCACTTGTGTCCTCCCCTACATGCTGCTGATAACTGTCTAATGCACAATGGTATTTGTCTTCCTTTGGGAATACATTGTCCATCCTTACCTGGGGTCACCTGGGAGCAGGGCCGAGCGAGGACGCAGGGAGTGCGGATGTTCTTTGGAAGGCCTGCAGGGCTTGTCTGCAGGTCAGGGGGCCTGTGACTGTCACTTGTCTGTAGGGAGCTGAGGGCAGGGTCTGTGGAGAGGCCTGGGGCGGTCACATCCTCCAGGAAGGGCTGGTGTCATGAGAGAGACAGTTACCCAGGCAGCAGTGGAAGCCACTGGGAGGGCCCACAGGCCTGCCTCTGTCCCTCCACACTCAAAGCCCCCTCCCACCCAGGCTCCTTGTCCTTGCTGCGTCCCCTGCCTGGACACGCCCTCCTGGAGAGCTGCACAGCCTGGGAACCCCTGCCCCCTTTTCTGGATCCCCACCGGGTTCCATTAGTGTCTACAGGACCTCACCCTCTCACAGTGCGTGTTTACCATGGCCACCACCATAATTTCCTCTGCTAGGATGGGAGCTCCCCGGGCAGAGGCTGTGTGTTTTGCTCACTACTGCCCTCCAGCACCCAGACAGGTCTCTGCACCGAAAGGGCACCCTCTGCATGCCAACTGGTGGGGAGGGTGGTGCTGGGTGCCAGGAAACCCTGAAGAATATGTGAGAAGAGCTCAGAGGGCCTCCTGGAGGGAGTGGTCATCACCCTGGCAGAGTAAGATTTAGGCAGAAAGCTGCAGGAGGGGTGTTGGGGACAGAGGAACCAACATGCCTAAGGCCCGGGAAGGGTAGAGAACAGAAGGAGGAAGGAAGACTCGAGCTTGGGTGGGCCATGGTGAGGCAGGGAGATGTGTGTGGATGGAAAGTGGCCTTCAGAAGTATAGAGGAGCTCCTCTGGGCTTCTGGTGCCCACAACAGTCACTGCCCTGGCCTGAGCTGGCTGCCCACCTGGGGTTGCAGGAACCAGTCTGTTCACATCCCACATTCTAGTGCCAGGGCATGTCCTTCATCTACTCTCAATGGTTACTTTCCCCTTGCTAGATGGCTGGAAGGCCTCAGGTAAGCATTCCAAGGCAATGTGTCATAGTTCGGAGGATTTCTAGGTATTTCCAAACCTTAGCACTTTAAAAACATAAATATTTAAAGAGGTCCACCACTTACCTCCTCCATGAAAGCCTCAAAAGTGTGGTCTTCGATCCTTTCTTAAAGTTCAGCAGCGTGGAGCGCTGACTCATTCCTACAGTGTTCCCAAACTTCAGAGGCCCAACAGACAGCTACGATGACACAGCTGTAAGCAGAATTATTGCTTGTTGAAGGTATACTTACTAGGAATTGAGATCCACCCTTCCATCAGTTTGTCCCTAAATTCGTCCATTCTTTCTTCCATATATCCATTTAATTTTCTATTACTTTTCCATCTATCTATCTATTTTCTATTCATGATTCATTCATCCATTTGTTCATCTATTCATCTACCCATCCGTTTATTTTTCCATTTGTCCATCCATCCATCTATCCATCCATCCATTTATCTAGTCTTCCTTCCAACCAGCCATCCACTCATTCATTCTTCCATCCATCAACTCATGTTCTGCTTGTGCATCCATCCATCCATTTTCACACATGTTCATCTATCCATTTTTCTTTCATTCACTCTTTCTTCTCTTCATCCACATATATAACCATCCCTCCCTCCATCCTTTTATTTGAAATTAGCACAGTGATCTCACTAAATAAGAAGCCCAACCCTGCCCCAAGGGAGCTCATAGTCTAGTGGGGAAGGTAGACAATAGGCTGCCATATTTCATGTATTTCCCATGGTGATGGATATAAGGAAGGAAAAGGGCGTGTGTTCTGAGAGTACACTAAAGGAATGACTCAGTTGGGATCAGGAAGGCATTCAGGGGTTTGAGGGGACATGTTTTGACTGGAAGCTAAAGCTTGCTAGGCAACAACATGGGCAACCTGTTTTAGTCAGAGGGACTAACAGATGCAAAGACCCTGAGACAGGAAAGCTCAGGCAACCCAAACAACGTTGTAGTAGCTTCAGCAGAGTGGCCCAAGGCTGGAGACTAGGCACAGGGGCTGGGTTGTACCAGGTCTTCAAGACTACATTACAAATGTGGACTTGATCTTAAGATAAGAGGCCAGGAAAGAATTGCAAACAGGAAAGAGACAATCAGTCTGTGTCATGAAGCTTTAATCTTTGCTCTAATTGATAAGACACAGAGAAAAGTACACATGTTCTAAACAACCCTATATTAATCACCTTGGGCTGCTATGACAAAGTGCCACAGGCTGAGCGACTGAAACGACAGATGACTATTGTCTTACAGCTCTGGAGGCTGGAAGTCCAAGATCAAGGTGCCTATGGGTTGTTTTTGGTGAGGCCTCTGTCCTTGGCTTCTAGATGGTGGCCTGGCAGCCTTCTCCCTGTGTCTTCACACGACCTTTTCTCTGCACAAGGAATGTGATGCCTTATGCAAGGTCACCTTCCTGACCTCTTCCATCCACCCCATCCCACTTTCCAGCCAGACACCCTGCCTGCTAACCCTAAGTGTTGCCAGTTTGAGCTCCATATTAATGGAATCAGGCAGCATACGCTTTTTCATGTCTCGCTGTGAGATCATCTGTGGTGGTCAGTGCCATTATTGTTCATCATAGTCATTGCCACATAGTAGTGCATCTGTAGACCTTTGATATGTGACCTACCCAGCTTGCTGCTTGTGGGCAGACAGGTGTTGGGACCAGCCAGCAGAGACAGCACTGCCCTGCTGGTTCTTATGTGGATCTTTAGGTGAGGCTGTGAGAATACTTCTGTCACGGTTGAGATCCAACCATTGACATCTAAAATGTCACCCACAAGGCTCATTGTGTTAAAGGCTTACTTGCTGATGGGCTTTGGGGAAGTGATTAGGTCATGAGGGCTCTACCTTTTTTGAGTGGATTATCCCATTCACGAGGTCATGAGTTGATGGCATTGGGAGGTGATGGAAACAGGAGGTGGGGCCTAGTTGAAGGGAGGAAGTCATGAGGAATGACCTTAGAGACTATATCTGGACCCCAGCCCCTTCCTTTCCGGCGTGCGCTCTCTCTCTCTCTCTCTCTCTCTCTCTCTGCTTTCTGCCTGCCATGAGATAAGCAGCTCCACCTCACCTTTCCACCATGATGTTTCTGCCTTACATCAAGCCCACAGCAATGGAGGCAGCTGACCATGGACCGAATCCTCTGAAACCATAAGTCAAAATACTCTTTCTGCCTCTAAAGTGGACTTCCCTGGGTATTGGTCACAAGGATGTAAAGCTGACTGACAAACCCATTGGGACCTTGTGGGAAGTGGTCTTGCTGTGTCATGGGGATGTAGTTGCAGCTCTGGAGTAATGCTGCTCCACTTTCCAAAGTAGTTTTTGGACTGGACCACTGGACACCCTCACAGCATGCCTGGGGCTTCTGGAGGCCCCCAACCTCTGTACCCATAGGCTTTGGTCACAGCCTGGGTAATGGGTGGAGGGCTGTGTGGCCAGATGGGCTGTTCTAGGATCCAAGGGAGAGGCCAGAGGTCATGCCTGGGTGGTAGCCAAGGGATGGAGACAAATGAACCTACAGTGATTTTGAAACATTGTGCCTGGGGCACAGCATGAAGGTACAGCTCTCCTATTTTGTCTTTTCCTTACTCCATCCTTGGGAGCCACTGATGAGTATTTCTGTTGTCATTGTTTTCTGAAAAGTCTTAAAATCTACAGGCCAGAGATAAAGGCAGATAAATATTGTATGAGTCAGTTTCCTGGAAATGTTCTTCTGTCTTCTTGTGGACCAGTTCCTAAGTGTTTATTTATTGCAGACCTACTGTGTGCAGTGTAGTTTTTGGATAATCCCAGGGACTAAAATGTGTTCCCTGCCCTCATAGGGGATGTAATGCCTAGGTACCAGAGCTCAGCACCATGGACTATGAGCTATGTGCCTGTTTGCTAATTAGCAGGGAGCATGAGCCCTGGACTGGAGGGGTAAGACTGTGTCCCTTGAGTTCAGACTTGGGCTCCCCATGACACCTTACCACACCCTCCCATGTGTCAAGTCACCCTCCCAAAGGGCCATTTGTGTGCAAGCTCAGTTTTCTGGGTTCTGCTCAGTTAGTGCAGAGCAGAGCTCACCACTTCTGTCCTTGGCTTGACACTAGGAAAGACAGTGGCTTGCATTTCCCCAGAGCCTGCATCAACCTGGAGCCTTGTGAGGACCAGGACCAGAAGGATGTGGGAAAGGTGCCAGGCAGGGTCTATGCAACCCTGCTAAGAGAGGTATGGAGCATGTCCATGGCTATGCAGCTGTGAGGACCCTTCTGCTTTCACTTCTTCCCTTCTCCCTTTCCATGAGATAGCAAGAGGGTAGTGACTGTCCCTACCAAGCCATCCACTCAGGCAGACCTCAAGAAGATCATATGGAGTAGACTATGAACTGCTCTACTTCCTACATTTTTGGTTTGCATTTGTGCAAAACTGAAATGAAGTTTGCAAGTGTCTTGCTGGGAGTGAAAAGAGCAATCAGACATTGTGATGGCTCATCTGTGCCTTTGATCCTGGATTTGGAAGCAAAAAGAGTATAAAGCAGTCCAAGCCCGGCACTCTTGACCATGGTCAGAGGTCCAAGGCAGGCCTGGGATGCGGAGGGCAGGAAATCCCAGCAAGAGAGTAAAGAACAGGGCTTGGCGGGGGCCCAACTGCTACTCACACTCAGGGGCTTCGGGAGGGCAGGGGGGCCATCACCATAGCCTCATTGTCCTGCTGCATGATTTTTCTGCCCAGACGAGTGGAAAGGGATGAAGGCCCCAGCCAGGATGCCCAGGCCACAAGGCTCACCCAAAGCTGGCTGCACCCTCAACAGTGGGCAAAGGCAAAAGAGAGCCTTCAGGTTGTACTGTTCTATCCATCAATTCAACCGCGAGGTACCATCTTCTAACAATAAGCCAGGCCGTGTCCTAGCCAGCCACACATCCCAGCTACAGCTGGCCCCCAAGCATCTGGTCCTGCTTTTTTTTCCTCTACCTAGCAGGGATTGCTGCCTGTCCTGCTAGAGGTTTTACTTATTTCCCTTTTTTAGTTTTCCTTATTTTTCTTCCCCACTAGAGTGCAAGCTATACAGGGCGAACGGATTTGGTCTTTAATGTTCACTGCTTTTTTTCCCCTCAAAAAATGCCTGCCCCAGGATAGAGCTCCTCAAGTGTGTGTGTAATGAATGAGTGAATTCACACTGATCCAAGGTGGTCCGAGGCCCTGTGCTGCGGAGATGAACATTGAAGGCTGTGCGAAGCCCAAACGCCCCCGGGCTTTTCCTTAAGTGTTAGCAGGACTATTTCTTTCTTCCCTTGCCCCAACAGAAGAGAACATCACAAGGCAAACTCTCTGTGAGTCCAAGAGTCTTTTAAACCTTGAGCACATTTCCCATTTTTAATTCATCTATTTCCAAGTAAAGCCAAGTAAAAACAGGCAGGCTTTTGTTTCTGACGTCAGGTCCTCCACCTGTCAGTGACCCCTGCCCCTTCCCAGACAATCTTGAAGCATGTACCTTTGTCCCTATCACAAGAGAGTCTGTCTTACAACCACTGCATCCCATCAGGGCCAGCTATAGAACATGGGGAGCCCATTTGAAATTCAAATGAGGCCCTGTTCTAAAGTTATGAAGCCTTTTGAGATCCTTCCTGGATCAGGGCTGATGGGGGGTAGTCGGGGGCTGGCTCTGGCTCTCTGACTGTGAGTGGAGGTGATGTGGGTCATTTCCAGGTTGGACATTCTTTGCTGTTTCTAGATTTCTCACTGCATTCTCCTCCCTCTTGCACTGTGCCCAGGAGTGTTCAGGATGGGGATGGCTCCCTGCGCCCAGATCCTGCCAGATAACATTGAGCAGAGCCTTGCCAACCTGGCTTGGACATTGACAGCACAAGTAGGAAAGGAACTGCCGTGGAAACTCTGAGAGCCAGCTTGTTTTTTACTGCAGCAGAACCTGGCACATCCAATCAATACCCAGGGGTAACAGAAAGATTGAAGAGCATATCTGGGGCCAAGACTAAAGGCTGTCCCCAGGGTCTGCACCAACAAGAGACTGTGCATTCATTATGCATCTGTTCATCTGTTAGAGTACAGTATTTATTAAGGGCCTACTAAGTGCTGGGCCTGGAGCATGGCCCTGGGGATGTGGCCATAAATAAGCCCTGCAGTCTCTGCCATGAGGAAGCTTCTGCCAGCAGGGCACCCAGAACCAGGGGATTGTAAAATGCTGTTGCAATAAGGCTTCAAGCAAGGTCTTGTGTTCTATCCCAGGTACCAAAAAAAATTTAAAAATAAGGCTTCGAAGTCCTTGGTGCTGGGCAGGCAGCTTCTTGGAGGAGGTGCCCCATTCACTCATTCACCTGTGAGATTTAGGCCTCCATGGAAGGGACTTACCAGTGATCTAAGCATCTTGGAGGATAGAGGAGAGAGAGAAGACCTCTCATACATTCATTCCCCCATGTGTGGATGCATAACTCCTTCACACACACACGCACACACATGTACACACATGTATAAAATGTGAGCAGGGAAGGGTGTCCTGAAGGAAGATAAAGCAGGGAAACGTTACCCACATCTGCTCTCTGGGTGCGAAGAGCCAAATGTGCATCTTCCAGACCATCCAGTAACATCCTCATGGAGAATGGTGGGAGAATTTACACCTGGCCACCTAGCAAGCCCGGTAAACCAGGCTTGATCTGTTTTGTCCCCTCCCCACCCACCAGTCTGGAAGCTGGGTGTTCCAGGCCCCTGGGGTTACTCGAGGGCGGGCCCATGACTTCTGGTCATCTCATAACAAAAGCTTTCCCAGCCACTTTTAATCACAAAAACATGTCTCATGTGGATAACAAACTGCCCAGTCCCATGAGACTCTGGAAAAGCATCATTTTCTCCCTTCCTCCAGCCCCACCAGCTGGATTGAAGGCCGGTGGAGAGGGGTGTGGCTGTGCCTGCCTTCAAGGCCAGCTCTGCTTCTCCTTCTTTTCTGGCAGGGTAGGGTGCAGTGGGGGCCTGCAGGGCAGAAGTCTGTCCAGACAGGTCCTGTGGGAGAGGCTGGGCTGGACTGGCAGCTCCCAGCTGAGGCAGATCCTCAAAGCTCTTTTTCCCACCATCCCTGCCCTCCGGTACTATGAGTTGAATCCAGCTTCTTTGCACTGAACTATATCCCCAGTCCACTTTATTTTATTTTTCATTTTTGAGACTAAGTCACCAAGTTGTCCAGGCTGGACTGAAACTTGCAATCCTCCTGCCTCAGCCTCCCAGAGTTCTGGAATTACAAGGATTACAGACCCTCTTTTGAGGGACTTTCATGGGTTTTTTAGATCCCAGAGTAATAAAAACATCCAACCTAGGCCTTCCTGGGGACCTCAACTGATAGTGAGACTCTAGGGTCCCTTTCCTTTCTAGCCAGCTTCCTCCCACAGGAAATCCTCGGAACACCTCTCCCCAACCTGCAGGCCCCTCTGGTGGTGGGATGCACTCCCCACTCAGCACAGCCCCCATTTCACAGTGCAGAGTGCTCCAGCCTCCTGCTTGCTAGAGATGGCTGAGGCACAAGGCAAACCCCCCTCATCCCCTTGATCTTCTCTCTAGCCTCCAGTGAGGAGGACTGGGGGGAAGGCAACAGCCCTCACTTGCTCTCTCCCAAAGGGCTCCCTCCCCTTTCCCCCTTGGATGGTGTCCAGCTGCATCCCTGTTCTGGCAACCCTGCAGGTGGTCCAGCAGCACACTGGGAAACCTCCTCCAGGGGGAACCCCCACGGAGCTCGGGACCCCCACGGAGCTCGGCGGGGTACAGCGCTGGGTGCAGGGTACAGTGGCAGACATTTGGGAGGGATCAGAGGAAGCCACATCTGAGCAGAGAGACAGACACGAATTATGATCCTCCGTGCACCAAGACTAGCCTGGCAAAGAAGATCAGAGCTAACTACTAGAAAAACAGGCTGGGTTCCTGTGACTGTTCTCCACATCACCATTAATGGTCGCTGTTTCTTATACTGTTCCTTATCAGGAAGTCCTTTCCAGGCAGGGTGCTGAGCACTCCCTCTATGGACACACCAGGACATGCCCATGGGTACTGGTGTTGATTTCCAGAGAAGTCAAATGACTTACTCACACTGCTTCGAAGCAGAGTGGGGATTTGAACCCTCAACTTCCCAGCTTCCGTGATTGCTCCTTATCATCCTGTCCCCATATAATTCTCCAGCAAAGAAAAAATACTGATCTGCAGAAAGATCAAGAAAAATGATGCAACTTTCATGTGGCTGCCATCTTCCCACTTAAGGCTGAGACTTACTCTTCCTTGTAAATTTCAATAGTCAATTTCCTCATCGATCCAGGGAGTCTTTGTTAGACCCTATCTTGGACAAGGGGCCACCATGGTCACAGGGTGCTGTTTTGACCTATATTTTAGCCCTTCTGCCTTTTCTTTTGTAAGCTATATATAAACTTCAATTTTTAGAATGAGGATTATTTTTAGCTCTATTAAAAGAGATAAACAGAGGCAGAGTGGAAAATACAGTGTATTTTTAAATAAACCAAAGACTTGGTTAGCATTCTTCCGCGGAACCTGGGTCCATTTAAAGCAGCCTCATTATATTTAATGCGTCCACTTCCTCAGCCCACTCTTCTTCAGTTTTTCCCATGTTGATCGTCTGAGAAATCCCAGCAGTAAGGGTTATTAAACATTGGCCCTTAACTGGCCAAGGCCTGGGAGCCATCTCTTACCAACCCCCAGGGTTCTAGACACGGATGCCAGGTTCAGGGAAGCCATCCTCGGAGCACACACGCTGCCACCTCAGCCCCAGCTCCTTCCCACCGCCCTTGACCCTGAAAGTCAGGAGCCTGTGAACTGAATCCAGAAGCACGCACAAAGGATTTTGAAACTGAGTTACTGTTACAGGAGGGCTTGTTCCTCCAAAAGACCCAAATGCTAGCAAAAGGGAGTTGATGAAACCAAGCACAAGGTGTACTTCAGTTTGTGCTCAGCAAACACAGGGAGAGAAAGTACTGCTCCCCCTCAGCAGGGTGGTCCCTTCCTCACTCAGTGCACGTCCTGCCCTCTGACATTTCCCCTGGAGACAGAACTCCCAGAGGAAAAGGAGGCGCCTAAGACTGGTCTGAAGATGGCCCTAGGGACAGATGGAACTCCCTCAGGGATTTGTTCAGATTGGAGTTAAGGGCTTCCTCAACAGGCTGAGATCCCAAGGAGGAAAGGCTTGGTCTGGCCCCTTTGCTGCTGTGTCATCTCTCATGGGGGTACACATAGGAAGTACTCAGTAAGTAGGAAATGAATGAAGGAATGCACATGAATAAATGAATGAATGAATGTGATCATTCATTCTGAGATCATCTGCTCCAGCTTCTGTTCCCAAGTTTGGATGTGCTCACACCCAGGAGGTGCAGCAGACAGCAACGGCCAGATCCCCTGGACATGGGACCATAGACTTGTATAGGGGATGGAGGTTGCAGGGAGGTACAGCTGCTAATTCACTAACCTAGAGATAGAAGACAACCCTGGACTTCTGGGTCAGCCCTGTGTAAGCACACACCCTGATAAGAGGAAGAGGAGGCGAGGAGGCTCAAGATCAGAGAGGTCAGAGTGAAAGTAGAGATGGAAGAACACGAGGAATACTTGGGGAAGTCAAGGAAACGGACTCCCCCTGGAGCCTCCGGAAGGAACCAGTCCTGCCCACTCCCCAGCTGTAGTTCAGCAATCCCTGTGTCGGATGTCTGCCCTCCACACCTGTGAGATAACTTTATGTTGCTTTAAGCCCGAGTGCTTTAAGCCCGAGTGCGTGGTGATTCACTGCAGTGCACCACTGGGAGCAGAGGGAAAGGTGACCGAGGTTGCACGGCCCTCTGAGGGTGAACCACCATTCATAGAGCATCTGCCGACTTTGCCCATGGAGCCCACTTCTCAGTAGTACAGGCCCTGTCCTTCACAGCCTACCAGCCAGGGGGAGCCCAGATTAAACCAAGCTGAGCAGAGTTCTTTGTAGCATGTGTAGCCAGAGGAGTCTCAGATTCATGTCTAGGAGGAAGGTCAGAGTACAGCTTCCCCAGACCCAGGTGACCCAGACCTTTGGGTGGTGCAGTGGTCAGTTTCTTTTCCTCTGGGACTGGGCCAGCCTAGTACTGAGATGGCCCAGTTGCTGCTGACGTCAGGGCTAGGGGAGATTGGCTTTTGTCTTGTCCAGTTTTGGAGTCATAGCCTTGTGCTCAGACTTCGCGACTACCCATCTGGGAAGATCTCAGTTTATTTTAAGAAATGTCAAATATTTAAACCATCACTAGATGGCTTAAAAATAAAGGCTCTGTTCATGAATCCATGTAGAATTTTCCTTCCCAGAATCTGCAGAGGAGCGTGTCTCTGTCCCAGGCGTCTGCAGGCTGAGAGTCAAAGAAAGCAATGGGCCTCCCAGAGTGGGCTGAGGAAGGCTGGCCTGTAGTGAAAATTTCTGCTTCAAGTGTGCGAATTGAGGGTGGTCTCCACCAAACCGAGAATCAAGAGAATGAGGTTCAGTGCCTCCCACTTCTGATGTTCAGGAGTGTTCAGGCTGTACACGACAGAAAACCCAAGACCAGCTTCAGGTACAGCTGCATCCAGGGAACCAAAATCTCTAAAGCTCTATCTTTCTCCATCTCTTGTCTCTGCTGTTCTTTGGGTTGGGACCACCCTGAGAAAGACTCAGGTCAGATGAACAGCCAAGCTTCCAGCCTCCACTGTGTGCAGCCCTGTGGACAGGGAGTGCTTGTCCCTGGACCCTCCCCCCGGATGTTCCAAGATCAGCTCTGATAATCTTGACTCACATCTGTGTCCATCCCTGAATGAGTCACAGTGGCCTGGGGGATGCTTAGCTGTCACTGGCCAGAAATAGACCAAATGGCTTCTCTCCTAGAACCTGGGGGATCCACTGTTCTGAACCCCAGGATTGAAAGAGGCAGTGGTAGTTCCCCAAGTAATACTAGGAATGGTTAGTGAGGAACCCCCAAACCAGCTGGCTCTGCCCCACAGAGAATAGCCCCTTCTCCAATCCCACTGGTGGCCATAAGAACTCTCATAGCCAAGCCTTCTCATCAATGCGAAGCACCATCCACTCATCCTTGCAGGGGGCCTCAGAGATCAGGGCTCAAGACTGTCTTCCCAGTTCACAGATGGGGAAACTGAGGCTCCAAGACCTTCATTCTGACCCAGTATCAGCCCAGGTTTTGAAGCACCACCTCTGCCAGCAGCTTGCCTGACTGAGCTGCATCTGCACTGGGCAGTCACAGCCCACAGAAGCCCAGGCTCAGTTGGCAGAGGGACAGGGCTAGTGTCCCACAATCCCAGCTGCCTCCCCTTGAGAGGAGAGCCGAGCCCTCACTGGAGTCCCTTGGCTCACACAGGGACTTTCATCTGCTCCCATGGGCTGTGAGCTGGTGAGTCAAGGACCATAGAGAGCTCCAGTGACTCAGTGCTAGATGCTGGGTTCCCACAACAACTGAGAACCTGAGGGGCTCAGCTAGAGGGGAAAAAATGGTCAAATAAAATAAAGGCCTGTCTGTGGCCATACAGGGAGATGCCAGCCTGGAGTGGTGTTGCTGAGCCCAGCACTGAGCTCTGTGCTGGTTGGTTTCCAGGTCACTGGACCTCTCTGAGCCTGATTCCCCTCCACTCCAGGTATGCAATGGAATATCTAGCCCAAGGTACTTGGGACTAAACAGCAACATTCAGAATCATAACCCCGTTCTCAGTCGTGTAGGAGGGGCTTGGTGTCCACTGCAGGGATGGTGGTGAGCATGGTGGTGGCAATGACAGAAATGACAATAACGACAAGGATGGTATTGACAATGATGGTGGTGGTGTTATTGGTAGTGAGGACAATGATGGTGAAGAAGAAATTAACAGTGACAATGGCAATGATGATACATGATACAAATAATAGCAACAACATTGCAGACGATGGTTACAATGATGATGGTGGTGGTGGTGGCAGGGACAACATCCCTCTTGCTGCTGATGCTCAAGGCTCAGGTTCACCTTCTCAAACTGATCATCAGAGGTTGCAGTGAGCAGACAGTGGATCGAGTTCTGCTCCTGGTCCTCACCAAGTTACTGATGTCTTCTGAGGTATAGATCCTGCTTCTCTGTGGTTCTTAGCCCCCAAAGCCCATGCCTGGTCTGGCCATGCCCACTGATGCCTGGACCTTCCCCTCACTCCGCTCAGCCACACTGGCTGCCTTACTGGTTTTCAAACACAGCAGGCAGATTTCTACCCCAGGGCCTTTATACTTTCTATTTCCTCTGCTAGGGACACACTTCCTCAAGGATCCATGTGGCTCATGCCCTTTCCTCATTGAGATGACTTCTCAACTGTCACCTTCTCAGCCAGATGTCCCCTGATTCTGTGAGTGTGACAGCCACACTCTGAATCACTTCTGCTTGCTTTGTCTCCTTGGAACTCATCCTCCCAGATAGGCACACAGTGATGGTTTGTCCCCTGTCTTCCCATTAACAAGGTGGGGGCTGTCTTCCAAGGCTCCTGGCACACAGTGGGCCCACAGCCTGTGGCTGATGGACAGTGGTAGCCATTTCTGCATCCTGGAAGGGCCAGCCAGTTCAGGAGCGGGTGACAGGTGTTGTGGGTGTCAGCCAGGGACAGATGCCCCCGGGAGGCTTCGGACACAGGGCAGCGCCTCCCCCCTGGGAAGTGTGAGTGGTGGGCGCTCACCTGGGTGGGAAGAGGCTAACTCACGTGCTCTGCAACTCTAAGCACAGCTTAGCGTGCAAGGGTCCTGGTCTGGGTAGTGTCATAAGGGCCTCTGTATATTTTAGAGACATCTGGATTTTGAACCTCTGTGCTTTTCATTTATATTTAAAATAATTAAGCTAAATAAACCCATGGGATTTTTTTTTAAAAACCATTTTCTTTTTATCTTAAAAAAAATAGATCATTTCATTACCAGTTAAGGCACTATTGGTTTCTCTCAGAAGAAATCTACCCAAGTGAACAATCACGCTTTTTACCCAGTGGAGATGGATTTGTTTTAACATCTGTCAGGTCTGACAATGAAGTGTCTTTAAAGACAGGTCTGTCACATTGAAGCCCCTAGAACAATAGATAGTCAGCCAATGGTGCTGGGGTGCTAGTGTTTATGTTGGGGGTCACTGTTGGTTTGCGCCTCACCCTCCGCTGCAGGGCAGCTTCCTCTTTTCTCATTTCCAAAATGCCAAGCTGAGCTGAGCTGAGGACAGGTGTGTGTGTGTGAGCACATGTGTGTGTACATTCAGTGCACATGCACATGCAAAGACTCCGTGTCCCAGAGCAACTGGAGCCCATAAACCTCTGACTCCACCTTGCTCTGCCACACACACCTGAGTTTAGGTTGCTGTGGAAGTTTTCACTGGGAGCCAAAACGTGGTTAAATTGCAAGTCTTCAGTGGGTACAGTGACAACAGCTACCGCCTAGCTGGCTGTGGGGTGTTGTATTTTGTTTCCCCATCAGACAGACACTGGGAGGCCTAGGCACTGGTCCCATCCAGGCAGGTAGGGCTGGGGGTCTCCAATGGGTGCTGGGTGGACATGGAGAAAACCAAGGCCGGGAGGAGCGGAGTGACATACCCAGGGCCACGCAGCTCCTAGGAGGTGGGTCCAGATGTCCAGCCCAGATCTCCAGCTGCAAAGGCCACCTTCAGTCTCCCCAGGGACAAAGTGCTGAATTCGCTCCCCAGCTGGTGGTCCCTGGTGGCCTGGTACCCAACCTTGATATGCTGAGACTCCAAGATGCTGTGTCCCTCTGTCCCCATGGGGAAAATGCCCCAAACTCAGCTCTGGGCTCCCAGCTCCCCACCCCAGTGCACCCCAAAGCTAGAACAGGGATCTCTGGGTCTTGAAGCCTGAGTGGGGCACAGGGAGATGTGGTGTTCAGCACCCCTGTGACCAGTCCTGGGATGAGCCTACTGTCCCATCCCGGTCCTTGGAGGCAGCGCCAGGCTGGGCCTCCCCACGGCTCCATGCCCCATAGCTGGCAGTGATGCCATCTTGGGTGGTGGGTGAGCCCATGGAACTGGAGGGCAGCCTGCAGTGCACAAGTGGGCTGAGTAACCTGGCCAGGGGACAGGGAGGAGGCTCCCCAACATAACTGAGCCCCTGCTGTGGGCATCTGCTTGCTTGTAGCAGGAGGGACCCCTACGACCCACCTGAGGAGAGAGCCAGCCGGTCTCAGCCACAGCCCTCAGTTGGGCCTCTGCTGGCCAAGGCTCCTGGTGGTGGGAGGTTTGGGGCTGTCGCAGGCAAGTTTCCACCACAGATGGCTCAGCCTGGCTTCACACAGGCCACCCTGAGCCCAGCAGCTGCTCGTGGCTCTAACCACCAAAGTCAAAACTGTGAAGGTCCCGGGCCATGAACTGGCTTCCGAGGGCACCTGAGGCACCTGCTGGACAGAGAATTGGCTTTGGGCAACTCCGGGACAAATATCCACAAATGCATGGGTTCTGACCATAGAAATGATTCTGATCCGCAGTGCAGCAGTGTGAACCCAGTGTCTGCAAGGCTGGCCCCTCCGAAAGCTCCAGGGAGGCCCCTCTGGCCTCCTCCAGCTCCCAGGTCCTCTTGTCCCTGGGTCTGTGGCCGCGTCTCTACAGTCTATGCCCGTGTCTCTTCTGTGTCAAATCCCCCTGCCTCCCTCTGGGGAGGAGTCTTGGGGCTTCAGGGGTGCACCCAGCTAATCCAGGGTTACCCAAATCCCAAGACCCTTAACGTCATCATTTCCGCAAAGTCCCTTTACCACCTATGGCAAATAGAACCTGTGGGTCAATAGCCTCAGGTTCTGGGGATTAGGCTGTGGACGTCTTGCGGGGCCCTTATCCAGCTGTCCACAGCCACTACCCACCGGGAAGGACCCACAGGAGCACTGGGGAGAAAGCCCCTTCTGAGGTGACTGTAGAGAGCCAGGTGGGGACATTGAGGACTGATAGGCAGGCGGCAGGAGTTCAAAGTCATCCAGGTGACAAGCCAAGCAAAGTCCTCTTCAGAGACTCCACTGGTGTCCTGGATCAATGTGACCATCACAGCCACGGTCACCACAGATACTGAAGGGACACCCAGGACACACCCCAGTGTTGGCTTCCTGCCCGACTCAGGTGCACACTGCCTGGCACCGTCGGCTCACCCGCATACCCTGCTCCCTTATTCACTCATGCATTCATCCTATGTTTATTGAGCACTTACTGTGTGGTATGCCCTTTCCAGGATGCAGATACTCCTGGAACAGAGGCTGAAGTCCCATGTGGGAGATGAAGGGAAGGACCCAGGTAGCTAGAGCAGTTTCCAGTGGCCTCTGGAACTGAAGGGCTTCCGGGAAAGGAGGCAGCCTTGCAGAAGAGGGACAAAGGATCAGTCAGGCAGTACAGCTCCAGTTCCAGGGCTGAAAAAATGCCTGGCAAGTTTGAGGACCAGAAAAGAGGGCCCTGAGACAAGAGAGAACACAAGAGAGGGGAGGGGGCAAGGGATGAGGTGGGCACAAGTGTGCATGTTGTCACAAGCTGGGAGTGTACTTCTTAGGCCTCATGAGACCAAGGATGGCTTTTTTTTTTTTTTGAGACAGAGACTTGCTTTGTAGTTCAGGCTGCCCTTGAACTCATGGCAGTCCTCCTGCCTCAGCCTCCCAAGTGCTGGGATTACAGGCATGTGCCACCACACCTGGCTGAGGATGGCTTTTAAAGTTACAGAAAGGCCTGGTCTGGCTCTGCTTTGGAAGATCACTGGGGAGGGGAAAACAGAGAGAGGGAGCAAAGAGATGGGAGTCCAGTGAGGAGGACGGGTGTGGCCAAGGCAGATGGGTGCCAGACCGGTGGGTGGAAGAGGGAAGTACTGTATTTTAGAGGTGCGATCTGCAGAACCAAGATGGGGTAGGGGTAGGCATCCATCCACAGTAGTTTTCTAGTCCCCAGCTGATGGTGCCATTTAGAGAAATGAGGCCACAGGGGGAAACCAGGAGCATGGAGTTGGGCAGACGAGGTCAGTTCATCCAGGTAGGAGGAGGATGCCTCTGCTCTTCTGGTTAGGATGATGGGAAAGGCAGGTGTAGGAGGAGGAAGAATAAAAGATGGAAGGAAGGGTAGAAGACGAAGTCAGGAGAGAGAAGAAAAAGCAATTTTAATGTCACAGAACAAGTAAAAGTGTCCCCCAGTGAGACCAGGTGCACAGTGTTTGTGGTTCCATTGCATCCCCTGAGACCTCCAACCCTTCAGCCCAGTAGTTTCCTCAGGGCCTGCTGGGCCAGGAGACACACATCCAGGTGTCAGGCTCTGTGCTTCTCTTGATCCTTTGCTTGCCTCTTCCTTGGTGCCCTCCATATTCCTGTCAGGGATCTCTGACGTAGTGTTGCACCAAGATGTTTATGTGTCTCCTTGAGCCTGAAATAACTGTGAGGGCAGAGAACAGCTTTTCCTTCTCTCTGTAGCCTCATGCTTATCCCAGTGCCTGGCACATAGTAGATAGTTAATAGTGCTTATATGAATGGATGAGTGGATAGATGAATGGGTTGATGGGTGTGTGACTGGGTGAGTGGGTGAATGGATTGGTAGTTGTGGATATATGGGATAGATTGGATGGACGGATGCATGGATGGATGGATGGATGGATTGATCGGATGGATGGATGGATGGATGGATTGGATGGATAGCGAGATGAATGGGTGGGTGGGTAGGTGAGTGCATGGATGGATGGGTAGACAGACAGGTGGACAGATGGATACATGGATGGATGGATGAACAGATGGATGGATGGATGGATGGAATATTCTGCCTTCCAGGAACTCAGTTATATAGAGGAGGGATTGGCAAACTCCCAACCATAGGCCTAATTTTTATACAAAGTTTTATTCAAATGCATCTGTGCTCATTCATTTACATATTGTCTGTGGGTGCCTTTGCAGTAGAGTTGAGTCCTTGCTACAGAGACTTTGCTTCTTGTGATCTTTATATTCCTTGATGGAAAATGCTGGCCAGTGCCTGGTCTGGCAAATAGGACAAGCACCTGACTCAGGAGAATTCAAAGTTGACAATGTTATCTGCCATCTGACAGAGGCAGATGTGGTGTCCCAGGGGCTCAGAGGACAGAGAAATCCCTCAGAGGTGGAGGACTCAGGACAAGCTGCAGACATGAGTCCAGTGGCAGCTTTGGCACCTGGAGACATCCAGAATCTGGAGGGGTGTACAGACCACGAAGTCAGCCGGGCTGCCACCATGCCACAAGAGAGAGCCAACATTCCTTCTGCCCCGATTGAGGCCAAGTATGTCCAAAACCAACATGAATTATTCAGTGCAAAAGAGAAAAGAAACAATTATGCATTGATTTCTGTCCACCTCCTGGAGTTTATTTTGCCTTCAAAGCCACAAGCTGGGTCTGTCTTTACCACAGGAGAGGGGCTGGCTTAGACTTAAGGTGTTCCTTTTGCTGACAGAGTGGATCAAGGACACTCATCAGAAGGGAAAGTGCTGAGAGGATGCACAGGGAGCCCAGAGAATTTTCCCAGACTGTTCGCTGAAAGAAGTTCCAGTTTGTGCACTAGTAATTGTTTAGAACAGCAGGCCTTTTGCATTTGATGCAGGGAATAGATGTGAAGACATAGATGTAGCTCAAGCCAGAAAAACCCTAGCTGCAGGCAGGGCCCAGCCCAGCAGGAGATCTGTCTGCTCACTAAATATTTGCTGAATCGACAAACATAATGCTCTTGCTACATCCCAGACCAAGGAGGGCAGAACAGGACCTGGTAGTCACACCTTGCTCTCTGCAGCCAGATAGCCTCATACGGGGAACGGGGGGATCTGGGAACTGTTAGACACCGGCAGCCAGGGGTCCAATGGGCTGAAATGCTTCTTGGGAAAGCCCCTAACCCTCTCCCTAGGAGTTCCCGAGCACAAGGAGATAGCAGTAAAGGGGAAGCAGAGGCCACTTCCAGCCAGCTGAGGCTGGAACCTGCAGGGCCACGTGGCCACTGCACAAGAGAAAGGGTTCCAGGTCCTGGGCTGCCTGAGCCTTGTGTCTGCCCATGCAGGTCTTTCTCATATTAGGAGAGCACCCCATGACCTAAGGTGTCAGAAGAGCCTGGGCCTGTCCTGCCTGCCTTGGGAGGTTCTTGGGCCTTGTAACTAGTGTCACCAACTCAGCAGCTTGAGCCAGCTGAAGCCTGTTCTCTCCCAACAGGAGACCACGCATCTGCAGAGCTGTGCTGCACCCTCTCCAAAGGCCCTAAGGAGGGGCCTTCCTGACCCTTCCAGCTCTGAGGGTTTCACACATCCTTGGCATGTGTCACCCCAATCTCTGCCTCTGTTTTCGTGTGGCCTGGTGTCCTCCACTTCCTCCCTGCATCTCTTCTAGGCATCTCCTACAGGGGCAATTGTCATTTAATGTAGGACACACTCAGAAAATCCAGGATGATCTCACCTAGAAACCCTTAACATATCATCAGAGACCCCGATTCCCAATAGGGCCACATCCACAGGTCCCCAGGTTGGGACATGGTCACAGCGTTTTAGGCGTCACCACTCAGCCCACTGGTAAACAAGGGCCAGTGGGAAGCTCTTCTTCATGGAGAATAAAGACGGAAAGGGCTGAGGACCCTCTGCTGGACAGCAGCTCTGAAACTTGGCTGCATGACCCTTTAATGACCTGCCTCTCTCCGGGGGCCAGGACACACGGCAGGTGCGTCCATACACTCAGTGTCTGAGGCAGGGACAGAGCTCAGCTGGCAGGTGATAAGTACATGCTGGGTGAGCCAAAGGGGAGCTTGTGGGTCCCACTCTGCCTCCTCATCACTGTGCAGTCCCCCCTCTCCCCAGTGCAGAAGACCCAGCTTTCTGCAGAGTCCAGAGATGGATGGGAGGTGGGGGACTCCCAGATGCCAGCGTGGGTGACCCCAAAAGGCAGGATGAGGGAAGGCAGATGGGAGAGGCCCTGGGGAGCACTAAGGTGAGGACGTCTTTGGAAGTAGAGGTTGAGAGCTCTGGAGAAAAGGAAGAATTGGAGTTTGGAGACAATTGGCATGTAGGGGTGGGTTGGGGAGATGTGACTGACCAGGATGAAGGTGATTAAGGGGAGTGAGAGGGCCGAGCTCACCACCTAGGACACCACATTCAGCAGCAAACAGGAGACAGAAGAGAGAGAGAGAAGGGAGACAGCCAGGCCAGGCAGGAGCCAAAAGGCAAGAAGCAGTTGCAGAGGGGACCTCGTGGGAAGAGCTTGTCCTTGAAAGTCAAGCAGCACGGAGGAAACCACCTCCACCACATGCCAGCTGAGGGCCCTGGGAGAAGGGCTGCCTTCCCTTGGCCTTGACCTCCACAAAAGTTCCTCACAACCTGGAAAGCACAGTGCCCAACGCGCTGCTCAAAGCAGCCACCCGGAAGAGCGGTGACCCCAGTGACTGCTGAGACTTTCCGGATGCCGTGCTCCACGCAAGTGCTTTATGATGTGTGATCTTCTCACTCAGTATTTGACAGCTGGGTTTATGTCATTGATTTGCCGGTGCGGCATTGACACAGGTAATATTGAGGCTTGAAATTTACACTCACACCCCCCAGCATTTATTCCGGTGAAGGCCGATCTCTCAATCTGCAGCCACATAGAAGCAGTGGTTAAAATCGCTGTGTTGTGTTGGGCAGTGGTGCGTGCCTCCCAGCACTCTGAGAGGCTGAGGAAGGAAAAGCACAGCTTCAAGCCCTGCTGGGCAGCTTAGCAACTTAGTGAGACCCTGTCTCAAAGCAAAGTATTTTTAGAAGAGCTGGGGATGAAAGGCAGTGCGACAGCCTGGATTCGATCCCCCACACTACATTAAAAAAAAAAAATAGCTATGCTGTATCCAGATATTGAACTGTGGAGAAAAGACCAGACTGAGTCATGAAGAGAAGGTATAAACTCGAGTAACAGCCAAGAGCAGGACAGCAGCAGTAGGAATGTGTATAAGGTCTGCCAGGGCCTGGATTCCTGTCTGTTTCCATCACTGCTGTATCCTCGGGAATATAAGACAGACCCTGTGGACTGGAGGATCTCCATGAAAATATGTTGAGAATACAGTAACCCTCCTGTTCTTCCTTCTCCATTAGGGGAAGATACTGAAGGAATTTTTTTTTAAACCCTGCAGTGTTGTCATTTCAATAAAAACAAAAACTAAAAGAAAGGAATGTGAGACTTAAATTCCCAGATGTTTCCCCAATGTTGGTTAAATATCTTGAATTTTTATTTTTTAAAAAATTGCCAACACACCAGGAGCAATGAACACACCTAGTTGCCTGGATCTTGGCTTCTAAATCTCATTCTCCACTCCAGTGCTCTCCCCCGAGACATGGCTGATCACAGGGCGGGGGCAGGAAAAGCCCAGATGAGGCTGGAGTGTCCTGTTGAACCAGAAAGAGATGTCAGGCTCTGAGGTGGTGGGAACACAGAAAGAGCCAGAGCCAGAGGGGTCCCCAATTCTGACCAAGTGGAGCAACAGCGATGGGGCTCTCCTGCCTGAGACCACTGGAAAGACAAGCTACACGGTGCTGTGGCTTCACAGTGTCGGACAGGCAGCTCCTGCCTGGGATTCCAGAGAAAATCTGAGCCAACCAGACAATGCATGGTAACCATCCCATCTTCGTTGCTGAAGGCAGCTTCCAGACTGCAGTGCAGGAAGGGGACTTGGACAGCCCAGCAGTCTCGCCAAATAAAGATCAGAGTTTGAAGAGCCAAGATAGTTAAAATTTGTGAAGCTGAGTTCCTGAAAAGGGATGTTACACAGAAAGCTCCAGAGGCCTGCAAAGAAGCATCTTGGAGTCTTTGGCTGAGTACTGATCTACACAGGCCTGAAAGGAGACTACCCAAGAGTGGGGCAAGAACCACCAGGAAATGGTAAATCCAGCACTGCTCAGGGCTCACAGAGGGCTGGGACCAGCTCATGTTCCCCCCAGGGGAGCGAAAAGATTCTGTAACACACCCGGTCAGATGACACTGTCCTGGACATATCACTTGGCCCTACGCATCACAATGTAGAAGCAAACCTTGAAAGGCTTTAGATGGTTCTGTGCTACTTACCCACCTACCAGCACAGAGCCTAACACTGATTAAACAACAAACAATAAAATCCAGCATCTGGCCAGGTAACACCACGATGTCTGGCATCCATTCAAAACTTAGTGGGCAAGCAGAAGCCAGAAAGTAAAACCTACAACTAGGCAAAAAGATCACTGAATAAACAGACCTAGAAATGAGGCAAATGATGGAATGAGAGAGACAGAATGCTGAAAGAATCACAAGTATACTCCATAAAATCAAGAAAGTAGAGGAGTCATGAGCAGATAAGAAAAAGAATGAAAGATCTTCAAGAAGAGATTCAAATGGAACTCCTACAGTTGAAAAAGGCACAGACTGGGATTAACAATAGATAAGATATTGCAGAACTAAAGATCAATGAAGTTGAAGACGCAACCATAGAAACTCTTCAGAATAATGCACAGAGAGAAAACACTAGAGAGAAAGCACAGATCAGCAATGACTTGTGGATGGACTGATGAACACCTCCAGGATGGCCAAGAAATGGAGGAGGAGCAGGAAAAGTGTTGGAAGAACCAGTGGCCAGGAGTTGTCCATTGTTAAGCCAGGCTTGGTGTTGCACGCCTGTGATCCCAGCACTCTAGGAGACTGGGGCAGGAGGATCACAAATCCAAGCCTAGGTAACATAGAGACTTAGAGAGACCCTGTCTTGAAATTTAAAAATAAAATAAAATAAAAAACTGGGGAGGTAGCTCTGTGTAAGGGCCAGGATTGCTTTTTTAAAAATGGTCTATTGTTAATGAGAATTATAAGCCCACAGATACAAAAAGCTTCAACAAATCTCAATCATAAGAAATGTGAAGAAGGGCCGGGGATTTAGCTCAGTGGTTCTGTGGCCTGCCTCGAAAGCTCAAGGTCCGGAGTTCCATCCCCGGTAACCCCCGCCCCCGCCCCGGAAAAAAACCCCAAACAAACAAACAAAAAGAAATGTGAAGAAAACACACCAACGGACATCATAATTAAACTGCTGAAATCAAGCAATAAAGAAAAAATCTTAAAGCAATCAGAGAAAAAGCACGTTTATGTAAAGAGGAGTGGAGTTAGCACACCACATTTCCCATCGATTTATGTGGGTCAGGAGACAATTGAGCAACAGAGACCTTTCAGTTAAGTACTCAAACACCACCAGCCTATGTGCTACCCTCAGTAAGACGTGTTTCAAATGTTAAGGTAAAAGAAAGACTATTGGAAAAACAAAAACTGAGTGGATTTATTGCAATCATATTTTTACTGCAACAAATGAGAAAGGAAGGTCTCAGGCCAAAGGAAAATGCTAACAGGTGAAGGTTACACCTACACCAAAAGAAGAAAAGCACCACAATTAAATAATGATAAATGTAAGTGTTAATATAAAAATTTTTTTATTCTTACTCTCTTTAAAAGATAAGGGACTATAGCACAAATAATAGTATATTATAAGGTTTAGAACCCATTAAAATAAAATGTGTGACACTATAAAAGTTCAGAGGGAAAAATGGAAGTAGATTGCTGAAAGGCTCTTAAACTCTACATGAAGTGGTATAATAGTATTTGAAAATAGGCAGTTATAAGTTAAACATATGTTTTGTTTTGTTCTGTTTTGTTTTGTTTTGTGTTTTGAGGCACAGTCTCCCTTTTTAGTTCAGGCTGGCCCTGAACTCACTATGTAGCCCAGGCTGGCCTCAAACTCTCAGCAATCCTCCTGCCTCAGCCTCCCGAGTGCTGGGATTACAGATGTGTACTACCATGCCCAGCTCAAGTTAGACATACGTATTGTAAAAACTCAAAACCAACCACTAAACAAAAGTAAAATTAAAAGATAAGAAAAATAATCCAACAATGAAGATAAAATTGAAAAATCAAGAAACCTTATTCAATACAAAAAAAATGTACACATGCATTTATATATATGCATATATGTGGTAGATGTATGTTCAACTTTAGTAACAATTGTATTAAATGTGGATAGTCTGCACACTCCTAAGAGGCAGAGATTATCTATTTGAATCAAAGATCAAGGCCTAGTTGTACACTATTTACAAAAGGGACAGAAAAGTCATCATGAAGGTTCTATCAGGGGCCAAGTCTAGAACAACTTAAGCACACACACAAAAAGAATGATACTAAGAGATTGTAACCCATTAGTTAAAATAGCAGCTCATGAATCCAAATGAAAATAAATAAGAGAATGCCAGACATGGTAGTGCACATCTGTAATCCCAGCACTCAGGAGATTAAGGCAAGAAGATGGTGAGTTCAAGGACAGCTTGGACTACATAGCAAGTTCAAGGCTACCATGAGCTATACAATGAGATTCTGTCTCAAAAAAAAAAAAAATGAACGAAGAAAATGAAGCTCTCCCTTACAATAGAGTGCCAACTAAAGGAGGGAATTATTAATGATTCTAAAGCTGATCTGGATAGTGCCAAATGAGGAATAGGATACTTGCATAGTTATAAAGTATCTCCCCATAAATTTCTTATTAATTGCAAAGTCCAAAAATAATGAGAGACCTATATTCTTGAAAACCATTAAGGTCACAAATGACAAAGAAGAGCTGCAACTTAGAATACGAGACAATGTGATGAGATACTGGATCTTAGTGAGAATCTTGGACCAAAAAGACAACTCTCTGAAGGACCTTATTGCAACGGGTGATTAAATTTAAATATGACTGTAGATTAGATAATAATGCATTTATATACATTTCCTGATTTTGATTATGACTAAGAAAATGTCTTTAAGCATAAAGAAATATACAAGGAAGTACTTGGCCTTCAATGTATGATCATGTGGTTCACAGAAAAAATAATGTATAGGTAATAGAAATATAAAGGCAGAGAGAAAAGTGGGGGTTTGTGGGGACAGAAATAAAGATAAGATAGGCAGAAGATAAGAGCAAGAGCCAAAGTGGTAGAGCAAAGCAGCAACCTCACTGAGGCACACAGGCTTTCCTCGTCCGGTCCTTGCATGCTTTCTATACACTTGAAATTTTATCTAGATAGAAATTACCCCACCAAGACCTGACATAATTTTTTAAAAGTCCAGTCCCAGGAACCAACCCTCCTTTTCACCGGTGGAATGTGCTCTAGAAGCTCAGTCACAGGACCCCCCTGCATGTTAGGAAGACCTGTACAGAAAGAAAGCAGATGCAAAGAGGGTGAAAGCTCACACTCAGTCCTCCGCTTGGCCCTAAAATTCCATGACTGGTGATATTGAAGGACACCAGCAGAGACCCAGGAAGCTGGGAAGTACCTATCAGTCCAGCAAGCAGTGGAGCCTTTAATTCACCTGGATGTGAGATCCAGTGAGCTTTGGGCAACTGATACTGTCTTTGCTATTCTAGGAGGATTTTAGGGGAAGGTCTTTGGGTCCCAAGGCTCTGGTCCCCCAATACCTGTGTGAAAAGCCTTCTAGACAAGGTCTTCTACCATGACCAGGGTGCCAGTGGCTGCAGGCAGAAAAGAGGAGTCCTACATGCTGTTTTACCCAGTACACTCAAGTTACATTAATCTGCACAAATAAGAACAAAAGATGGTGAGATTTTTGTTCATCTGGGGCTCTGGCCCTTAGAGAAAAAGGAATGTACCTCTCCCCTCCACCCAGTCTTTTCTTGCTCTGCCTAGAACCTCTAAATCAGTTCAACTTAGACTATCTAAAAGCCAGGTGGAATCACTGGAACCCATCCATGGCCGAGTCTGGCCACTGTGCAGTTAACCTGGGCCACACAAGGATGAGCAAACAGACCATGGAAGCACAAGAAGGGTGTGCAAGTTACCATAGGAAGAGGTTGAGCTCCGTGGATTCAGCAGAAGTGTCCAGTGCTGGTCTCTGTCGCTATTCTTTTCAGTGAAAACGTGTAGCTCCTGCAGAGCCCACTGAGCTTTCTTACTATTTGTTCTAGTATCAGGATGCCAGAACAGGGGTGGCACGGATTTTAAGTGGTCATCTGCCATAGCCCAAGCTCCATCTCAGGGAGCCAGGGTGGGTTGTATTTAGCAATGAATGCAGCTCTGGGATCTCAGTACTTCCACTGCAGCAGACTCCAAGGAGAGCTTAACAGAACTTATCTGGGCAAAAGAAGATGCTAAGAGTATCACCAAAGCAAGTCGAGTGTTTGGAGGAAACATGTACAACAGAGCTTGTTATTCCAAGCATTTCCAGGAATGTGGCAATTAAAGGTGAATGAGACCATCTGGGACATTGCAAGACATGACTTGTTCCAGGACCCAGGGCAAGAAAAGATCAAAATAAGCCTTCAGTGTCTTGTTGCTGCAGGTGGCAAAGAAGTGCCAGAGCTTAATGAATCAAGTCAGGACACTCAGAGACTCCCATTGGCCAAGACTGAGGCAGTTTGAGCATCAAAAAGAGTAATGATGTAATTTGGGGAAGGAGGACATTAAGTAAAAACTAAAAAAATCTGAAGTCAAACTTTCCCACTGATGTATCATACTGGTTCATGAATGGTAACTACATCATAGTAATGTGAGATGTTAGGGATGCGGACACCGAGAGCTGCATGTGCAGAAATTCTGTACCATCTGCCTGCTTTTCTGTATACTATTCTGAAAACAGGGCTGGGGATTTAGCTCAGTGGTTCCACCGCCTGCCTTGCAAGCGCAAGAACCTGAGTTCGAGCCCTGGTAAAAAAAAAAAAAAAAAAAAAAAAAATTTATACTATTCTGAAAACAAAATTTTTAATTTTATGTCAAAATAAGAATCATGGCTATAATATGTTGAACAACAAGAAACATGAATTGATGAACAATGTTGAAACATGTTGAAGAACAAGAATTGTTGAAAGAGAGAGGAGAGAGAGAGAGCGAAGAGAGGGGAGAGGGGAGGGGAGGATTCTCTATGAAGAATAACTTGTTTTTATTCTGGCCCTCTGAAGCTTTTCTCTGAACTGAAAACAAAGATAAAATTTTCTGTGGTGTCGTTTGAATTACGATGACTTCCTTTTCCCATTCAGCCTTCCATGACACACTTTGAATTCATTTTGATGATTGCATAATAAAATCATCATCATAAAAAAGACCCAGAAAAATCTGAGAAATGAAGGAATCTGGATAGAGGAGGGCAGTCCCACAGGGGTAAGGAAGCAAGATAGAGCTTTTTATCGGAGATTTGATCAGATGAAAGAAAAGGAGAATATACTATCTCCCCTAATCACTGGATTTTACAAGCACTGCTTTTACAAGCAGTTCTGGTTGGCCTGACACTTTTTGAAACAAATTGTATCTTTGCGGAATGAATGTTTTAAATAATAACCAAAGCCACTTTCCAAATGCCTCCAATTTGCAGGATTCTGCTGAAACCTCTCTTGCTAAAGTCACACTGAATCTAGGTATCCAAATGAAAGAGAAAATAACTTTCCAAATATTTTAGTGAAAATAGAAACTTTCCGTTTTATGAGATATTATTTTTGTCCTCCATCTGTACGCAAAATAAAACAAAATATTAAGGCTTAATTCCATTTTATTTCAACAGTTTAACTTTGCCCCTGAACTTTTAGATAAACATTTACTCAATGGATGAAATGGTGGATTTGAATTTTTGAAACATAGTAAACATTTGCCTATTTAATAATCTATCTTGTTTCTATAAACTGTATCGATTTATTAGATGTTTTAGCTTCCTTGAAGGTTGAATAAAGTTTAAGTTTCATGTAAGTTTTTTTTTTAGATTTGTTTATACTCTTCACAATTTTGTTTCAAAAATGGTATGAAAGTTACCTCTGCTTACGTTTATTCAAGGTTTTGAGGTTGGGCAATGGGAGATCTGCGGACTATTGAATAGATGTAAGATTGAAACTTAGGAAATCCAGCCCTTGTAATAAACTTTATCGCTTTGTCCTGGGTTCCTCTCCACCCCCTACCCCACCCTCACCCCCGGGGTTCTGATGTGCAATTCCCCCTCTAGCCACTAGGCGCTGTTCCATGCACCCTGGAGACCTCGCCAAATCTTGGTTGGTTTCTGCTCACCAGGCAGGAAATTATATACCTGGAGGCCTCAGGGCCACTCCAGAAAGTGGACAGACAGGATTCTAGCCACTGTGTTTGCTAGCAGAAACAGGTTTTTCTTGAATGTTGAGGTCTCTGCCTGGTGTCGGGATTTGCGCATGTGTCTCATGGAGAAATGGGCACATTCTTCCTGGACAGGTGAGCCTCCTGTTTTCTTCCTAAACCACAACTGTTTTTCACGGCTGCTGCCACTAGTGAAAGCCTGTGATTGATTAATGGTGTTGTCTGTGGGGAATTGGCTACGATGCCTGGGGTTGGAAATCTGAAGTTCACAAAGGTCCCAGTCACTTGGCTCAGCTGGTAAGCTACCACTGGGCACAAAATGGGATCAGAATCTCAGCTCTTGCTGCCAACGCCTTGTCACCACTTCCTGTCACCCAACAGAAGAGGAGAAGGGTTCTCTGGCTTTGCAGCCAACAGACGTGACCTTGTGCAGGCTGACTTCCCCTTCCTGTGCCTCAGTTTCTTCCTCTGTCAAATGGAGATGCTGATAGCCTCTGCTTCAAAGGCTGTCCTGAAAACAACCAAAAAAACCAGTGTAAAGGGCGATGCTGTCACGAAGTTGGCAAGGAATAAATGATAGTTGGTGCATTGATTCAGCAAGTGGTGATTTGAGCTGTTCCAGGAAAGGGCACTCTGGATGGATTTTTAAAATATTAGTCTTGGATTTACCTCCCTAGATAAATGCTAAAAGATAATAGTAGGGATAACTGTTGCAAAGAATGAAGGAAGGAATGAGCCAATGATGAGGAAGCAGTGTCCCCCTGGTCTTCCATAAACTCCCAGGTTATCTGTGTTGCAGGCTGGTAGGAACAATTCCCCCATCCCTGGAGAAGACAAGCTGCATTCTGGGAAACTCACTTGAATGTTGCCTGATGGAAATGCTCCTCCTGCATAGGCTCCTTCACCAGCAAACTCCAGTATCCTGCTCAGGGTGCAAGTGACATAATGACAAGATTCCAATCCTCATCCTCGGTGACAACGCATTCCTGGTCCCACTGCTGGTGAGGCTGGAATTATGATGCCTTGTCCAGGACCCTCCTCCCCACAAGGGGGCAGCTCCAAGTGCAGTTGCGGGCCACACCCCACCCTCTCAGCATCACATCTCTGACCTCCATTTCCTCATTTGGCAAATAAGGATATTAGCAGCACTGTGGGGAAAACTAAGAGAGAGGACATGTTTGGATGTTCTTAAGAGAAGTCACATAGCACATTGATAACCAAAGCCAGCATTTACTTGTACTTCTGGAGTAACCTACCATCATCTTAGATATTTTTTTTTTTAACTTGGGGAGAAATATTTTTATTGAAGGCAAAAATGAACAAAAGTGCATACATCATAATTTCATAGCTTGATGCATCTGATGATCATCACTGAGATCACACTGGACAACATTTTTAGCTCCCCAAAGCCCCCCAGGAAGACCCCAGTCACCACCTGCCCACCCTTTACCACACAGCTCAGGGTCCTTCTCTTGGGCTCAGTGGCATCAGGCTTTTGCTCAGCATTGTGACCAAGGTTCATCCACATGGCTGCATATAAAAGTTGCTCATCCTGGTTGCTATGATAGCTTCTGCTGTGTGACCAATCGCAGTTCTCCTGTGGGTGGGCATGTGGGTTGTTTCCAGTTGAGGGGTGTGATGAATGGAGCCACAGAGCCCACCTGAACTGGTCTGCTAGTGAGCACCCACATGCCCTCCAGTAGGTTCATCCCTAGGAGCGAGATTGACGGGTCGCCACACTCACTTCCGGCTTTGGTGGGTGTCACCTGACAGTTTTCCCCAGCAGGAACCTGGGTCCACACTCCAGGAGGTGTCCAGTAACCTCCGACCTCCTGGTGCCTGTACTGTCAGTGTTCGGTTTGGGGTTTGTTTTGGTTCACTTTGGAGCCCTCTGCGGAGTGGACAGTGGTTTCTCCTAGTTTTAAGTCCCATTTCTCTGACACTTACGATGGCCTCTGCAGAAGACACATTTGTCCAAATCATTTTAAATGGACTATTTTCCTTTTCCTGTTCCTCTGTAACAGTGACATATATTGTGGATCAAGTCCTTTGAGGCTTCTCTGTATTTTAAATATCTCCCACACTCTGTGACTCACCTCTTCCTGTACTTAGTGATGTCCTTGACCAAAAGAAGTTCCTGATTTTAACAGAGGATAGTTTATCAATCTTCCCTTTGTGGTTTCTGTTTTTATTTCCTGTTTAAGAAATGTCTGTCCATCCTAAGGTCAGAAGATAGTGTCCTATGGTCTTTTTTAGAAGCCTTGTTGTTGGATTTCATGCATCTGGAATAGACTATGGTGTGAGGAAGGGGTCTTGGTTTGGCTTTCTGCTCACTGATGCCACATCACGTATTAAAGGTACTCCTTTCCCCTCTTGCATTGTACCAGTACCTTGATAGTAAATTGAATAACAGAATACATACAGGTTTGTCTCTGAACCCTCTTCTTTATTCCATTTATCTGTGTATCTATCTTGCATTAATACCATACTGCCTTAATTATTTTTTTTTAATTTTTTAATTTTTTTTGGTACTGGGGATCGAACTCGGGTCCTTGCGCTTGTGCAGCACGCAGCAAAACCACTGAGCTAAATCCCTGGCCCTGCCTTAATTATTATAGCTCAATAACTTCATATCAGATAATACAAGTCCTATAGCCTTTGCATTGAGATTGTCTTTACTATTGCTGGTCTTTTTCATGTCCATGTAAATTTTAGGATCAGGTTGCCAGTCTTCTCTCTGTTACACACACATCTGCATACACACACTCACACCCCTTCTGGAGTTACATTGAATCTATAGATGGAGATCAACCTAGGGAGAATTGACAGGCATCCTATGTTGACAGGCATCCTATGTTAAGTCTTCCAACCCGGGACCCTAGAATGTCCCTCTATCTGTTTAGAATTTCTTGGTAATGTTTGGTAGCTTTCTTTGTTGAAGTCATGTATATCTTTTGTTTGTTCTTAGGTATTTAATCTTTTGATGCTTTTTTAAAAAGCATAAGTTTTTTAAGATTTTGTTTGTTTCTAGTATGAAGAACAACTGACTTTTGAACATAAATCATATAGTTGCTGATCTTGCCTAATTTATTAATTCTGATAGTTTATCTGAGTTTTCTCCACTCAGAATTATGTTATTTATTAGATAATGTCAGGTTTTTATTTCCTTTGCAATCCAAAGCTCTTTTTTCCCCCCTTGCTTTCTGTCCCCCTAAAACATCCTGCACAATGTTGAATAGAAGCAGAGATGGCAGACATTTGTGTTCCAATCACAGCTTCAGGAGAAAGCTATCATCAGCTCACTGCTTACCATGATATTGTTGTAGGTTTCATTTCTTGTAACTTTGCTAAGGCTTTATCATAAATGGGTGTCAAGTTTTGCCAATTTTTTTTTTTGCAAGGAATGGAACCCAGGGCTCCACTTATGCTGGGAAGTGCTGTACCACTGAGCTGTACCCCAGGATATAGCAAATACCTTTGCAACATCTACTGAAATGATCATTTGTTATTTCCAGTATCTTGTTACTTTTTAAATAACAAACCAACTTTATATTCCAGAAATAAATTCAAGTTGATCATAATACTATATTATATTCCCTTTCTAATGGAATTGGCTTGCTGATACTTTCTTATGGGGTTTTTATATGTGGTTTACAATGGACGTTGTTTCTTATTGAAATATTCTTTTCAAGTTAAAATTGATTGGGAAATGGTCCTGCTCTATTCCTGGAAGAGTTTGTAAAAGATTATTGTTGTCTCTTCCTGAAATGGTTAGAAAATTTCACTGGAGCCAGATGCACCTAGAGTTCTCTTTGGGAAAAAGACTGTAATTAGGAATCAGATTTACTTTCTAGGCATAAAATAGACTAGTGGATTCATTATTTCCTCTTATGAAAACCTGGGTGGTTGTGGTTTCCTAGAACATGGTCTATTCACCTGGAATTTCCACTGTATCTGCATGTGGTTGTCCTAATGTCCTCCATTGTCTTGTTTGTGTCTGTGGGGTCTGTAGTAATGTCGGCCTCCTCATGCTTGCTGTTGATTATTTTCTGCTGTGCTTGTCAGTGCTGCCCATGGGCCAGCCAAGAGTGGTCCCAACCCTGCTCTGGTCCTTCTCCTCTTCCTCATAAGTATAAAGTCTGTGGGCTGAGGACACAGCCCACTAGAGCCTACATTTCTTCTTTGAGACCATGCCTAAAAACTCTGGGCACTAGCACCCCTGCCCACATTGCCTCCCGACCCCTGCTCATCTTTGTCCTCAGTCTGTCTTCTCCGTACTGACCATGGACACATGGTACAGGCCCAGCAGGGAGCAAAGCAGCAGCCAGGGGTGAGGGGCTGTAATCAAAACTGTGTTTCTCATGACTAGGTTGGTGCAGAATGGCCAGATTGGGGGATAGGCACCGTCACCCTATCTTCAGGTACAGATTTCCAAGGTATCTGAGAGCTATAAACTTGAACCCCATCTTCTCTGTTATACAAAGGCATATTCATCAAAATGGAAGGATAGGAAATGTTTTATTTGATAGCTTGTTACCTTGATTTATAACTTAAATATTTAGACATATGGATTCAGCCTCCAGTCATATTAGGGGTAGGTCTGAGTCTTTGTTGAGTTTCATTGATTTTATTAGTCTTTTCAAAAAATGGACTTTTAGTTTTGTCAATTACACTATTATATATTTGTTTTCTAAATCATTTGCTTCCATTCTTGCCTTTAATATTTACTTCCTTCTACTCTGGGAATGCCTTGCTGTCCCAGACAAGGGACACCTTGCAATCTGAAGGGATACAAACTTAGGTGGTGGATTTTCACCCTTCTTATTTTGGAGCTGGAATGCACTTAGGGCCACACTCTTTCTTTAAGCACAGCTTTAGCTACACTGATCTGATAAAATATTTATATTTTCATTGTATCCAGTTCAAAATATTAATCCAGGCATGGCAGTGCACACCTGTAATACCAGTACTCTTGGAGGACGAAGCAAGAGGATTGTAAGTATAAGCCTAGCCTGGGCAACTTAGCAATTTAACAAGACCCTGTCTCAAAAATTAAAAAAAAAAATTAAGGCCGGGAATTTAGCTCAGTGGCACCATGCCTGCCTCGCAAGCACAAGGTCCAGACCCCCAGTACCAAAAAAAATTTAAAGGGGCAGGGCTGAGGTGAAGGCCCTGGATTTAATTCTCAGTAACACACACACACACACACAATCAAAATTTCTCTTTGAAATTTTGCACCTTTTCTCTTCCTAGAGTTCTTCATTCCTTTTTATCTTATTTAACTTCCATTTGAGATTATTTTTCTTGTTCTAAAAAGGAGAAAGAAAACCTTTTATTTTTCAGTTGAATTGATGTACTATTAAAAAAAGTCCCTCTTCAACTCTAGTAATGTTTTTTATTTTGAAATCTAATTTACTCGATATTAGTATATTACCTAGTGGAGCTTCCTTTTGATTGTATTCATGTGGTATGTATCTTTTTCATCCTTTGAGTTTTAACAATTTTGTGTCTTTATATTAAAGTGTGGCTTCTAAAAATTTTATATAGTTCAGATTTTAAAAAAAAAATTCTTGTGATAATTTTGTCATTTAACTGGAATATTTGCTCATTTATTTTTATTATAATTATTGATATATTTAGATTTACATCCACTGTGTATGTTTTATATTTGTCCATAGTTTTTGAATCTCTCCTCTCTCTGTCTCTCTCTCTCTCTGTCTCTCTCTCTCTCTGTCTCTCTCTCTCTCTCTCTCTCTCTCTCTATTGTACTAGGAACTGAATGTAGGACTTCATGCATACTAGGAAAGTGCTCTACCACCAAACTACACTCTCGGCCTTTTTTTTTTAACTATTTATTTATTTGTTTTCAATCCTCCTGAGTAGCTGGGATTACAGGTATACACCACCACACCTCACCAGTCAATTATTTCTTAAACTACAGTTTCTCTATTAGCTTAGTTTTACATTCTTTTATTCTTCTTCTGGTGGTTACCCTAATAATTCTGACATGTATCCCTGAATCTTTAAAGCCTGACTTACAATAGTGCTTCAACAACTTTTAGACAATGCAGAAAACTTAAATGCCCTTAACTCCATTTGTCCATCTTTACTTTTTGTGTTATTTTATTCTTGCATTAATTCCACTCCTATTTTAACCCCCACTCATACTATTGGTAACTTAATCAAAATTTATTTTGGGGGGGGTACCAGGGATTGAACTCCGGACTTTGCACTTTCGAGGCAGGCACCAGAACCACTGAGCTAAATCCCCAGCCCAACTTTTAATCAAAATTTATTGAGACTTCACTGCATCTTTTCTCTTCCTAGAGTTCTTGATTCCTTTTTACCTTATTAAACTTCCCTTTGAGATTATTTTCCTTTGTTCTGAAACTCACTTTAGTATTTCTTTCAGTGTAGATCTGCTGGCAATGAATCCTATTAGTTTTTGTTCATCTGAAAACATCTTTATTTCACTTTCATGTTTGGAAGATTTCTCCAGATACAGAACCCTTAGTTCAAAATTATTTTGTTTCAGCAATTTTAATAGTCATGCATCAAATAGTGGTTCAGTTCATGAAAAACCACATTTAGGACAGGGATCCCTTGATGCAGCCCTCTTAGTCTAGGTGAAGTGTACTCTATGAGGGTCACACCATGACTACATCACCTAAAGGCACATTTCTCCAGACAAAGTCCCCAGCATGACTGTATGTCACTCTATTGTCTTTGGCTATCAAAAAGTTAGCCAAGGGCCGGGGATTTAGCTCAGTGGTTTTGCTGCCTGCTGCGCAAGCGCAAGGACTCAAGTTCGATCCCCAGTACCCCCCGCCAAAAAAATTCAGCCAATCACCTTATTGCAGATCTGTTAAATGTTGTTTTTCTTTGGCTGTGTTGAAGATTCTTCTCTTGCCTTTCTTTTTCACCCTTGTGGCTCTAACGAGCTTCCCTGTGGTGTCCTGTATGCACTTGCCTGGGTTTCATAGAGCTACTCATGTCCATAACTCAATACAGCCTGATGTCTTTAATCAGCTCCGTGAAATTCTGGGTCAGACTCTTTCAGACACTGCTCCTGCCCTGTTCTCCCCCTTCTCTTTCCCCAGAGCTCCAGTGCAGAGGTAAATGTTCATGTGAATTGTCTGCCCTCATGAACTCTTCTATATGCTACATCTTTTTTTCTCTCTGTGCTGCAATTTTAATATTTTCTACCGACTTATCTTTCCATTTACTGATCTCTTCCACTCTGTCTTATCTGCTGTTTTGTCTATCGTTTGCATTCTATTTTCAGCATTAAAATTCTTGTCTGATTGTATTTGTAGATTCCAGTTCTCTGGTGGAATTCCCCATCTTCTCATTTACTTTCTCCAGCATTTAACTGGATGTGCCCACAACCCCAACATCTGAGTCTACTGTCAGTATGTCCCTGTTGCCATTCTGTTTGGTTATTTTTCTTGATTCTTACTTATTTGGCTCTGTATTCTGACATGCAAAGTAATTGTAATTGGATCTCAGCTGTTGTGGTTCCCAGTGAGTCTTGCTTTTCTTAGGGAGGACTTGCATTTCTTTGAAAACAGAATAAAAACTGAGCAGCCTATCCCAGGCGAGAGTGCACCTGACATGTGTGTTTGCTGAGTGAGATGGGGGGACAGAGAATGTTCCCTAAGATAGCCAGAATTCCAGCTCCGCGGCCCAGACTCATGATTCTATCAGAACAATCCAAGCCCCACTGTGGCCAGTGACCAGAGCATGCATTTTAACTGAGCAATCTTTGCGTTTCTTAAAGATGAATTTATGTTAATGGAAGTCGTGCCACATGGTCATTCCCCTTAGCCAGGAAGGAGCGCTGTCCCCAAGTGTCTAACCTGATATTTTCTTGCTATCTCATGACAAAGAAAGGCTCCTCCCCTAAGAGCACCATTGTGATCCTCCACAGAATGGGGATTCCGAATCCCACCCACCCACTTCTTCAGACCCTCCTTCATTTGTCCTGGAGAAATACAATCCAGTCGTGCAAGGCAAGACTCTGTCTCCCTTCAGGTCATTTTTTGATGAGTCAGTATCAGGTCCCTAGCAGCACCTAGAAATGACCTCAGCCCCTAGGCCATATTCTCGCTCTCTTCTCAGAGGTTCGGTCTGCTCTTTTCTCTCACCAAATCTTACTCTCTTCTTTCCTTTCTCCTGGTTTTCTTTTTCTTTCTTCCTTCCCCTTCTTTTCTTTGATTCTTTCTTCTTTATTTGGGAAAAAGATCTTCATCCTTTGGGAGTGGATCGGGGAGTGTGGGGGATGTGTGCACCATTTCTTTCCCAGCACACAGAGGTTGTTTTCACAACTGGGCTCAACCAAGAGGATTCTCTGGCCCTGCCGTGGATTTATGGTTTGGCAAAGGAAGGAAGTGGGCGAAACATCAAGGATTCTTCCTCCCCCACCAGGCTCTGTGCATCCAGCATGGAGGGGTAGATCTGTCCAGTGGCTGGGGGTCCCAGGGCCTCTGCCCCAAAGCTGGAGGTGGCGACCCCTCAGCCAGCTCTGGTTGTGTGCCCAGCACATGTTTCGGGAAGAGCCCAGGTCTGACCTCCACCTCCCAACCCCCACTATGGGGCCTCAGCAGCACAGATGAGAAGGAAAACTTCTAAGATCAGATGCTTATCTGAAAAACAGGTTGCTCAGTCCCTGTGTGGCCCCTTGTGGGTCTTAAACTTTTTCTCCTTTGTTTTTAGTCCTGGTTTTGCTCTGGAGAGATTGTTCAGATGGACATCCTGGACCTGGGTGATCTTTAAAATTGCTTCCCAGATCAGACAGATCTGGTTGTGCCGGCTCCATGGAGGTCAGGGCAGTGGGCAGGGCAGGGGTGGGTCAGTCCAGGACAGATCAGCAGCAAATAAACGTTTTCTTTGTTCCTCTTCCTCCAAACCTCTTCCTTCTGTCCTTTCCCTTTGCCATGGGAAGTTCTTCCCTTTCTCCCCTTTCCCCATTCCCACATGCCCCTGGGCCTAATGCTGGTTGCATTGCTGGAAGAGAAGAAAGTAGTGTATACATTAGTATGAAATAGACCAATTGTTGCCTTTTTTCTGGATATTTGCTAAGTCTCACTGGGGAACGGGAACGAAAAGCTTAGTGCTACATTACAGACATGTGAGGAAATTACAGGCAAATGGGGGAGGGCTGGAGGAGGTTGATCTTGGAAGGGACTCACCAGAGTCCTGGCAATCACACATGTAAGCTGCTAACTCCAAGTCCTCGCTTAGTTTGCATACTGGCCACGTTCCAGCACAAAGGATTTTGAAAATATATGGTTGAGAGTGATCTTGAACCTGGCCAAGACCAGGGAGTAGAGGGAGCTGGGCCTGCTGAGCTGGAGAGGAAGGAGCTTTATGACAGCTGACTAAACCTCTGTGTTATCTCTCTGGTGAAGCAGTCTGTGTGACTCCAGCCTAGAAGTGGGATGGGTTCCTTAGAGCAGGCTTCCTTTGACTTTCTGTGAAAGAGCCAGAGCTACTCCAGGACTGAGCAGCTGCTTCCAGAGGTGGTGAGGTCTCTGTCAGAGGAGTCCCAGGCTCCTCTGGGTTAGGCCATTGTTGAAGGAGCCTTGCTTATTACCATGTTGTCCCTGATCTGACACTTACTTGAGGTCCTCTGCTAAAATGCAGATCCTGGGCCCCGCCCAGCCCATGAAACCAGGCACAGCCCTGCAGTCTGTCAGCTGCATCCGGGCCCATGGGAGCTACCTGCAGAGACCTCTCCCCACCCAGGGGGTCCTGCAGGCCTGCCCACCTTCCTCTCTGACCACATCCCCTCCAGCCCCCTTGCCCATTTGCTCCACCTCGGTATTCCTGCTGAGCGGTGCTATGTTTGTGCCTTGTGCACTCCGTCTCCACAGTCCTCTCCACATCTTAGTCCACCACTGGGACTGAGTCTGAAGTGGGGATCCCAAGACTTACTTGCCTCATCCACAGTCACCCTGTGGGGATGTAGGAGTCAGAGGGAGGAGGTCTGTGCCTGGCCCTGATCATCGGAGTCTCTGGAAAATTCCATGCTCAGAAGTGAGTGAAAAGTGTTTAACTGTCCTCTGGACCAATCTCTCCCACCAACCTTTGCTGAGCACCTACTATGTGCAGGGACAAGCACAGTCCCCTCCTTGATGACTCATAGGGAGGGGGGTGACAGATGCAGCTCTGACTGGCCTCTCCCAGGAACAGCATGGGGAGGCCTACCCTGCAGTAGGGTTCAGACAGGTCCAGGTGCAGAGGTCTGGCCAGCCCTGGCCATTGTGACATGCCACTCCACAGAGGACCGAAAGACCCCAGAGGCCACCTGGGCACAGCCTTGGTGATCAGGCAGGAGAAGCACCACTGTGCTACCAGTCAGGCCCATGGGTGCTATTGGTGCAGCCGAGGAGATGCCTGCCCAGCCTTACAGGACCAAACAAGGAAGCATGAGGGCCAGGCGCCCACTGGCACCCAGAGGGAGTGATGGGCACTGCCACGTCCATGTCTGTGCTGGGCCTAAGCTGCCTCCATCCAGGGTACCCTTTGCCATTACAAAGAAGAGACTGCCTTGCTTACTAATCACCCTTTTATTTGCATAAAAAATGAGTCCCAGGGCCAGGGATTTAGCTCAGTGGCACTGTGCCTGCCTGGCAAACACAAGGTCCTGAGTTCAATCCCTAGTACAAAACAAAGAAAGTCCCAGCTGGCCCCCCCATCCTCCATCCTGAAAGGCTATGAATGTCCCCTTGGCAGCCAGCCCTGGCCACTGTGGGAAATTGCCATCCCCACCTTCTGGGCACTTCTGACCCCCGCTCCCCCCCCCACCATGCTGGGGTTGACCTGACCTAATGTCCCTGGTGCTGTGTGGCTCACTTAGGTTTTTGTGGCTGGTCTGCCTGTCCCATGTGGACATTAGCTCTGCAGGGCTGGTGTCAGGAGTGGTGCGCTCACGGCTCTTCTCAACACCTGTAGTCACGTAGAAGCTGCTGGGGCATGTCCCACAGGTGCAGGGGTGGATGCAGGAGCAGCCTAGCCTGCCCACCTTTGTCCCCACCGCCTTGTCTCCTGCCCTGCACCTGCCTCTTCCAGGCCTGGGGGGAAAGCGTTCCCTTCCCCATCTTCATCTTCCTGATTCCCAAAGACCCTTCAGGGCTCAGCTGAGAAACCGGCCACTCTCTCTTACTGTGCCCTTTCCTTCTTTTCCCTGCACTTTTCTGTAGGCCGTGCGTTGGTTTCTGGCTTCCTGGCTGACCCGTCATTCAGCTCCACACTGCGGTCTGTCTTTCCCTCAGGGCTGCACACAATATGACCTTGCTAAGCATGCTGACTTTGCTGCAGAGGGTCACATCCTGCCCAGAGGGCCCAGCCCACTCCTCCCTGGGCAGAACCCTAAGGCCTGTCAGGCCTGGCTTCAATGGGACTTTGGGGGCAGCTGCCATCAGTGGCCTCACAGCTTCGCCAATAGCTTGAAAATATTAAGACAAGGCGGCTATACTGGGGAGATCCCATTTGTGGAGATTCCATGGCCTCCCTCAGGCTCCAGGGCTGCTGGAGTGACCTAAAAACTGACCTGTAGGGACACAGTGCTTAGGTACAATAGCTCTGTGCTTGGATCTGTGGACACCAACAATGCACACATCATTCATTCACTCACTCTTTCAAGTAACAGTGTGTATCCCTCTCACTTGCCAGAAGGCAGGGAAAAGGGCAGACTGAGGTCCCTGCCTTCCTGGGGCAGAGACAGAACAAACAGGCAGATCAAAGGTGTTTGGAAGCAAAGGCAGCCAGAAACTGGGCCAGGGAAGACCACACACAGGTGGCATTGGAACAGAAGCCTCAGACCCAAGCAGGAAGGGGGTTCTAACTCCAAGGATCTTTGACTGCAGCAAACAAGGATTCAGTGCCTGCCCTGGCACCCTCAGATCATCTGCCCAGCCCTGCTCCATCTAAACCAGGGGCAGGGTGGGGGTGTCCCCATGGCCATTTAAGGGGACATAGACCTCTGTTTGGTCCCTGTGGTGAACCAAGCTGCAACTGGTAGGTAGCATTAGGGAGGGAAGGCAGCTTCTCTGCAGACCCCATCTGGCCCCAGGGTCAGGGAGCAGAGCCATTCACAAAGGCTGGGTGAGCCCTGTTGGTTTCTCTCTCTATGTCTCAGGACCCCTACACCCCCCCACACACCTGCTGAGGTCCCTTCAGGAAAGGGTCTGCATGGGTCAGACCACACAGGGCCAGCTCCATCCCGGCCTTCGAAGTCTCTCTGTCCTTGCTTTCCTTGTGGAGAGGATTGAGGCTTCACTGACCAAGGCCCACTGGCTTCTACTTCTGAAATGGGCTGGAAGGCCCAGGAGAGGATCTGCAGAGCGACAGAGAAGAACTCGGGCTGTGTGAGGACATGGCTGAGCTTGGGGCAGCTGCTGCATCCTGGGGAGAGAGGCAGGAGCTATCCAGACCCCTCAGGATGCTGCAGCCAGGGGATCCCATCTAGAATGGAGCATAACCATGTAAACTTCCCCAAGCGGCTTAGGGTGCCTGTGGAAATCCCATGGGGAAAATCCTAGGGGACATTTGGGTTTCCAGAAAGTCTGATGTCAGACACAAAGGTTCACACTTAGAAAACAGGGGAGCTGCATCTCTGAAGAGCTGGAGGAGGCCAAGATCTTTTAGGGAGGGGCCTGCCTGTGACACTCAGGGACAGCCTGTGGCTTTGAGTTCCATATGACCGGGGGGCTGGGAGCATCTAGGCCATGCTGAGCTTTAGCACCTTCAACACTGGTGTTCAGGGGGCCTTTGTGGTGGAGGGGTTGGGAACCACAGGGAGGGAGGAGGTCACAAGTTTGAGTCCATCCCCTTGAGGGACGAGATAGGGCAGTGTGTGTGTGCAAACACACATACATGTGAGTGTACTTACTGATGCCACAAGATGCAGAAAATTGGCTCAATCCACGTGTTTTTCCCTGAGCCCTGAGGCTCTCTTTTCCCATCATTTTAGGGCATGAAAATCTGGAGCTATCAAACTATAATAAAATAGCCTGGGGCTGACACTGCAGCTGTGGGGAGGGTGAGGGAGGCAGATAAAAATGGAGGTGAGGAAGACAATTAGGAGGCATATAGAAGGCGGAAGCTGATTGGGAAGGGAAAGGAGGAAGGGTGGGAGCAAATGAGAGGTCAGGGGATTGGAATGAACAAATTTGTGAACTGCGTCGATGTTGACAGAACGAACCCCCAGTCTACAGGGTGGGAGGATGAGTCTGCCACAGCCCCTTGTCCCGGGCTCTCCTGGCCCTGACTCGTCTCTCACTTCTCCGCTGTCCAGGGACTGTGTCCAGGGTCAGACACCACCGGACACACCAGCGCTTGACCTCGCTCACTCCCAACAGCGTCATCATTTCCACCATGGTGAAGTGGGTGGCGTGTGCCTGCCAACCCCTCACCTAAGGGTGGCAGGAGGGCACCCTGATGTCCAGAGCCTCCTCTGCGGGGAAGTGCTGAGCTCCCTTCCACCACCCCAGCCCTGCAGCTGTGTAACCAGATCTGCTTGGTAATTAAAGACTACTCTGTCAGGGCAGGGGATTTAGCTCAGTGGTTCTGCTGCCTGCCTCGAATGTGCAAGGTCCCAAGTTCAATCCCCAGGACCAAAAAAATAAAGAAAATAAAATAAAAATATTTTAGGAATGTGCCTCCAACAGGCCTCTAGGTAAAGGTGGCTTTCTTCACATCTGTTCAGCACAGATGAAAATCTGACAAATTGGCCACTTTTCCTTAAATAATAAAAGGGTCTAATAGAAACCCACCAGCAACACAGTAGATCAGCTTTAAACAAGTCACCCTTTCCCTGATGATCAACCTAATTCGTGTTCATTGAAGAAACCTTAGAAAACCCTTAAAACCATAAAGCACAAAAAAAACCCCATACAACATAGTTTTCCTTAAATAATAATCAGAGGCTCTGTAGCTAAGCTGGTCAGTACAGCTGTTTCTGACCACATGTGGTTTTGAGCCCTGGAAATGTGGCTTGTCTGGAATGAAATGTGCTGTAAGAGGAAAATACACAGTGGATTTCAAACACATGGGCAAAAAAGAGAATGTAAAATATTCCATTAATAATTGTTAGACTGAGGACATGTTGAAATGAAATTGTTATATAATGGATTGCATCGGATACATTATTACTTTGGCCTGGCTCTTTTCACTCTCACTAATGTGGCAGCTATTGGACGATGTAACTCAGATTGGCCTGCATTGTGTTCTTTCAAGCAGCGCTATTCTGCAGGCCCAGCACCTTTCTCCCTGTGCGCAGCAATGTCCCATCAGGATGAGGTCTTTGGTGCCACACCCAGAGGCTGTAAGGCTCTGATCCCCCAGCACTGGGACAGGAGGATCACTAACTTGTCCGTGAGACTGGTTCGCTTGCTCATTCATTTCCCCATCCCAGGGCAGCAGTCATCAGACACAGGGTCCCCCTGAATGCAGCTCAGTTGCAGGACAGAGACCCCAGGCCTGGCAGGGGCCCTAAGACGCTGCAGAACTCGGTGTCCAGTGATGCGTACATGAATGTGGAGGGAAGAGGTCATGCATGGGCCCTCAAGCACCAGGAAGGTCTTTTACTCGCATCACTGGGGCTCACAGGAAAATGTCAGAGTTCCGCATAGAGATGCTAAGCTCCCAGTGGGACCAGGAAGCCCTTGGTTCTCATGATCTTTGTGCAGCCTGCCCACCTTGGGGCAGCGTTCCCATGCCCATCTTCATCTTCCTTCATCCCCTCTTGGGGAGGGCGCTGTGAGCGGATCACAATAGGATTCATTCTGGAGTGAGACTGGAGCTGCAGCAAGCATTGGTGGCACTGAGACCCAGTGCCAGACCCTATGTGTATCTGTAGGGAAGTTAATGGGGTGCCTGGCCATGGGCCCCAGGAAGCCATGCAGGGTTGGGGAGCTCATGCCCTATACTCTGTGGAGAAAGCTAACATAGGCTGCTGTGTGTGTGAGGGGGGCTCTCAATGTGTTCAGGAGCCCCAAGTCCCCTCCTAGCTCCATGGCCTTGGGGCCTGGTCACCTTGTACACCGCAGGGGCCGTGACCATTCCCTGTCTGTAGCAGCTGCATCAGACCTGGGGAGACTGTTCACAGCCAGGGAAGCTCAGTGGCACAGAACAGGTGCATGTCACCTACCTGGGGAGGCCTTCATTCTCCTGGAGAGCCATGCCCAGGCCACTGCAAGGAGGGCTTGGAGATCTTTTATTCTTTCAAGCCTCGCTTGAGAGATGCCCGAGAAGAGGGCATTGCTCCCCCTGGGGTGGGAAGTTTCCACACCCTGCCTGGGCAATGTGGTCAGGTGCATCCTTCTGCAGGGAGGTCCAGGCAGCATTTCTGATGCCAGAGCATCCACCATGCCTGCAGAATCAGTGGAACAGAGGAAGCTGTGTGAGATTTGACCTGAATCTCTCCTCAATCTTCCAAAGAAAGGCCCAGGAAAAGCCTGGGTGCAAATCCACTCTCAGAGGGCTGTAATCACTGTAAGACCAAGTTAATATTTGTAAACAGCTTAGCATGGTGCTGGTTCATAGTAAGCACTGTACAACTGCTTGCTAAATAAACAAAGATAAACAGAGAAAATGCGTAAGGTGCTGCAGGTTGAAAAGAAGGTGAAGAGTGCAGAACTAATGAGCATGCTGGGCAGAAGCAAGCCCAGGTGCCTGGACAGAGCCAGGAGCCCCAGCCAGGCTGGGCGGGCCAGAGATGAGTCAGAGGCTGAGCCCTAGAAGAAAGGCTTCCTGGAGGAGGTGGCGGGTGGCTGGCGAGGTTCCGACCCACCCTGGGTGTGTTTTTAAACTTCTTAGGAATTCTCAGCGAGCAGGCCTTGGGTAACCAAACACCCCAAGAGCTGAACCCTCCTCTGGAAACTGAAACTTTTCATGGATTCTGTAGGAGGAAAAAAATACTCCCAGACAGAACTTCATGCTTTGGCTGCACTCCAGAATTTAGGCTGGCGGTTTCCGAGCCTGGAGTCGCCCAGCAAGCTGCAGCTGGGCAACCTCTGCCAGGCGGGTGCTGATGTCATAGAGGGAAGGAAATGACAGTGGTCCAGTCTCCAGGCCAGCATATCCCAGTGATGGATCCCCCAGGCATGTCTTTCCCTGGGGATCATTACAACCCATGTCACTTTTAACAGGTTATGTCATCTACCTGTTGGCACCCATTCTGTTCCCCCTCGGGATGCCCTCCAGTGCAAAGCCACTGTGGGAGCGGGAACAGATTGGCGTTCCCAATGGCCCTGAGTCATAGGCAGCTCATTTCTCCCATGCTGCGATCCCTACCCTTCTGCTGCCTGTGAGTCAGTGGCACTTGAGCCCCTCTGGATTCGGAAGGCTGAATAGGGCAGGAAGCTGTTCTGTACAGGACTGGCACCCTGGGAACTGGGCACCCTCACCTCCACCACGTGGGGGCCACCTGCTCACCTGCTCGGCTTCGCTTTGTGAAAAGACCTCCCTAATTCCACGTGTGTGTGTGTGTGCATGTGTACTATGTGTGTACCTGCACATTGGATTCACAGTGATCTGTGCTCTCAGGGTCCCCCCCTCCTGCCTGACCTTTCAGCAGAGTACATCAGCCCTTTCAGACCAGCTGTGATCACCTGTGAAACATGCAGTGATAAAATCAGCCTCTCAGGTCTTCTGTGAGTGGCCATGTGAGGGTGGTTCTCAACTGGGGGTGACTTTGCTCCCAGGGTACATCTGACAAGATCTAGAGACACTGGGATTGGGGGGAGAAAGTGCTACAGCACCTAGTAGGTAAAGGTCACCAAGGAGCCTGCTGAACAACCACAGCACACAAGACAGCCCATTCATCAAAGCATGTTCCCAGGCCAAATGTCAAGGATGCTGAGGCTGAGAGGCTGCCCTAAAGCACCCTATTGGAAGAGATCATTGCTGGAACAGTCCCTAACCCAGGACTCACCGCAGCTGGGTCTGAACATCCATGGTCCCATTCAGTGCCACAGCCTCCCCCCTCAAAAGTGTCTTGTTTTACCAAAGAGGAAACTGAGGCATGCCAAGACCTCACAGCCAATTAATGGGGGAGCTGGATTCTTGTCTGGGCTCATAAGCACGATAAACAGGCCCTGTACCCCGTTATTCAGAGTGCCTCCTTCTGTCTCACTTTGTAAAGTCTAATCTGTTCAACTTCTCCCTGAGTCACAGGTGGCTAGGTGAGTGCAGGCATGTGCCCTGAGGCGGGCAGGCCTTCTGTGTGGGCAGTGCCAAAGAAGGAGATGAAAACGCTCTTGGGACGGCTGCCTGTGAAAAGAGAAGGCAGTCTCATCTCCTGAATGAACCCTAGTCACTTTCCCCATATTCCCCTAGGAACTATTAAAATGTCAGCAAAGATACAGGTGTCTGTCAGTGCATGGCCTCAAACAATCCAAAAGGCAACAAGGCAAAATAGGGTCAGCAGTGAGGTCCAGAACTTCCCAAGATAAAACGCACCATTCAGACTAAATTAGACTTGTTTTATTTGTTTGTGGTACCAGGGATTGAACCCAGGGGCTTTGGCACTGAGCTATATCCCCAGCTCTTTTTCATTTGAGACAGAATCTCACCAAGTTTCTAAGTTTCCCAGGCTGGGCTTGAACTTGCCTCAACTTCCCAGAGTGCTGCGATTACAGGTATATGCCACCACACCTGGCTTCGACTTTTTTTTTTAACTAATTTATGAGCAGGAAATTAATCCTGCTGGCAAAATCTGTCCCTTTGGGTTATTGGGGATGAAGATAACAGGGTCCAAAAGTTAACAATGTAAGATGAATGCCATAGTTTATGGAAAGGGCCAGTTTATAAGCACCCAGTGACTCGCAGGACAGAGCCCAAGAGCAGGGTCATGAAGACGGGGCAGTGAGCTGGCAAGTGACTCATCTCAGAACAAAAAGGACCCTGGAAACCAGTCCTGACTTGGGAGACAGCTCAACTTGGAGGAATGCTCTTCTCCCTCCCTGATTTGGGGGAACTAAATGTACTTTTTGTTGACTCCTGAAATCTGAAGACCTAAGACAGGTGGCCGAAGACAGGTGGTCTGGAGATAGAACTGGTCCTTTCTCACCCTTGCTGTGCTGAGGGCAGCCTGCTTTCCTCAACAGCATCTGCAGGAGCATCGCCACACTGTCCACTTAGGGCAATGTGGGGATGGGGGGACAGGAGCAGAATGCAAGGATAGGTGTGAACAAGAGGAAACTTCCTGGCCAGGGGACAGAGGATGTGTCTTACAGACATGCAAATATCAAACCTGGTTGAGGTACGAATCACAGAAACAAGAGGTTAAATATAGCCCTGTCTGGGAAGGAGGAAGGGAGCAGTCATGTCTAAGAGATTGTCCCCACCTTGCAGCCCCCAGGGGTCTTGGGAATGAAGCCATGTGGACCATGCCAGTCCGAGCCTCTCAAGTCAGCAGTCTATGTCACTCCCCAAACTTTTGGTAAAATCAGCGTATCCAGAATTGACTGTGTGTGTGTGTGTGTGTGTGTGTGTGTATGCATGTGTGTACACACACATGCATGCCTTTTTTTTTAAGTGTTGAGATTGAACCATCAAACATGTGGGACAAGTGCTCTACCACTGAGCCACACCTCCAGCCCTGACCGATTATGTTTTTACTGTTTTTTTTTTTTGGAAAATGACACCTCATAGCCCTCTGAGAGACTCTTGGCCATGTAAACATATATTTAGAAAAATGCCATATTAGGGTTACACAATGTCAGCTGCTTACCAACAAGGAAAGGAAGATGAAGTTACATAATCGTGTGTGTGCGGGTGTGTGAGTGTGTGTGTGTGTGTGTGTGTGTGTGTGTGAGATCTTCCCAAACCTAAAAATTTGAATTCTTAGGGACCAGTCTCCCTGGCACGGCAGAGGACAGGGAGGATATTTCTGGCGGTGATATGAACAGCTCAGGGCATTTCTCCAACCCTGTTTTGCTGTCCAAGATGCAGACCAAGGGTCCCTTAGGGCACTTGGGACCTATTGGCATGGCCAGCCCATGGACCAAGCAGCCTTCCTGCACCCACCACATTCAAAGAATTCAACAACTTGTGCCTGAATGAGGCAGCCTCATTGGCAAGAATGAGGGGGTGATGACAGTGGCGAGGGTAATGGTAGGAACAGTGGCCACCATGGCCAAGCACACCGTGGTGTCGCTGTGCTGCAAGTTTAGCGCTCACTTGAGAAGAACAGGGTTCTGTGAGGCTGAGGGGGTTCAAGAAGGGCTATGAGGCTGGAAAGCACCAGAGCTAGACACACCCCGTGTCCCCCACCCCATCCAGTCTCACTCCTGATCCCACCCTGGGAACCATGGCATGCTGATGGCAACGGTGTGACCCTAAAAGGCAACTTTACAGTCAATTTCTAGAAGCCTTGAGGGTTCCTAAGTGGCCATGCCACAAGCAATTATTGAGCAACAGCTGTATGAACCTGTAGCTGACCCACTATCAGATGAGAAGGAGGAGAGGAAGTGCAGCAGTTGAGTTCCTGTGGGTCCTTGGGTAATGAGAGAGGGGTCCCTTTGCTTGGGAGGAGGGATCCAGGATGGTTTCCTGCAGGAAGCTGATCTGATGCATGCCAGGAAATAACAGGATGTTGGGAGGCCAAGGAAAGGGTCTCCACATCTCCAGGGACCAGGTTGCCAGTGTGGCCCCTGGGGGGCTCAGCCGGGGGGGGGGGCAGGGCGGAGGGCGGGGCCGCTGCCCCTGAAACCTGCTTCCTCCTCCTCCTTCTGCAGAGAGGGAGGCTTGAAGACCTGCCGAGGAATACCTACTGTGTGCACCGGAGATCAAAGCCATCCTCCCTTCCTCTGGGAGACCGCAGAGCTTGTCCAACTCTGCAAAAGCCACCACTCTGCCTTGAGGAGGAGAAACTGCTCCTGGGCCTAAGATTCTTTAGCCTCAGGCCCACTCTGCAAAAGAAGGAGCAGCATTCTGCCCTTGCAGGCTGTCCACCAGTGGGAGGGACTGTGCATGCCTGGCCGCCCAATACAAAAAGCTCCCCACTTAAGTGGGGCCACAAGGTATCAGGGGCCCCAGAGAGATGAAAGTGGCCAGGGACTCAGAGTAGGTGGGCGATCCAGGCAGGAGTGTGCCAGGGGTAGAGGGGGAAAGGGCAGGAAGAACTTTCTTGGCTTCAATCTAGGGCCTTCTCCCTCCATCTAAGTGTACCCCAGATGCTAGCTAGCTCGACCCTTTTATTTAATTTGGGGGCCACTGGAAGTTTCCCCCTACTGTGAAAACCCTTTCCACCCTCTACAAAAACCCAAAGGGGCACTTACCCCGGATAAAAATAAAACTTGGAGGGGCCGCAGGAATGAAATACTTTCTTCCTGTGTTTAAATTTCTACGGAAAATCTGACCCGCGGCCGCCGCCCCTGCCATAAGCGGGCGGAGTGCGTTTATATCTTTAAGGAAAGGCGGCAGGCCTGCGTCCAAGTTCCCGAGCAGGCTCACCGGCCGCCCTGGGGACTCCCAGCCAGGTGGAGGCACGGTCGGCCCCGGGGGAGGGTCGGGCGCACCCGCACAGTGCGCGGGCCGGGCGGGCCGAGGGCGGGCGGAGCGGAGCGGGAGGTGGCCACGTCCCCTGCGGGCCAGGGCGCGGGAAGGCCCGGCCCCCTAAGAGCGCGCCGCGATCTCTGCCGTCTCCGCTTGCAGAGGCCGCCGGGGCCGTGGATGGGGACGGCGCGCCGCCCGGCGGTCCCCGCGGACAGGCGGCCACAATGAGGGTCCATGAGAAGTACTCGACGCTCCCGGCCGAGGACCGCAGCGTTCACATCATTAACATCTGCGCCATCGAAGACATTGGTTACCTGCCGTCCGAAGGCACGGTGAGTGCGGGGAGGCCGCGCACCTGCGCCGCGCCGGGAGGGCGGGGTCGGGCGGCAGCGAGGCCTCCCCGGGCGCCCACCCGCGCACGTGCGGCCCAGGTGCAGTCTGCGGGGGCCAAGCCAAGAGCGAGCGCCCAGCTCGGGCTCCGCGCGTCTGGGGCCCGGCGCCCACCCTGCGAAACGCAGCGCCCCGCGCCAGTCCGCACCCCGCCCCAGCTAGCAGCCGGAGCTAGAGCGCATGGTCGGGGCCCCAGGCGGGTCCCTCCTTCCCAGGCAAGCGGCCAGGGGTACCCGGTGGGGCAGCCAGATGGGGTGAGGGGTCAAGGGCGGAAGCCAAACTGGCCGCCACACTGGGGAAGGGTGACAGGCAGCCGTCCGGTCCCACCGCACCGCCACCCCGTGGGGTTGCCACCCCGTGGGGGTCCAACCCCGGGCCCCACCTGGCCGGGTGTCCGCCTTGCCCGGGACGCAAGGCCACGCACGACTGAACGCTCCACGCCGGGCAGCAGCGGGCGCTGGTCGGTCGAGATTGCTTTAGAGCTGGACCCCGTCTCCCGCCGCCTGGGCGAGTCGGGGTGGAGGTGGGGGCCCGGGGTGTGCGACGGAGCGGAGCAAGTCTCAGGCCTGGGGGCCCCTCTCCTGACGTCCTCCATAATTACCACGTTCCTGAGGGCCGGACCCAGCGCGTCAAGAGATCCGTGGGGACGGAATTCGCCCATGAGGAGTTTGACTAAAGGACAAAGTTTTCTGGGAGAAGAGAGGGCTGTCGCTGGCGCAGTGGGGGTGTGGGCCCTCACTCCCAGGGTCTGGTACTGGCACCTTAGAACTGAACCCCCTTCTTACCTTGCCTCCTCTTTCTCCCCTCCCACTGGGTCCCCCTTCAAGGCCCCTCCCCAGGCCTTGCCCAGGCCCCCTCATGGCTGCTCAGAGATGTGAAGTGGGGGAGTTGCTCTGGCCTCCATAGAGCTGGAGGGCGGCTGCTCCTCAGAGAGATACAGCGTGGAGCTGCTGCAGAGCTCCTAGGGGCTCCAGCTTTGGTCAGATCTTGCACCCTTGGGGTCTCAGCTGGGGGCTGCCGGGGAACTGAGCTCTCACAGAGCTGCAGAGAGCTGGAGAACAGGTGTGGGCGGAGCCTGCCTCAGCCTGTGATGAACAGGATTGGTTTTAGAGCACAGGGGTCGCATTAGGACAGAGCTGTGCTCCAGGCCCTGCTCCCCACCCCTGCCCCAGCACCCGCAAAGGAGACAGGGAGGGCTCTGCCCTTCCAAGCTTACAGAGTGCTGATGGAATGTTACCCAGGACAGTGACAAGGGACAATTCCATAGCACTTGGCCAGCACTGTGTCTTAGCTTGTTTAACTAACAACTGTGTAGGGTAGGAGCTATTATTATGGAGGAGGAAATTGAGGCCCAGAGGGGCGGCTGGCTGCCAGGAGGACAGCTAGGGAGGGCCCCAGACCCAGAGGCAGGTGGCACGGAAAGCCTGTCTGAGTGGGGACATTGTAGGGAAGAAGGAGCTGGTTATCCCTATAATGGGGAACTCAGAGATGCTGACTCCAGTTAAGAAGCATGAGATTGCCAGGGATTTAGATCAGTGGCTGTAGCACCTGCCGCCCAAGCGCAAGGTCCCGAGTTCGATCTCTGGTACCAAAAAAAAAACAACAAAAACGAGATGATGGGAAGATGGACATGCTGGAAGTGACCCTCTTAGATTTGGTGGTCCCTTCAGTGTAGGATAAGAAAGCATGCTCTGAAGGAACAGCCACTGGGCTTTGGCATCACAGATCAGGAACCTGTTGCTTGTCCAGACTCAACAGCCATCTCTATCCCCAAACCCAGGGGAGGCCACAAAGTCTGCAAAGAGGCAGCTCAGCCCCATGTTCAAGGCCTTCATGGTCCAGAAAAACGTGGATGAGCCCAGGTGTGACCACTGACTTATTTTACACACAGCTTTCTCGGCACTGAGCTTTCTTTTGTGGGTCTGGAGGGCTGTAGGCAGGAAGGAGAGGTTACCCAGCCACATGCTGCCAGAGACATGGCCACAGATAGCAGGAAGCAGCAACTTCCGGGTCTGGGGCCTGTGGGCACAGGGCAGGCGGGATTACAGGAGTCTCCCAGGGCATCCCCGGTACACTTGGGCCAGTCATTATTGAGTCACCCAGTCATTGAGTCACCCAGCAAAGGCTGCTGTGGACCTCGAGGCCACTGGGCGTGGGCTGCAAACAGTTCTCATCCCAAGTTGGGTGTGGTGACACCCACCCTTCCACCTAGCATTGTGGAAGGCTGAAGTAGGAGGATCACAATTTCGAGCCCAACCTGGCAACTTAGCAAAACCCTATCTCAAAAAAAAAAAAAAAAAAGTCTGGGGATGTAGCTCAGTGAGATGGCCGTGAATTCAATCCACTATACTCCCCCCGCCCCCAAAAAAGACCCTATTCCTAGACAGACATGTGGACCCGCACCTCAAATGTGCATATAGTGCCCTCAGAATAACCTCCTCCCCTCCAGGCTGCAGTTCCCATCCTGTATACCTCTGCCTGTCCCTCCATCTGTCATCCCCGTGTTCAAGGATAAAAATGACCTGTTATCGTACAAAGAGGCAGGTAGGTAGAAGAAAAAAATTCAAAAGCCAGATGCCAGGTGCATGCAATTGATTTCATTAAATTTTCTTCATTGTTAATTTTTTTTTCCAGTACCGGGGATCGAACTCAGGACCTTGCGCTTTTGAGGCAGGCACAGTACCACTGAGCTAAATCCCCAGCCCATTCTTCATGTTAATTTTTGAGTGTTTCTACCTTCAAACTGATGGCCATCCATGGCCTGGGATTTGTGTGCTCCAATAAGCCCAGATACCCCAGAAGTACCTGACTGGCCACTGCTAAAATAGGGGCACTTCCTGCTTATCTGCCATGGGAAACAGTCTTTATAGATTACCAAGTATGCCTGATAATCCTAAATTGATATGCAGTACTTGTAGTTTAATCCAAATATGAGAGGTCATGGAATAAAAGTGAAGTTTCAAACTGATGTTCTTCTCAGGTCTGAAATTCAAAGAGTCTTATAACCAAGAGCAAGTTTGCAGGTCTTTTGCCAGATGTAGCACTGTACACCTGTAATCCCAGCACTTCTGGGAGGCAGAGGCAGGAGGATGGCAAGTTTGATCCCAACCTGGACCACTTTGAAAGATCCTGCCTCAAAATTAAAAATAGGGCTCTCATTCAGTACAAAAGCCCTGGATTCAATCTGTACTACAAAAAAAAGTTTGGTAGTCTCTTATTTTTATTTCTGCCACTTTCTGAGACAGTGAACCTAGTAGAAGCCCTTAGGACAATAATGGTGAACCTTTTAGAGCTTTTGGTGATAACAAATAGCCCACTGCAGTGCTCGTGCCGTAGGTTCACCACCACTGCCTTAGGATGCTCATGATTTCTCACAGGATGCCTGAGTTCCGTTCCTGGAGCTCCAGCTCCAGAGAGGAGCTGTGTAAGTGAAGCCATTGGGTTCCAGCAGCACCCGAGCTGTGGGCATGGGGTTCCTTTGCCTCTCTGCCTCTTCCTGGAGTTTGGGGAGAACTCTGAAGAGGCCCTGGGGGCCAGATGTCAGCCCCGCTGGCTCTTGCCGGCTGTGGTGCTGGGACAGGGGCTGCCAGCACACTCCTGCCGTGAAGGGGACCTCTCTCCTCCAGCATTTGCCCTTGACCTCAGACAGCATGTCTCCTCCACCATTTTCCTGTCTTCCTTTGCAAAGCCCTTTCCAGGAGCACCCCGCTCACCCAAATGCCAGGACTTGACCTTCAAAGTGTCATCATGGCTCCTCCTGTCCCTTTTATCCCACAAGCATCCTGTGACCGAAATTGTTTAGGTCTCCATCCCACTGAGGGGAAACTGAGGCTCAGTGGTAGGAGGTGTCGTGTCTCAGTCACTGGCCTGTCTGGATCTCAGCTTCTGTATCCTTGGATCTGATGGCCGCTGCCTGTTGCAGTCCCCAGACCCAAGTTCTCACTCATTCATGCATGCGGCTTCCATTCATCCACAGTTGCATGTTCAGAGCCAACCACCAAAAGGAGGAAGGAAAAATCCCTTGTCCTCGACCCAGGTGCACAAAGAGGTCACCTCCCTGTGAGAATACAGAAAAGAATATTCCGAGTCTTCCTCAAGCCTTGAATCAGGAAGTTTTGCAGAAAGGCTACCCACATCCCTCCCATTGTCTTTGCCTTTTCGCCCTGTCCTACACAAGTAAAGCACCCAGTGCTCCACACAAGGGCCCTACAGAGTCCCTGGCCACCTTGGCAGCTTCTGCAGGCCTTGCTGTGTAATGCCTCCCGCTCTCCAGCCCAGCTCGGAATTCCCCTGCAGATGTGAGGCCTCCCAGGCTAGGAGGAGCGGGTCAGAGAGAGCCCACAATCTCATCTATCTCTAGGTTGCTACTCTAACGCTTATTCAGGTAGACTCCTTCCAAATTGCTAGAACAACAACCTTAGCAGACAAAGCAGCTTGCCCAAGACCACACAACAACCCTGCCAGGGGACCAGGCCCTGGGACCCCCACACACAGTGCTTGGTGCTGCCTCCTGCTGGGCCTGGTGCCACATCCAGCTCCTTTTGTCACTTTCTAAAATCTGGATTTGACCCTGTGCCATCTTTCCCTTGTGGTCCACTCTGACCATGGGATTGTTCTTCCCTGTCCCCCTCTGGTTCTTTATTTGTGTGTCTCAGTTCCTGGTAACATAAGACTCCTCTTGAGGGTGCACTGTCTGCCAGGGCCTGTTGTAAATTCATCCTGAAACCCTCTGGAGGAGGTCACTGAATGAGGGAGGTCTTGGGAAGACAGACGTACAGAGGTACTGAGCTCTGTGCTGGGGGCAGAGCTGGTCTTTGAGCACAGGTAGGCTGTGTCCACCCCGGCCAGGCCTTGGGCTGCCTCTACCTCCTGGTGCTGGGAAGCTGGGGAGGTTTCTACTTTCCCGAAACTTAGGTCCTGATGGCAAGTATGTTCCTAGACAGCCCCAGCAGGCAGGTGCTGATGGATCCCCTTGAACATACCTCCCCTTGTAAGGCTATAGCCAGGATAGCTCTCTATCCCTTCCAAGGTGGGACCCTTCCAAATTTCCTTCCCTTTCTTTAAGGGCTGTTGCCCACCGTGTTCAATATCAAGCCTTGTTCTTGCCAGCCAGGAGCCTTCTTGGGGGCCATTGGCAGGTGCAGAGCCCCCTACTAATGGGTTCTGGGCAGAGACACAGTAGGGCAGTCCCGGGCCTAGCTTCAGGTGGGGGCCACTACGAGTTAAGGACTTGTAGGAGATGCCTCAGGACCCCAGACTGGCCAGAGTGACCAGGCCCCTTAGGATCCTGAAGACCAGGTTGAATTACAAAGAAGGCCGTGCCAGCAGGGAGGAAGGACCAAGGGGCAGGGATGTGGAAGACTGGGTGGAGGTCCAGGGAGGAGCTGGCCCTGGTTTAGCATCGTGAGACCCTGGTCCCCAAGCCCTGTGTAGGGCATTGAGCACCGTGAGTCCCCAGGATGGTGGCAGCCAGCCACGGAGCTCTGGTCCCTGGAGGCTGCATGTCTCTTGGTCTGACTGCCTCGTACCCTCTGGCCCTACTGGGCCCGACCCTGTTGTCTGTGCATTGCTCATCTTCCAGGGTCGACCTTTGGAGTGACCAGAACCTCAGTACCAGTTCACTGTAACTTGGCACTTCTCTGACCTTCCTGGGATACCTAGGACAGGAGAGTCTGCCCTTGGTCAGGGGACAGAAAGCAGGATGATGAGATGGCCCTCAGGCACCTGGCCCAGGCACGTTTCTGACCTGCTGCTGAGCCCAGCAGCACGGTCATCTACTCAGCTAATCCCCTGGCCATGGACGCATCGTGAGCCATGTTCTTTGTCCTAGAGAACCAGGCCTTCGACTCAGAGGACGGGCCTCCTCCTGGGCCTGAGCTGCAAGGGACAGAGGCCAGGTTCCCACTGGTCCCTGCCTGCCCTGCCTTGTCCTGCTCAACCCCTGCCTGCCATGAATATGCGGCCTGGTGTCGCCCAGACTTCCCTCTAGCCTGTGCTCACCTGCTGTGTGTGTGGCTATCCTTACCCACTGCCCCTGCTGGCTTCACAAGCAGTAGGGCAGAACCAAGGCCACGCTTGTCCAGTGTCCTTTAGCACCCAAGTCAGCTGGTAGAAGTTTGGTAGGCAGGGCCGCCAATGGGCAGCTGGGGCAAACACCTCTCCCATGTGCGTCTCGACTTCCTCCAAGTTGAATGGACTCAGTGATGGTGCCCCTCCAAAGGACAGTGTTCAGTGAGATGGCATGCTGTTGCCCAGGAAGAGCAGCATGTGAGTTGCTGTGCCACAGGGGCAGGAGTGCCCTGAATGTGCAGACAGGATGGCACCTGCTCTACACCCTTGGGACCACCCCACCTTGCTGGTCCTCAGTTTCCCCCTGCATGAACACACATCTTGTTTCTCATCCTCATGAACTCAGACCTTTACTAGGGTACAATTCCTGCTGTCCTCAAAAGCCAGCCCTTCCCCACCCTGTCGCCGATCCGTTCTCCCACCCAGGTCACCTGCCCACACAGGTGTGATCCAGCCCATAAGTACCTGGAAGGCTGTGTCATGGGAGGTGGGCACATTATGTCCAGGTCCCCTGAAGGTCACCAAGGGCTGGATCCTGAGTTGCTGTAGATCAAAGTTGATGGAACAGGTTAAGCCTCCTGCTGGCCTCAAGTGCTAACCAGGTCCTGCTAGGCTGTGGGCAGTGCTGTCTCCAGGGGGCAGCATCCTGGGGCCAGAGATGCTGAGATGCCAGCTATAAAGCCCCCTGCCCCTAACCAGATGGAAGGCTTCCAGGCCCCTGCCACCAACACCTGGGAAAGGTGGGCAGACCTGGCCACTGGGCCCTGCCTGAGAGCCCTTAAGCCCCTCCCTCCCCTGCAGCTGAACGAACTATAGACAGCAGTCCCCACTTTATGTGTTCCTCTTCCATGCTCCCTAGCCCTTGAATGTGTAGGAGGTCATGTGCCCCCTAGGCTTCCTCCACTACTTTCCCCCCAGACTGGGAGTCTTCCTGCTGCTTCTCACCACCAAATTCACAGCCCTTTAGAGTCACCATGTAGGCAGCTGTCCTGGGCTGCAGATGACCATGAACCAGTGTAGACTTTCCAGGCTGATATGTGTCCAGCTCAAGGCTGGGTAAAGACCAGCCTCCTAGGTGTTGGCAGAGCTTGAGCTATTTAGGGACATGCAGGCTCTTCCCAGCCTCCTGCCCTCTGAGCAGCCTGGGCCTGGGGTGGGATGGGGCCAGTTCAGAGTGGGACGAAAGGGAAAAGAGCGGCTGAGGGCTACAGGGGGGCCTACAGGGAGCTGGGACTTCCCAGGGCTGGGGCTGCAGTGGCCAGTGGGGTTGCAGAGCAGGGACCAGAGCCCAAAAGGCTCATCCTAGTAAAGGGTCTCACTTCCCCCCCAGGCCTGTTGTGCATGGGGGAAACTGAGGCAGGGCTGTGCAAAGCATGGAGGGGAAGGCTGGACCCTAAACATGAACTTATGGTCAGGGAAGGCTCCTGCAGGAAGAGGCTCAGTGGAAGTGGAGAGAGGGACAGCAGCCCCCTCCACTGACCTTGGACACTTGACAGATGAGTCTCAGTGCTGAGCAGGCATCGAGGGCAGCTGTACTTGGCTGCGGGAACCTGGGGAGGCAGGTGATCAGGCCGGGCTGAGGCCAGCGTGAGGTCCACGATGGCTTGGAGTGGCTCCTTAGGCTTCATCCCAGCCCGGTTTCATTCATTTTTCCCTGCTACCAAAGCCCAGCTTGCCGATGGACCCACCTGCTTTCAACAATCAGCCAAATCCCACAGGAGGCCTACCAATTAGGGTTTGTCTTCAGCAACAGCTGTACTACATTGCAATTGTGTGGATGCTTGGCTTTTTAAACTCCTGTACCCCACTTCCAGATCTCATTCAGGTCCTTGGGTTCCTTCAGGTGAAGAAGGAAGCTGAGGCAGGACAGACTCTGCCAGAGCCCTGCCCATCCCCTTGCTCACCCCAAGGCACCTGCAGACAGTCCTTGTCCATGAAGTTGGCTCCCTGCTGCTCCTCACCAGGGAGCATTAGGCTCAAGTGAGGGCCATGTGGAAGGCATCACCCAAAGGCATCCAGAAAAGGTAGGGGACAGGTGGAAGTGCAGGAGCATTGATCCCAGGAAAGCTCCCAGACAAGGAGACAGAGCAGGCAGGAAACCATGCAACTTCCACAAACTCCGGGTGCCAGCCCTGGGTGTGCTCCTCCAGGTCACTCTGAGGTCCCCAACAGGACAGAGTCAGCTGCCCACAACAGTGGCCTGTCAGCCTCCCTCCTGCTCATCCTACTCATATGCCTTGAGGTCTCTCCCATATAAATTATTTGCACTTCAATCTCTAGTCGGGGCCTGATTTTAGGAGAACGCAGACTTGAGTGAGAGCCACATTTCTGGCCACACAGCTGGGCAGTGGCCCCATGGCCACCTTGATATGACATGCCCTGGATGTTGCTCAAAGGTTGAGACTTGCACTGGCAGATAGTTGCTCAGGCAACTCTGCTCTGCCTGAGGCCAGGTCCGTGGGTGTGACAAACTCTGCCTAGGAAGTTCACTCTGCAGCTTTCATGGTAGATTGTACAAGCAACCAGATGGGTCTCTTCATTTAGCCTGCCCTAGCTCGAGACTAGGAGGCCTTCCAGGTGGCCGCCGTGTGACTTGGCAACCTCGTGGATGGCTAGCAGCAAGTGTCACCTTCCAGAACAGCAGCTCGGGGAAGGAAGGGGCTGTCTTCTGCAATCTGATCTCCTAGACCATGCCTGGACTATAGCAGGCGTGTACTAAGTACAGCCACCCCTCAGTATCTGCAGGATCCTGGTCTGGCTCCGAGACCCCTTCCAGGTACCAAAATCTGTGGATGCCTAGGCCTCTTCCATAAAATAGTGAAGTATTTGCCTATAAGCTACTCACATCCTCCTGTGTCCTTTTAATAATCTCTAGACGACTTGAAACGCCTAATACAGAGGAAATGCTATGTTCAGAGTTGGCACATTGCATTGTTTGGGGAATAATGGCAAGAGAAAGGTCTGTGCATGTTCAGCATAGACATAGGGCTTTTCTGAATGTTTCTTATCCCCAGTTGGTTGAAACTGTGGGTGGAGAACCAGTGGATTTGGAACCCATGGCTGTGTGGGGGTTGGGGGATTGTGTTTGTTAAATGAGTGAGCATATGGAGCAGTCCACAGCCCATCATGAGCAACTCGATCTCTCCTGTCCTCCTCCTCAGCTGCTCAACTCCTTGTCCGTGGATCCTGATGCCAAGTGCAAGTATGGCCTGTACTTCAGGGACGGCAAGCGCAAGGTGGACTACATCCTGGTGTACCATCACAAGAGGCCCTCGGGCAGCAGGGCCCTGCCCAGGAGGGTCCTGCACAACGATGCTGCCCTGGGGGCTCGCAGTGCCAAGCAGGACCAGCCCCTGCCTGGGAAGGGCGGGCAGGTGGAGGCGGGCTCACCTGAGCCCCCCATGGACTACCACGAGGATGACAAGCACTTCCGCAGGGAGGAGTACGAGGGCAACCTCCTGGAGGCGGGCCTGGAGCTGGAGCGCGACCAGGATGTAACTATCCACTTCTCCTGGGCTTTGGGGCTGTGCAGGGTTAGGGGGTCATGGTTTGGGCGTCTACTTTGTCTTTTAACTTTACCTGTTCCTGGGGAAGGGTCAGATGAAGGGTCAGGTGGGGCAGAAAGGGTTTCTGGGGAGTCCCAAACCAACGTCCTCTGGCCACATCTGCTTGGGGCAGGGCTGGCCTGAGTGGCCATGACCTTCTGGGTCAGAGCACTTCCTGCCTTGCCCCATTCCTGCCCCGGGAAGACTCACCCTATCAGAGAGACAGAGGGCCAGGCTGTCCTGGGGTTTTCCTGGATGGCCTTGACCCTTCCAAACTGTAAAGAGAAAAGGTCTGAGAATTTCTGCTCTGAACTCTATGCAGCTGTGACGCTGAATTCTGCAGCCACCTCCTCCTAAGCAAAGCTTAAGAATCTTGCTCAGAAACATTCTGGAGAGAAGCGAGGGTCTTCTCACCTCTGGGACCTGGCTGCGTGATGGTTGAGGTCACGGCAGTGTGTAGATGACTTTAGCAAGTGCTGCCTTTGAATAATCAACCAATGGCCTCAACTCTCTGTGCTCAGTGCCCTTCTTTACATGAATGGGTGAAAAGGCCCCTGCTCTACAGAGCTGTCACTTAGCAGACTAATCAAGAATCGGCAAAAGTCTCTAGCACGCAGGAAGGTCAGAAAAAGTCCTTGGTAGGTTAACTTAGGAAGCTGTTGAGTCAACTGTGAATGTTTGAGAGAAGAGTTGGCATGAGTTCGAAATCACAGTGTCCTTAAATAATGAATACTTTCAGTTCCATGCTAAGAAAGCCTACAGTCTTCACACTCAGGGGCCAGTTCTGGGGGACCCAGTTGTAAATAATCACAAGGCCTCAGCCTAACCTCTTTTGACCTTGAGCCCCATGACCTTAACCTCGGGGGGTTCAGGGTTCTTGCTGAGTGCTCTTGTTCCCCTGGGCCCCTGCTCCTCTACTCCAGGTGTGGCTGCCACAGGTGTGCAAGCCCCACGCAGGGGTGGTCCTGGGAAGGGCTTTGACAATTTTGGATAGTCAGGAAGCAAAGATCTGAGCCTAACAAGGATCTGAAGAGTTTCCCCTGACTTTGGGGACAGCAGCCAGGTAGGTATTTGCTGGTCCGTCTGAGTCTGTCTCACTGCCTTCAAGCAGTTGATCTTTCTTGCTGACTTTTCTCATTGTTCCACCCAGCCCGCCCTGCAGCTTTTGGAACAATACGGCCACTATTCGGAGTCAATTTCAGCATGTCATTTTATAACTGGAGGGACACACGGCCTCCATCAGAGGCCCCTCCCTAGGAGCTGAGGTGTGGTGAGCCAGGAGTTTGAGTGCTCTGTCCCTTGTCTGTTTCCCAAGGGATTTGCTGTCTGTCCATGTCACTCTTCTCTGATGACGACTTTAAACTCTCAGGCTAGACAGCAGTCTCTGCAGGCTGGTAATTCAGACCCGCCTGGCTGAAACTTCAGATCTCTACCTGCCCTTATGGGCCTGCCAGGCCTCAGTTTCCCCATGTATGAGATGAAGATAGCAGTAGTGTTTACAACACCAGGTTGTCATGAGTAGCCCTTGCAAAGAGCTTAATGCAGAGTCTGGCACATGACACGTTCTTCCTGGCTGATGTTAGTACATTATTATGTCATATATCAGAATAGGAGAGAGAGTAGATCCTTTCCAAGTCCCATTAAATACCATGTATAAATATCCTTTATCAACTAACCTCAGAATTTCATAGATAATCTGCCTCTAGAGCTAAATGTGGTTGATTTGACTCCTAAAAATGAAAATATACTGTCTGTAATTCAAGCTACTCAGGAGGCTGAGGCAGGACGTTTCAAGACTAACCTGGCCAACTTAGTGAGATCCTGTTTCATAATTAAAAGGACTAGGCTATAGCTCAATGGTAGAGCACTTGCCTAGCATGTGCGAGGCTCTGCGTTCAATCCCAGTACTGAAGAAGAAAAAAACAAAAAAAGAAGGAAGGAAGGAAGATGTGGTTGTGGGGTAGGGGAGACAGTTCAGGTTTTCAAAGTGGCTGAAGTGGAGGTGCTCCCACCTCCCCGCCAGAGCCTTAAGTCATGGCCAGTGTTTTACAAACAGCTTCTGTCTCCTGGAAACCCCAGAGCTTTCCTCCACCACACATGGGGCCAATAACCGCTCCAGTGCTTGCCTTCCCTGCCCTCCCACATCGGGGCAGAACAGCGATCTGTGAAAGGGCTGTTTGGGCACACGCTGGAGAGATTAGCCGACAGGGCTACACCCCTATCTGTTTTGGGGCAGAGAGCTGCTCTGTTAATGAATCGTCCCCAGGGGTGCCTCACATTACAACGAGCCAAAGGGTTTGCAGTTTGGGAAAAGTGAGAGCCTTTGAGAGAGTCCAATTGCTCCATCTTACTCAAGTTGAAGCAAAATTCCAGAATTAGGTGCATGGAATAAGTCCACAGAATCAGTCAGCTCTTCAGTCACTCTATGGCACCCCCCAAATTGAGACTCGTTGGGCTATAAAGCCTGTTTCTCAACCTCAGCACTATTGGCTCTTGATATTTAACGGCGTCCCTGACCTCTGCCAGACTGACTGCCACGCCCACGTGGTAGAATGCAAAAATGTCCCCAGACATGTCGCTGGGGGCTCCCAGTCGCACCCCATTGAGGAAGCCCTGCTTCAAAGGCTTGACAGGGAGGCAGAGGAAAAAGAAGGGTGTGGAGGAGAGCAGCGTGACCCCCGGGTGGGACACCAGCCACCTCCGGAGCTGTCTGCCAGCCCAACCTCTGTGGCTGTGACCCGGTAGTAGCCTTGCAGAGGTCACAAGCACACAGGTGTGACCTGGCTCTTCCCCTTGGGACACTGCTGGTTGTGTCATGCTGTGGGGCTTCTAGGTACAGTGGCCGTGGGCTCACACAGATGGGAGCCCTGTGCTTGCTTTCCTGCAGAGTAGGTTTATTATGCAAGACCCCTGTGTGGCGTGTGCATGTGCTGGAAGGTAGATCTGGCTGAGGAGGCAGTGGGGATGGCTCCTAGGGACCAGATACAGGCTGTGTGTGTGTCTCCTGTGGCACCATAACAAATGCCCAGAGATAGGCAGCTAGAACAGCACAAGTTTCTTCTCCTGTAGTTCTGAAGGTCCATCATTCACAATCAAGGACTTTGGTCCCTCCAGGGGCTCCAGGAGAGCATCCTTTGTGCTCTTCCGGCCTCTGGAGCCTCTATGTCCCTTGGCTTGTGGCTGCATCACTCCTGGCTCTGTCATCACATTGCCCCCTCCTCTGTTGTGTCTTGTGTGTCCTCTCCTCTTCTTGTTTTTTTTGGTACCAGGGATCGCACTCAGGACCTTGTGCCTGCAGTGCCACTGAGCTAAATCCCCAGCCCTCTCCTCTTCTTATAAGGCAGTCATTTAACTTGGGGCCCATGTGACTGTCTTAGCTTGATCACATCGGTAAAGAACCTGTTTTGAAATTAACAGCACATTCACAGATCCCAGGGGCTAGGGCTTGCACATATCTGACTAAGGGACATTGTGCAACCCACTCCACTAGCGGAGATGCTGCTCTGGAGGCCCCCCCAGGGGGGTTGGCCATCAGCCTGAGCCCTGCAGCTGGGAGGTGGCCAGGACAGGCAGGGCACATGGATTGCAGAGTGACAGGTCTGGCCATGCCCTGGCCAGCTCCCTAGCAGGCCAGGATGTGTGTGGGAGCCCTGGGTCTCACCCAGGTATAGGTTCTGGTTCTGTGGGTGTGGGGTCCTGGACTGACCTCTGAGGTGTTAAGAGCAAGGGTCAGGCCTGCCCCCCACTGTCAGCAGAAGTGTCCCCAGAGAAGTCCCCCCACTCAACCTCCACAGAAGCCTCCCATCCACTCTTGACCCCAGAGGTAACCCAGACGGAGGTGCCAGTGCCAGCTCCAGGGGACCAAGGGCTCAGGGATGGCAGAGTGACAAGTCCCAGAGAGAAGCCCTGGATGCCTTACAGAGAGGCCTCAGCAGACAGGAAAGGGCTGTATGCTCTGACCAACTGGTGGCATTCAAAGGTGACTGTCCTGTGGGGTCAGGCCCTGGGGTAGCACCACGCCATGGGAATGACAGGAGGGCAAGGTCTGGAGGGAGGGGACCAGGCTGGGAAGTCTTGGAGTCACCTTCTCTCCTCTTTCTCCCCCACCCTCCCTCTCTCCCTCCCTCTTCTTTCTTCTCCTTCCCTCTCTGTTTTTTTTTGGTACCGGGGATCGAACTCAGGTCCTTGCGCTTGTGCAGCAGGCGGCGAAACCACTGAGCTAAATCCCCGGCCCCTCCTTCCCTCTCTTTCCCCTTCTCTCCCCGTTTTTCTCTCTGTCTCTCTTCCTTCCCTCTCTATTCTCCCCCTGCTTCTCTACCTCTGTGGTTTTCTCTGACTCTCCCTCCCCAGTTGCTCTCCCTGTGGGGTCGGTCGGCATCCAGGGTCCCTGAGAGGGACAAGAATAGTTTGTGGCCAACATGTTTTCTCGCAACAAAAACCCATTAGTGTTTTTGAAGTCCGGCCTCAAAGCCTGCTCGGTGTTATTTATGTCCATGGGGTCACCGCAGAGGACAGCCGCCACTGAAATCCAGCCATGTGTGCCGGGTGGCCGGCCCCCACGCTGCCCTGACAGTGACCTTGACCCTGGCTTGGCAGAGGTTGCTAGGGCAGTGGACACAGGACCTCATCACAGGCGGCTCTGCCCTCCTGCTGTGGTCCGGGCTCTCTGGGGCCTGGCTGGCACTCTTGTCTCTCAGTGTACCTCTCTGGAGCTGGTGGCCCATCTTTGAGGATGCTGCTCTTGACAAGCAGGCAGAAAGCAGGTGCTACTGTCACCTAGCTCTGAGGGATGTAGGAGCAAGTGAGGAGGAGGACTCAGCCTCTGAGGCAGGCCCTCCAGGACTGAATGTAAGTTTAGACCCAACTTGGCCATCTCCCAGAGCAAGTGGCGTCGCCTCTCTGGGCCTCAGTTTACCCATCTGTGAATGGAGGTGATGGTTTGACCTTCCCCTGAGTGGGAACTGAGGGTTAAGATCAGTATTGGGGCCAACAGTGAGGTAAGCACCCTGAGAAGCCTCAGAGCAGGCCTCTCACATGGCTCCCAGACCTGGGCCACAGGAAGGCAGAGCTGAAGCCGCATTCCATGTGAGGGTCTCCTGCACCTATTCCCCTCTTGCCCAGACAGGTGACCAGGGAGGTGGCCAGAGAGGCTGCTCAAGGTCTCTTGGAGCTTGCCAAGGTCCCTCACACCTGCTGCAAGGAGGTAAGGACAGGTGTCAGGATGGGGCAGGGAACAGCACGCCTGACTACCCTGGGCACTAGCAGTGGGCGTGGAGGTCTTGGGCTGGGAGGGTCTCAGGTCCAGTTCCCGCTCTTCAGAACAAAGGACCATGGGACTGGAGAATTTGGAAGCAAGCTACCCCACCCCTGTGGGCTTCCAGCCTCATGAGAGTGGGCAGGACAGGGATGGAGCTGGCTGACCCAAACCAGCAGAGCTAGCCTAGAATCTGGGCTCTTGACCCCTGACCCCTTTGCCTAAAACCTGCAGCCCCAGCTCCGGGAAGCCACCTCCTACCTGAGGAACAAAGCTCTTATACCCTGGGGCAGCAGGGGCCCACAGGCCCGTCCCAACAGGGCTTCTCCACTTGTAACCCCCATTGCCTGTTGCTTTCTTCAGCCCTTCTGCAGAGGCCCAAAGCTTAAAGGACTTTTATCCCTGCCTGACAGATGCCCTTTAACCAAGCTTGGTTGCATAGAAACATGGTTCTGTTAACAGTAAATTGTAGACTTTTCTCTTTTAAAGCCGTATCTCTAAAATCTTCCTCAAGACTATTGCGCAGCTTGCCTTGGGGGGGGGGGGTTCTCTGGCAGTTTGGAGCAAAATCTGTGCCATATTGCTCCACTTCCAAGGCCCCTGGGTATGTCCACCCCCAAGAGGGACAGAGTCAGCCCACAGATTGAAGATTCTGCAAGCCAGTTGTTAAGCCTTAGGGAGCTTGAACCACACCAGCATGACGCAGGACAGACCAGTCTGGGGTCCTCACAGGCACCCCTTACTCCAGCTGTCCCCAGAAGAGCTGAGTATTTGCTATCATGGCCATCAAGGTTTTAGTTCTTGTTATCATCTTTTTATTTCTAGAAGTTCTGCTTAGTTCTTTTCCAAGTCACGACATCGTTGTTTAATGGTTTCCTGTCCTCTGCCTTGGGGTTGGTTTCTTTACTCAGGTGAGCAGGGCTGGGGGACGCCCCTTCAAGTGCCTATGATCCCCAGCTGAGCAACTCGCCTCTGCCTGGGCCTGTCCCCTCCCCTCTGTCTCTCGTCTGGTGGGGCTGGCACTCTTGTCTGTGAGTCACTGGTCTCACAGAGCCCCTCAAGGGTTTCCGAGGCCTGGAAGAAGGTTCCTGTGTCCACAAAGCCTGGTGCACAATGGATGAGAGCCATCCTGGGCTGGTCACACTAGTCCTCCTTCACAGGGGTTATTTCTGCCATCCAGGACAAATAGCAGCAATAATCACTCTCCTGGGAGGTGGGGCCAGAGGCTGGCTCATAGGTTCTCCCATTCCCTGCCCTGTCTCAGGCTCACAGAGGGTTAAGGCCAAGCACACCAGCTCAGCCTCCTTGTAGCCCTGGGGTTAGAGGACAGCTGTTTCCTGGTGGGTCAGCTGGAAGTACCCTCTCTCTGGGCCAAGCCCCATGTGGGGAGGTCTCCTGTCCCACCCCCACTGTGGACCGGCCTACCCTGATGCTCTTCTCCTCAGGCCACCACAGTCAGCCCAAGTGACCTCTGGGAGATGCAGTCTCAGTTCCTGGGTTTTCCCCCACAGCAGGCCCTGACAGCTTCCTGCTCCCTTCCCAGTTCGGCAGCACCCTGGCAGCCATTACTTTGTTGCTGTTGTTGTTGTCCGGTATCTTTTACTGTTTTCCATGGGAGTGCTGCCCTGGGTAACCTGCCTGCATTCACCAGAAGCAGGAGTGCAAAAAGACCTCTCTGGTGATTCACATTCAATTATTGCAACCACGGCCATCTTCCAGTGGGCCTTAGGGCCACACCCAGGCCAAGGGGTGGGGGTGACATGTCCACAGCCTGTACTACCACATGCTTAGCAAACAGCAACTGTCCCTGGTCCCCTGGGTTCCCGAGGCCCCCGAGACTCAATTCGAGAGATAGGTTCAAGAGGACACTGAAGAACCCTAACTCCCCACTTGACTTTGTCCCTGAGGCAAACATCCTATTGCCATGCATGGCTCTGCCTATGCCTGAACAATTTGGAGCCAGTCCCCAATCCCTGCGCGTTATAGACGTGGCACACAGTAAGCAAGACGTGGAAAATGCTAATTAACAGGTGATGCTTCCCCACGCAGACCTCGTGACTGAGTGTACCCCCGTCCTGTAGGCCCTAGCCATGCCCTCTGGGAATTGCAGAGGTGATGGCAGGGATGACAGGTGACAGTCCCAGACCACACCCACTGCTGAAGCTCCTGGGCCAAGTGTCTCCAGGCCCTCGTCTGTACCTTCTGAAGAAGGTGGGATGAGGGCCTGAGGGCCAGGGCAACCCCCAGGTGCTGCACAGCAGGTGATCAGTAAAGGTGGCTCCTCCCTCTTCCTCTGTCACTTGCTCAGTAAATGTCCTGGAGCTCCTGCACTGTGCCAGGTGCTGTCCTCTATGCTAGGGACACGACTAGACGGACCTGTCCCTCTCACGTCCACACTGAAACCAGTACTAATGGGAAAGGGCAGGCAGAGCCAAGCCATCAAGAGGACCATACCAATAGTCAGGGGCCACCACCATGATGGACATGCAGGCCCACAGGCAATGGGGGCGTGCAGGAGCCCTTGTGACCCCAGCACTGTGAACCCTCCATGGGGACCTTTGTAGTTTTTATGATTTTCTTCTTTCTTCTGAGAGTGCCGGAAACAGTTCTAATGAGGCCAGAGGTCTTTTAAGTGGGGCTCTGAGAAGAGATTTAAACACACTTTATGTTCTGTGCCAAAGTGACGTCACTGGCCCTCCCATTTCCACTTCCTCTGGCTTGGGGGACCTAACCCTATCCCCTCGCAGAGCTGGTGGCCTGGCCAGATTGTGCCCTCCCATCCCCATGGCTGTGACTGTCAGCCCCACTGGGCCTGTGGCTTCCAAATGCCCCAGCACAAGGGGCCAAAGCAGGGCAGAGCTTGCTCCTCTGGGGACTCTGGCTAGGGTCAAGAGGACTGGCCGTCCCATAGGATCCTCCTGTGCTGTGAGCTGTGGTCAGGCTGGGCACCATGTTCTAAAACAGCCCACGTGTGTTTCTGCTGATCTGGTCCCATGACCTCTTTCCAAATCCCACCAGATGTTTCCCCAGGAGAGACCATGCTGCCCACATAAACAGGGGTGCAGGTTTTCCCGGGAAGCCAGCATCAGGCTCAGGCTCCTGACCACCAGCAACAGATGTCTCCATAGACTTGGAAGAGTATATTTTGAGACTTTGCATGTGGGTGAGCAGCGCCCAGAAATAAATCTGGGTCGGTAGCAGTAAAAGATGAACTCTACCACACGCAGGCTGGGGACGGTCACTCTCCTGACTCAGGGGTGTCCCGTGATATCAGCCTGTGAGTCACCAGGGATAGGGGTCCCTCTTTGGTGAGCTGGATAATGCATCCGAGGTCCCAGCTGCCTTGAGGGTAGGGAGAGGGCACTCTGAGCTCACCCCTCATTGCCCCAACCTCTCCAGCCAGCCAGAGGACTGGACAGGGCTGCTGAGAGCGCCAGAGGCCCCTCGCCCTGCTTACAGATGAGGAAATAGGGGAGCAGAGTGATTAAGTCACTTGCTAGAGACCCCACAAGGGCAGGCGGGATTCTGGTGCAGGCTGCCCGAAGCCCTCTGCACCTGCCCCTCAAGGGTCTGGAGGGATCTGGGCTTCTCTTACATGAGCCCCCAGTGGGGGCTGCCTCTTCCAGCTCCTGCCAAGATGTGTCAGTTCAGAGGGAGTGCAGGCCCATGCTGCAGGCTAAGGTACCCCATGTTGCATGCCTGTGAGCCTCATGCCTGGAGTGCCCTGGTCTTGCTGTCCTGCTGTCCCCTCCAGGGAGTGGAGACCCCATGCTTCTACAAAGCTCCCCACATGCTCAGAGGTCCTCAAACCAAGTCATGCAGGGCTCCATCCTGCAGCTTCCTGAGTGCAAGTGTGGCCTTGTTTAGAAAGAGGGTCTCAGCAAGTGGATTAAGTTAAGCATTTTGTGGTCAAATCATCCTGGATTTAGGGTGAGCCTATCCAGAGAGCAACAGAGACAGAGAAAGAGAGACAGACAGGGACCCCCAGAGGGAAGGAGGCCAGGTAAGGACAGAGGTTGGAGAGACACAGCCGTGAGCCCAGCAACATCTGGAGCTCCTCAGAGCTAGAGGACCCTAAGAGGGAGTGTGGCCCTGGCCACCCCTGCATTTCAGCCTTCTGGCCTCCGGACTGAGAATATATTCTTATGGTTTAAAGCCCTCCTGCTATGGTCATTGGTTATAGCAGCCCCAGGACACGAATACAAGTAGCAGAGTAGGCATCTTTGTGCCTCAGTTTCCCCCGCTGTAAGTGAGCACGGGGATAGGACCTATCACACAGGCTTGTTGTGAGGGTTAAACTAGAGGATACACATCAAAGGCATAAAGCAGGGACTGGCAGATGAAAAGTGCATGCGGCATTAGCCTTCATCACTATTATCATCATTATCATGATTGCCCTCCATTCATGCATTTGGTCACACATGTGGAGCACTTGCTCTCTGTGGCCTGTGGGTACTGGGCCCGCAGGAAAGGAGGCTCAAGCAGAACAAGCCCGTGTTCGGGGGCTGGTCAGGTGCTGTGGTGATGGAGCAAGGCTATGGCCTTCTGGGGTGATGATGGGTTCAGGTCAGCACAGGTGACCAGTGGCAGGTGGGACAAGAGAAACAGAAAGTGGACCTGGAGCATCAAGAAGGTCCTGCTCCTCAGGTGGGACTCAGCCCCTCTCCCTGGCTGCCTTTGCCTGGGCCCCTGGGACATTGCTGTTGCAGCTTCCATGCTTGATGGGTACACTTCTTCACCCTCTTCAGATTTGCTTTCCCAAATGCCATCCCAAGTGTCTTTGGTTCTGTTGTCTTGCCAGCAACCTACAAGCACCTATGTATTGTGCCACTCCCAGGCCTGTTGGCATGACCACGGTCAGCTCTGGATCCCAACTGATGGCCCTGTAGCCTGAGCAGGTGAGCCAGGTCCCTGCCAGTGAGTTCGTCTAGGTCTCCGAACTGGAAAGGAGTGAGTGGGACCTCCTCTGGTGCTCACCCTGTCCTTCAAGCCTCAGGGGACCAAGGATCCACTGCCTGTGGGCAGCTGGGACTCAGGGTCCCTTGTGCTCTTCGCTGCTTTGGATGTGATTACAGCGATGCTGTGTGGCTGCTGAGGGTCTCGAGTGCAGAACGTCTGGCAGTGCTCACACGTGGGTGGCCAGTGTGCTGTGAATGCATGGACTCTATGCCCTTGATGAAGGTCCTGTCTCTGACACCAGATCCATGGGGAGCAGAAAGCATTTCAGTCTTGGAGAGTGAGACCCTAGAGATAGTGCGCCCTGGGTGGAAGCTGAGTCCAACCTATTGATAGGTCTCCCACCACCTCAGCAGCTATTATGGATAGTAGCTGCCCTCTTCCTGTCGTGCCTTGCCCCCTCCCCTGTGTGACGTCATGCCAAGATGGTTGCTCCCACCAAAGAACAAACACTTCTTCCCAGCATGCCCCTGTTCCCGCCTAGAAAGTAACCTAATACTCGCTCACCTCCTACCACCTAGTGACATCACCGGCTCCTCCATTCCCTAGTCACTACCTCACTCAACCCCGCCTCTGCCCCTACAAACCCCACCCCAGTCTCTATAAAAGACTCTCCCTGTCCCGGCCATATTGCTTTTGTCTCTCCTTTGTTCAGAGACAGCCCGGCAGATCTATTCCCCTAATAAAGACTTGTTGTGGCCTGGTCTAGTCTTGGTTTTGGGCCCTTTTACCAGACACCTATTAGTTGTGAGAAACTGGGCTGGGGTGACCTCCTCTCAGGCCTCAGTGTTCCCACCTGTAAAGGGGCATGAGCAATGCTGTCCTCGTCTGGCTTGGAATGAAGGCCACTATGGCCCATCCTCATGAAGCCTTGTCCTCACCACCCAGCTTTCGGCAACACTTGGCTGGTTTGTTACTGACATTGGAATGGAGAGGTGGCTTGTCTGAGTTCACAGCAGTGTGATGGGGAAACCAAACTTGAATCTATGCCCACCCTTGAGCCCCTGCCCCAGGCTGCTACTGCTATGAGTGTATAGATGGAGGGAACCCAGGAGTGAGGGTATAGGGGACTCATTCCTGGCCATCACCTCTTCGTCCCTGCTTGGGGACCCAGGCCAAGGCCAGGGACCCTGCGCTGTGTTGTGAAAAGTTCTTATTGGTGGCCTGGGCTGCTTTGGGGACCCTTGACTAACACCCTTGAAAACTTCCCAGATGCTTCCCTCTGTAGGCCCTCCGGGCTTTAAATGTTCCCATGTAATTTGGGGGAGTCCCCATTGCCCACTGCCATCTGCAAGAAAGGGACCCAGCCTTGGTCAGAGTATGGTCAGGGTGGGGCCAGTGACAGGCAAGTGCAGCCACGCACAGCAGCTGCTCCATAGACCATACATGCATCTTAAGAGGTAAAGATGGTTTTCAACACACATGGCCCACTCTGACTGGGGACTCTTCTCTTCTAGACTAAAATCCATGGGGTTGGATTTGTGAAAATCCATGCACCTTGGAATGTGCTCTGCAGAGAGGCTGAGTTTTTGAAACTGAAGATGCCGACGAAGAAGGTTAGTGGAGATGTTGCTACTCCAGAATACATCACCGGATCTGAATGTCACACAGACAGCTGGCAGGGGAATGTCATTGCCTCAGAGCTCTGACCTGTTCTGAAGAGCCCAGTGGGCTTTAGCGCCACCCCAGGGAGGGCAGTGTGGCTCAGATGTGATGAGGTTTCCCTGGTTCCTGTGTCTCCATAATGGAGACTACAACCCAGTCCTTTACAGCCCCCTAACCAAATCCTACCAGGAGAAGATCCAAGTGTTGGGCCACTGGAATTTATGATGAATACAGATCCAGTTAAACTTTGAGCTCTGGTGCTTTTATGCTTGTGGAGTCTCAGCTCATTTATCAGATTCAATTTAATTACATTTCCTAGCTTGCTGGGATTTTTCCTTTTAATCTCTAAAAACTTTATGGCCGAGAAGAGTTTGACCGTAGAACTGAGCTTGGCTTCCGCGTTTACTTGTGTGTGTGTGGAGGGATGAAGCCAGGCTCTACGATGAGTCAGCCCTGGGCTTCTCTTTTGAAACAACAGTAAAATTTGGGGGACAGGTTTCTGGACTGTATCGTAATTGAGCTGTTGGCTAGACTTTCTCAAAATGCTGAACTTTCAGGGTCAACCCAAAAACTGAGCAGGGAGGGAGCATCCTGGCCACCAGGCACCCTGTTGGGAGGTGGATGCATAGTTCTCTGACCATCCAAGAATGGTCCCCATGGTCAGGGCTCAGCAGTGATTTGGACCCCTGCTTGGGTCTTGCCTGCAGATGTATCACATTAGTGAGACCCGTGGCCTCCTGAAAACCATCAACTCAGTGCTGCAGAAGATCACGGACCCCATCCAGCCCAAGGTGGCCGAGCACAGGCCCCAGACCACGAAGAGGCTCTACTACCCTTTCTCCCGAGAGAAGCAGCACCTGTAAGTGGGCCCCCCACTGCCCACAGACCCTGCCCTCTGGTTTCCACCCTCTAGCACGAAATCGACATGAGTGATTCTCCAGCCACCCCACCCACCCACCCAAAGAGAAACGTTGGCCTCTGGTAGGTACCCAAGAGAGTCCGTGGAATGAATTCTAAGGTCACTGATCTCTGAAGAATCAGAGAGGCAGTATTGTCTAGCCTGGGAACACTTAGCAAGAGCCACATGGGCTCTTGCCCTGCAGCAGAGATCTTGAAATCCCTCCTGCCCAGCTCCATCCCCTATGGGGTTGGTTGACACCCACACTTTCTGCAGCCCCAGCAGCTGCCAGCCAAGCAGCTCAGGGAGGTGGAATTGAAAAGTGTTCCCACAGGGAATCCTGAGCCCCAGGGATCTGCAGCCAATACCAGCATTGCCTGGCAGTGCCAAACCTGTTCTGGAACCTTCCATCCTCTCTTGCTCCCACAGGGCAGTGGGGCGTAGCCACCTGGGTCAGTGGTGGCCGCATGCCATCCATGGGCCTCTCTGAGCAGAGCTGGAGCGTGGGCAGAGGAAACCTGGGGAGTCTGAATGGCAAGCCTGGGGGGTGGAAGGGCCGCTGGACACCGCCAGCCTTGCAGGTTGGAGAAGGACCAGAAGCACACACAGCTGCCTCGCCTTGCAGCTGGGGCATCTGCCCTTATAGATGTAGTGATTTCTGGGGGACCTGTGTGCTTCACTCAGTGCATGGCCAGTCCTGGGGGCAGTGGATATGTTGGGAAAGGGAAGTGACTCCCTGCCCAGTTCCTGCCACCAGCTCTGTCTAGAACAGCGGCCCAGGCAGTAGAGAGCTGTGCCCTTTTCCAGAGCCTTCACACCCCCTCCCCTGGCTTGGCCAGGCCCCATGCCACCCTCCAGCTCTCTCCTAATGCCTTGGGGAGTGAGTGGCTTTTCTGGAGATTTTCCTCTGCCCTCAGGAAGCCTCAGACAATCTGTACCCGCCCCCCCGCCCCGCCCCAGACATCAAGACCCAAACCACTGGGCAGTTCCAGGGAGATGGTTTTCAGAATCAGAACTGTCTTCTTGTGGTGGAATGACACTCTCCCTTTCCCCGACTGCGCTGACTCTAAAAGCTGCCTGCTGAGGATGTCATCAGGGAGGGTACACTTGAACCCGGGGTCTTTTCCCACCATCATGGGTCTCAGCTCCTCCAGGTGTGGGGACTAGTGAGACAGACTGTTCCATATGTGTGGGGATGAGCGGGTCATGCCTGGTGTTCGGACATAGTTCTGTCCATTGCACGGTGCCTGCTCCTGGGGACAGGGTGACTTCCCAGGGCCTGGAACCCCAGAGAACTGCCTCCAGTGAATGTCCTGTCTCCTCCCCCATGTCTCAATAGATTCGACCTGTCTGATAAGGACTCCTTTTTCGACAGCAAGACCCGGAGCACAGTAGTAAGTATCACACTTGGAATCACCTCACCAGCAAGCAGGGTGGCCCTAGGGACACCGAGGATAATTTCATCTCGGTGAAACTCCTCCAGGGTAGAAGCCGATTCTAATTGTCTTCGACAGAAATAATTAGAATAATGAAATGAGAGGGCAGCCACCAGCCCAGGGGACAGCTGAGGCCCAGCCAGCTCAGAAGAAGAAGAGCATGAGAAAGAACAAAGCCACAGGAAGGCCAGGAGGAGGGGAGGGACTCAGTGCACTCCCCCCACCCTCAGTGACTACAGCTGTGTGCCTTGCCCATGAGGGTCCCCCACATCTCACACTGGCTCCCAAAGGAGACTGCACGGGCATCTGTGTTGGATCCCCAGCCAGATTTCTGAGCAAGCAGGCATAGGATGAGGGCCAGGCAGTGGAGGCGGAGGTGCTGGGTGAGGGTCTGTTTCTAGGCCTTTACCAGGTGAGCAAACCAAGGTTTGAAATCTGACCAGGCCATCCTGCTCTATTTAAGGTACTGACTTAATGTTTATCCATTGGCTGCCAACTTGTCCACCAGCTAAGCCAGGCTGTGCGTGGTGCAGGACCCAATTTCTATCTAAACAAGAAATTAACCTGACAGCCAAGCCACGCTGTCGTCCTCTCCACCTACTCAGAATGCACTGCCTGGCCAGGCAGCTGCGCAGGGCTCAGAGGATGTCAGCCTGGTTCACTTAATGCCCCTCATCACCTCTGTCCCGAGACTGGCATGTGGCCAGCTGGAGGAGGATGGTACAGGCAGCCATGTCATCAGGAGCTCCTGCTACTGCCAGGACAGGCAGGTCTGAGTCCCATCCGCCCTTTGCCCCTTCCACCCTTGTGACCTCAGGAGAGGCTCCCACCTGTATCAGGACAAGGACAATTCTGGCCTGCCCCCCAGTGGGCATCTGTGCACCTCCATTGGGTTAGTCATGTGGGCTTATGCCAGGTACCAAGTCATTGTTGTGATTTTTTATTATTAATGGTGTAACTAATTTTAGCAATTAGGTCGCATGATAATAAGCAACAAGGAACACAGACAAAACAGCTGAGCTTGGGGCTAACATGTCCACAAGAGGCCCCCAACCCACCCAGATGTTGGCCGCTTGGGAGAACTATGACAGTGTTTTCTTTTTTTTCCGGTACCGGGGATCGAACTCAGGACCTTGCGCTTGCCAGGCAGGCACAGTGCCACTGAGCTACATCCCCAGCCCTGGAGAACTACAACAGTGTTAACCTGAACTGTGTCACCTCTATGACATTGTGACAGGGGAGAACTGGGTAGCCATCTGTGTAATCCAAGTCGCTCACCCGCGCTTCAGTATGTATGGCGCCTCGACTTTACATCCTCTGGGGCTCCTGGAGTGCACCCGGGGCTGGATGCAAATTTGTAAATTCCTTCCTGCTATCAGGGTTGGCTGAGGTATAGGGGATGTAAGCGGATGGGAAATTCTGATGTTCTGATGCCATCTTTTGGGGAATCTGCTCTGAAATCCAACTGGTCTCCAGGTGATGGCTGTTGTGACCACCAAGTCAGAGAAATGGGTTCTGCTCAGACCTGTAGATACCAAGAGAAAGATCCATCACTCCATTTACCCCTGCGGGCAGAGGAGAGGGGCACTGTCACCCAGGGTCCATGGAAGCCAATTTGTAAGCCACCATGTGCTCCAGAGGAACATTGGTGGTGGAAAGTTTTGCCCCTGGGTAGCCAGGCCTGGTGGTGTTCGAAATCAGATGGCATCCAGAGTTGGGGTGAGGCCATTCTAGGCCCAGGTGTGGGGCTGTCACAGACCCACTACACTCCTGGCATTGGGGCTGTCCAATGTACAATGGGTAGGAGTCAGAGACCCATTGGGAAGGGCCCGATGTGCTGGTCTTGGGTTTTAAATGGTTGCCCAATAGACACTAGGGAGCCACCGGAGGCTTGGCTGTGGTCAGGTCTGTTCTAGAATGATCGCTTTGGGAGCAGGCCGTGGAAGAGCAGAAGTAAGGCAGATGTGAAGTGACAGCGGTGGTCATGAATGGGGGCTGTAACTGTGTACAAGAAGGGTGAAGTAGTAGTTAAGGGAGAAGCAGAAGGTCAGGACAAGGCAACCGGGTAGATTTGGAGGGTGACAGGGACAGAGTCAGTGAGAATAACGGAGTGAGTGATTCATTGCTTTACCAAGAAGATATTTATTGAGCACCAGCTGTGTGTGTGAGACCAGTGGGCAGGGAGAGGGCAGCTGGTGACAGAGAGCAGGGTCAGAGGACAGCAACAGACAGGTATAGGGCAATTCCATATCCTTGGTTAAGGCGGCCCAGAGCCATGTAGATCTGGAGGAGATGAGCGCTTCTGGCAGGAGGAGCAGCCAGTGTGGAGACCCTGTGACTGCAGGAGAGGGACTGGAGAGAAAGAGGAGACTGGGGTCACTCACAGTGGGGTGGAGGGAGACAAGAGGACAAGACAGAGGCTGGCAGGGCCTGGTGGCCACGGGAGGGACCCTGGCCTTGCCCAGGGAGTGGAAGCAGTCGAGGCTTCCAGGCAGAGTTGCATGCACTAAAATGTGCATCTGTAAGTCGGGGCTGGTTAGTCATGTCCCATTTTGCAGATGGTGAAACTAAGGCCCAGTTGGTGATGCAGTTTATCCAAGATCATAGCAATGGAGCCGGCAGTCAGAGCAAGCAGATTCTGCCACCAAGGCTCCAGACATAATGTTTCATTTTGGTGCCTGGGGTGGGGCAATATTCCCTTAGGAGGGCTCTGCCAGGCACTGTCCACCACAGTGTGGCACACGGAATCCCAAGACCTGCCCCGCCCTGTCCCGCAGGCTTCTGGAACACTCTGGGTTGGGTCCAGGGGTTCCTGCTCTTCCTGCTCATCTCTCAGCAAAAAGGGATGATGACCCTCTGCTCAGAGTGCATGGACAGCTATGGTGCTGGATTCCAGTAGAGTGCCAGGGGACACCCACCCACTGTGCCCTGGCTGGCCCCACTCTGTCCTGCTGTGGGAAAGGAAGGGTTGGACTCTGCAAGGCTCACTGGTTTACTCCTAGGAGCCTCAGGCCTTCGACCCTGCTAGAATCCGAAGCTTACAGCCCACTCCTGAGAAGCATCCTCTCTGGGACAGCGTGGGCAGCTGTCGTGGGTCACTTCTGAACAGTACCTTTGCAGCAAGATGCCTGCTGCAGGCCAGAGGTACCATGAGCGACTGCTCACCCCTCCTTGTCTCTCTGCAGGTCTATGAAATTTTGAAAAGAACGACATGTACCAAAGCCAAGTACAGCATGGGTAAGGACATTTTTGGGGCTTGAGATCAGCGGCAGTTTCCGAGTGGTAATCTGCCTCCAAATCATCTCCGTGGGAGGTGGGCAGCCCATTTGGAGCTTTTAAAAGCGTTTTGATTGAAGCCTTTGTAACTGTTTCAGACAGGAGGGCTGGATGGCTATAAGGAAAGCTATTCCAGGGCCAGGGTGGATTTATGGCCCGGCACTGTTAAACACAGAGGTGCCCTTCACTTTGTGGGAGACGTCTGTGAGCCATGGACAGGGTCCCGCGGAGGGAAGTAACTCTGGGGATCTGGACTCTCTTGACCCTGACACTCCAGTGGGAAGGAGCCAGGGGTCCTGCCAGGGGTCACAGCCCAAGCATCTCTTTGAGGCTTTGGGAAGCAGCAGCTCCCGCAGCTGGGTGTAGGCAGCCAAGCCCACTCAGAGAGTGAAACTCCCACCCAGGGCTTGCTCAAAGCAGCGCCCCCAGCCAGGTAATACTGTGTGCTGATACCCTGATCCCGGAAGCTGCCGTAAAACCATCCCCACTAGGTTCTTTGAGTCCAGTACAGAATCCCCCAAAAAACTGTGGATGGGATCCTTCCTGGCTGGGTTCATGGCTGCAGCTAGGGGTGTGGGCTGCCGACAGCAGGAGGTTACAGAGGCCCAGCTGGCCCAGGCCTCACCTCCTCCCCTTTTCTCCTGCCTGGAGGCCTAAGGTGCCCATCACACATAGAAGCCTCTGCAGTGGCCAGGCTGGGATCGTGCAACAGCAGCCTGGGAAGAGGTGGGGTCTGCAGGCAGGAGACCCATGTGCCACCTGGAGGGGACAATGTTACACCAGAAAAGGAGGGCAGGCCTCAATGCAGGGACCCGTGGGGACTGGCCATGTTGCAGGGAGAAGATGACCCTCCAGCTTTCTTGTGGGATGCTTGTGCCCTGACTGTGCGGCTGAGGGTCAGCAGCAGGGACATCCTTGCAACATGAAATCTCTACACTCATGTCCTGTGTCAGTGAGAGTGCAGGCCGCCCAGGGGTGGAAGGAGCCAGGAAAATTGTCCTCATCAGCCTGGCCTGCCTCAGACAGAGCCAGAGCCTCCAGAATGGGCAGGTCCTGCTCCAAAGAGGCTGGTGGGGAAGGAAGGCCACTCAGGAGCTGGGGCTTTGAGTCATGCCCACAGAGGTGGGGAGGACTTGTGGTTCCCTAGGCTGGGTCTTGGGCCTCAGTCTCCCCATTGGGTCCCTTCCTTGAAAACCTGTATGGTTGTGGTGAAGATCTCTAGGATCCAGGGTAGGGGCTGTGTGGCGGGTGCTGATGCCCTGTTCCGGGTCATCCCTGTGGAAGGGAGGTTGATGCTGGTTCCCACCAGTTTCCTGCCAGGGCTGTTTCCCAGCAGTGAGTGACAGAGCAGTTGATTGAGCCCTTTTTCCACAGCCCTACTCCATGCTGGCAGCTCATCCGAGAGCTCTGCTGACCTCTACATCCATTCATTCACCTTGCATCAAGAAGTGTTGGACTCCTGTCCCCAGCCTGGCTCTGTCCCAGGGCCTGGGGCTCCATGCCCTCAGGGGATTTACATTCTAGGGGAAGGAAACAAATACTAAATAGGTAATCAGAATATAGTTTTGCAGGATGAGGAGGGTCTGGGGGACTCAGGCAATTTTAGGAGACATGATCACGTAAGGCCTTTCTGGCGAAGGGACATTTGGGCTGACTTAAAGAAAGTGAAGGGTAAGCCGGCTGAAAATAGTCTGTGCAAAGACCCTGTGGCAGCTCTACCCTAGGAGCATTCTAGGAATAGCAAGGAGGCCTATGGTCCTGGATCCCACCCTAGGTCCACTTTTTGTGCAGATGAATTTTTTACTCATGTGTGGCTTACGCCAAGTGCTCCCTCTCCTCTGGTTTTGATTCCTGAGCATCCCTGGCCATTCTGGATCACTGACCAGGGAGATGGTCTATTTTTAAGGGGTTCCTAGAAATCATTTTTCTGGCGGTGTCAAGGCTGCCCAGGCTGCTGTGAAAAATCGGACACAATTACCACCTAGAAAGCTGCCTCCACCAGGCAGAGGTTCAGAGAAACTCCTCCACCGTGCTGGCCCCGGATGTGCTGGAGCAAGAGTGAGCTCCTAGGCACCCCTTCCCCTGCTGGCCCGGCTCTCCTTCCCCTTTTCCAGAACCATCCTCCAGGGCTGGGTGCAACAGCCACACTACTGGCAGGTGTGGAAGTGATTATTTTTATAACGTGCCCAGCACAGGCCCTGGGCCAGCAAGCAAAGGCCTGGCCCTCAACCCCTGCTCAGGAACCCTGGGCTGCCGGGAGCCCCTCACCATCCTCCAGCGCTTTGTCCACCCCATGCAGCTTTGATTCTTCGAGGCCCTTCCATGTAACTAATAGCCGATGTATAAACAGGGCAAGGAGAGGGAAGAAAGAAAGACTCTGCCCTTCTAAGTAAAAGGCGGAAATGTGGGAAACACGGTAAGTGTGGGGCTTCCTCTTCGGCTTTTCCAATCAACCTAAGATCTAATTCTAAATTGTATGTGTGTTTTCTGACACCATCAATTTTCCCATCCATACATCTTCTCATGATTCAGCTTTTCTAACCACTTCAAATCCACCTTTCCAATCTGCAGACTTGCCCTCCAGCAGGTGGGGGTAGCTGGTGAATCGGAGGACTGGAGGCAACCAAGTTCAGCCACAGGCTGCCCACACCTCCTTCCTCCGAGATGGAGTCTCTTCTTGGGGTTTCCTCTGTGTCTTCCTAGTCTTGCCAATCGAGCATGTTTTTATCATCTCCTAGTGGATAGATAAATTGCCCCGCTGCGTCATCCCCGGGGAAGGACCCCAGGAAGGTGGCGGGCTCTGTGTAGCCAAGTGTGTTTCGAGTAGAGAAAACTCTTAGTGATGGGGATCGCCCTGCAGCAGCTCTGGCTGGCAGATGTGGGACAGGAGACTTGGCCAGTGCATAATCTCTCTCTGCCTCTGTTTTTAAGGCATCACAAGCCTGCTGGCCAATGGCGTGTACTCGGCCGCCTACCCGCTGCACGATGTGAGTAACCTTGACATACCCTTTGTCTCTGTCACTTGACTCCCCAGATCCCCATGGGCCACACTCCCTGGGAGCTGCAATTATCCTGTGGTTATGGCTTCCTGCTTGGCTGTCTCGGTAAATGTCAACGGCACACAGGCCTCCCCTGTTCCCCTGTGTGGGGCTGAGAAGTTGCACACAGGCCCCTCTTTGCTGGCAGAACAGTCCCCCTGAGACGAAGCATCTCAGTGTACTGTACTGGCTGTATGGGCACCTTGCAGCCAGCAGGTCCATGCAGTGTTTTCCCTGGCTTGGCTTCCACTCCAGCCCCACCCCACCCTGCCCCTTCCTGTCTGTCCTGCCCAGGGCTCTGGCAGTGACCAGGGCTCTGTATGTATATATTTCTGCAGAGCAAGTAGCCAGCTTCCTGAGCTGAGTCTCCAACTCCCACTGGTCTCCCCCTGACAAATATAGCCCAAGGCCATGGCTTGGGGTGGAAAGAGAAATGATGATGCTGTCCTCTGTTGTTTCTGTGGAAACAGGGGGTAGAGTTCAGCAGGGCACTGGGATCAGGGATTAGGCTGTGGGACCTGAGCACTGTGGGAATCCCAGACAGAGGCTTTCTGGAACTTTCCAAATGATGGCAAACACTAGGAACCCAGAGGCTGAAGGGAAAGAAGATGGGTCTGGGAGTCAGGAAGCCCAGGGTCCAGCCTGGCCACTTACTCTCTATGGCCTTGAGCAGAGTCAGCCCCTTGGTCTCCCTGAGCCTCAGTGTCCCTGTCTGTGGGTTGGGACATCTTGCCCTGTCTGATTACCAAGGCAACAGTAGTGTCAGAACAGAGAAGAAAGGGCTCTGAGGAAGAGAGGCTAGATTAGGCCAATATGGGTGCCAGGTGGCACAGGGTGCTCTGCCCAGACGGTCTGTGGGGAAAGATGTTCAGCTGATCTGCCAGTATCACCCTATTGCCTCCCTTTTGGGGCCATCTCTGCACTGTAAGACTGGGCTTTGCGTCTGGACACGTTCTGTATCACCTACCTGTAGTGCTTTTCCCTGCTTCCGCCCAGCAGACAAAAGCATCCATGCCTCATCTCCCCTTTTCCATTTCCCCTGGCTCCATTGACTTCCTCCTCCTTGCGTGGTGCTTCTGATGCCCCTGGCCCACAAAGACACCTTCGTAATCCCTGGTAAGAGGTAGGGGCACAGAAGCCACGTGTTTCAGGGCCTCCTGCCTGCTTGGAGTCAGCCCTTTAAGTCTCAAAAGGGAAAGGGGAGAGATCAACATTTCCAGGGACCTACTGTGCATGTGCAGAGCTCTGTGTGTAGTAGGAGCCAAGTTTTGTTTCATTTGTTACAGACACAGAGACTCAGAGAAGCTTAGTAACTTGTCGGAGATAACACAGCCCCCAAGGGGGAGCCAGAGACAAAAGCAGTTCCTGGTTGTCACTCTGCCTCTCCATTTTCTGGAAGTGCCGCTGCCTCTTCCCCCCGTGGAGGCCAAATGCACCATCATCTTGGCCCTCAGCTCTGCATTCCTCTGAGGAATCCATTCTGTGACCCACTATTGTCCGACACAATCCCCCCAGAGCACCTCCAGGATCACACAGGGAAATGCCTCCTCCCCAGCCAGCATCATACCTGGCCCAGGCACGGGGAAGCCTTCGATGTGGGGTCTCACTTTAAAGATGGAGAGACAGACTTGGGGCACTCGGTCAACTTGCCTCGGGACACAGCCAAAGAGTTAAGCCCAGAAACTGGATTGTGGCTCTCTGAGTCTCTTGGGAATAAGGCATTTTCTGTCCATGCAGGGTACCCACCCTGTTAAGGACCAACGCTGATGTTTAAACATCGGAAGGAGCAGCCCCCTCTGAGCCCAGCCGTGTGCGCCCCACACCCTTAACTACCCAGCGCTTGCTCTGCGTCCCCAGTCTGGTTCCTCCTCTTGTCCTTCACCTGTGCTGTCTGCATGGCATTTCCCAGCCCCTTGCCCACTGTGTGTGTTTGTTCGTTCATTCATTCATTCATTCATTCAGCAAGCACATCTCCCAAGCCAGGTACTGGGAGCCAGCCAGAAGAGCCGCTGCTGGAATGGTGTGCGGTATAAGAGCCCCACGCTCTGTGAGAGACCCTGAGCAGCTCTCTCATAATTAGAGTATCGGCTGCAGAGAGGACTGACATTTCTGGTGGCTGCTCAGTGGCTTTCTGGCTTCCTTCCTGGTTGGCATATGCCTACCTCGAGGTCTCCAGCAAACCGACCTGTGGTGTGAGTCACTACTGGAGGTGTGAGGCTGTCTCATTCATGGAAAGAAGTGCTGGGATGTACCCAAAGGAGCAGGGCCCTGTGGCTGAGGACCCTGGGAATAAAGGAGCCAGGGCCCTAAAGACTTAGGGAGCAGCAGGCCACACTGCTTTCAGAGCACTTGACTCAGAGACCCTGGCGTTAGGTGTCTTGTTTGGGTACATGGCCAAGTCTTCCCGACATGGCAAGGGGTTGTAGGACCATGAAGGCTGTTAGTGAATGGAGGGGACCCCCAGCAGACCCCCAAGAGGCCCAGAGCTTTATGTGCCAAGTGATTCTCAAGACCAGTGAGCTGGCCTGGCCACATTCAAACTGCACAGAGCCTCTCTCTTGCTGCTTCTCCGTAGTTATTTCCATCAAAGGTTGACATTTCGGGCTCTGTTTCAACTTTTACATTCTTCTTTTCCTTTGAACTTAGACCTGGATGTGAGTCAAACTTAGCTCTGTGTCCTCAGGAAAGTCAGGTTTTTCTCAGAGCCTCAGTGTTTCCATCTGTAAAATGGGCAAGTTGGGGGCACTGGTCTAGATAACGTATCACCCCTCTTGGTGTATTTGAGGCTCAAGGGGGGAGACACTACCTGGGCGGGTCTAGGAATAAGACTCGAGGAGTAGAATCCAGGTTCACATGATTGGTGTAATTCTTCCTGTCCCCAGAAGCCTCCTTTCTCTCCAAGGCTGTATCTTCCCCTGGGGTCTTCTGGACAACCCTCTGTCACAAGAGGAGGTGCCTCAGGGCATCCTGATGGTGGACAGGCAACAACAGGACCTGGGTGGCACTCCTGACGAAGGACACATGCTGCGTGAAATCTTGTCCTGGGATTGTCTCAATTTGTGTGGATGAGGGTAGCTAGAGAGTTGTTGTTGTTGTTTTATTTTGTTTTTGTTTTTCCGGTACTGGGGATCGAACTCAGGACCTTGCACCTGTGAGGCAGGCATAGCACCACTGAGCTAAATCCCCAGCCCAAGAGGGTTTTTGAAATGCTATGAATGCGAGCTGCTCAGAAGTCACGTGGCACAGCAAGCTCTCTCCTTCCCTCTTGTTCACAGGGAGACTACGAAGGGGATAATGTTGAGTTCAATGACAGGAAGGTAAGTTGCTGTGGAGCAGGGAGAGGGTGGCCCTGGAGCCGTGGGCTGCAGTGGGCTGGCATCTGGGCAGAGTGGGAAACTGATTTGTTTGCCTGCATGGACTCCCTTGGGCTGCTTGCTCTAGGTGTTGAGCGTGGCCATTTATGGGATCATTGCCTCCTCTCCCTCATTTTCAGGAAAGAAAGTCTTAACCTCCATGCTTGGCAGGAGATCGTTAATGTGTGAGAGGAAAAGGAGCCTGCTCCTTCCATGGTCCTTTCTCCACCCTACCCGGCTAGGGGAGAGAAACCCTGCCTCCCAGGGTGTGTGAACCATGCCTGTAACTTTAGCAGTCTTTAAAGGCATCTGGCCTAATCCCACCCTACTTCAGGTGAACAAACTTGGGACCCATGGTGGCCAGGTGCACAGAGAGCCGCAGCCCCCAGCAGCACCCTGGGGCATCCTGCCTCATGGTGTTCAACCCAGTATTTCTCAAACTTGCCTGCCCTGGAGGCTTTTTGAATAGAAAAGTCTCTGAGCTGGTGTCCCAAGGAACATTCTTTGGGGAACAGTAAGTGATCCTGTCCTTCTTTACCGGCTGTTGTCCTAATTTCCCCAGTGCTCCGGTCTCAGTTCCCACTCTCCAGCCCCTCGCTCAGGACCAGGGATTCCCTCTCCTTCCCCCCGGGCTCCCTAGGAAACTGTCCTACATGAACAGCCACCCCCCCATCCCCAACCATTTGCTCCTCCTGCCCCCCACATGTAGGGAGGTTCTTTCCTGGCTCCCGCACACGTGCCCACTTTGGGCACCAGCCTCCACCCAAAGTGCACCTCTGCCACTCCCTGTTGCCCAAAGAATCTTCCCTCGGGGACAGCCCTCCAGGACCCCGCTGGCGCTCCCTTGCAGATCTGTCTGCAGGTGGTAGGTGTAGAAGCTTCCTGGAGAGCTTCACAATGGTGACCTTGTCCCAACTCCCAGGGCCCAGGAACCTCTATGGATGGAATGTCCTTCGTGTTCAACCTCTCTCCAGCCCTCATACGTGTTTTTAAGTCTTTGGTGCTTGATACAACTTGCCCACCCCGGGAACCCAGCTGAAGATGCTATCTGGTTTAGGACAAAAATTACATATTTGGTTATTTTTAGTGTAACATCTGGCATTTGAGACCCTGTGACTTGTAGGACTCCCCCATCCAATGCTGTTGGAGAAACAGTCCCCTCCACAACCTGCCCTGGCCAACTGTGGCCTCAGAATCCAAACCCCTCTGTTCCCCTGTGCCCCTGCTGCTTGGCTAATGCCCTTCCTCCACCTAACAGTGCTTCCTCTGTGAATACCAGCCACCCCCTTCTGGCTGGATTCAATCCTAGGCCCCTCTACCCTAAGCTGAACTCCCTCCCCCGGCCCCGCCGCCCCCCGCCAACCTCCAGCCACACTGGCTGCCTTTCTGATCTCAGGATGGCTTACCTGAGGGTCACATTGGCTGGACTATCTCAGGCAGGTATTTATTCAAGAAATATTTACTGACTTCTTCTGTGGGCCAGGCCCAACTATTTCCCTCTACCTGGAATGTGCCCACCCCAGTTAATTTCATGTCCCAGCAAGGTGTATACGGCCTGGTCCATGGGATAGTCCAAAATTAACGATGGATGGACAGAAGAACAGACAGATGCATGGATGAATGGATAGATGATGATGGTTAGATAGTAGTGGGTGGAAGGGAGGAAGCGAGGAAGGTAGGGAAGGAGGGAGGGTCAGGTGAGTGTTAGCATCCCAACTCAGAGTCTGAAGAATGTCTTATTCTCCCTTGAAAGCTGTACTTTAAGTGACTTGGTTCTGAGTATGTTGCCATTCCCATGACAACATGAGGCTGAGCCTTCTCCATTACTGCTTCTGTCAGAAGCAGGAGCCCTGGGTGCCTGATCCCAGGTTCTACGCAAGGCCAAAGGAAAATGCAGCAAGCACATTCTCTGTGCTGAGCTGGGGGTTGGCTGGGGGTGATCAGGCAAGAGGCAGGTCTGGCCAAGGCTGCCTCATCTGTCCTTTGAGATCAGGAGCCCTGGGCCCTCAGGGCTGTGACGCCTCCTCCAGGGCTTCAGGCAAGTTAGACTTTCGTGAACTAGGCCTGATGGAGCAGAGACTCACCAAGGGCTACATGTGCACATGCAAGAGTCCAGCTGGGCAATCACGCCTTCTCCTGCCCAAGCTGCAGAAGACCAGGCCAGCAAGGGCCCCATAGAACAGGGGACAGTCAAGACCCCAGAGAGAAGCTTACTGGGTTGTGGGGGATTTTCTCCAGGGGTGAACTGAGGTCTGCTGCACTCCATCCTGGACTGGGGAGCTACAGGCCCCACCTGTCCTCCCTTCATTCAGTAGTTACTGAAAACCTATGATCCACCCCAGGCCCTGTGCCAGGCTCTGAGGACGCTCAGGAGCAGATACACCTGGTCCTCTGTTCAGGGGCCAGCGTCAGACACCCATGAAGGCCTGCGGATGTGCACTGGCCGGTGTCCCCCAGGTGTGGGCCTGGAGGCTTGAGCTGGATGCCTGGGATGCAAGGGCCCCATCCTCCAGTTCTCAGCCCACCTATCCCTGTGCCTGGCTCCTCCCTGTGTGCGCTGAGGATCACATGGGTCCTTGCATTTCTTCCAGAGTAGTAATGAGATCTCTGTTTGATTTCTGCACACTAAGAGCTCAGGGTGGTGGACATCCTCTTCTTGGCAGCCACAAAAGTCCCCTGTGGTCAGGGGTTATGTAGAAAGCCACTCAGGGAACAATCCAAGCAGGAGAAACCCAGGGTTTTCATAGCGAGGCTTCCTCTTATCTTACTAAAATGTATTTTGCTCTTTTAAGTCCTTCTCTTCCCCGCTTCTCAGAGGCATGTGTGTTGATTTTGGATGAAACACAGCACTCAGGTTCACTGGGCTGTTATTTCTGAGAGCCATGGAAGGAACCTGAGGGAGATAGAGAAACTCTTCACAGGGTAGAGTCCTCCCACCAGCCACTTCCGTGTCCTGGAGTTTATGAGGCTCACTTGAAGGAACTTTTGCCCGTCAGCTCGGGATCTTTCAAGTCAGTAGGGAGAGTGTCTTAGTCACCTCAGGCTCTAGGAACCAAACACCACCAGAAGTCCAAGGTCAAGGTGCTGGCCCACTCAGGTCCCAGTGAGGGCTCTCTTCCTGGCTTGCAGACAGCTACCTTCCTGCCTGGTCCTCATATGGTGGGAGAAAGATCTCTTCTGTCTTTTCCTCTAACAAGGGCACTAATCTAGGGTCAGGACCCTTTGTTCAACCCTGCTCATCTCCCAAAAGGCCTCATCTCCAAACACAGTCACACAGCAGTCAGGGCTTTTGCATATGAATTTGGGGGTACACACATCCAGTCCATAGCAAAGAGTATTTGGAGTGATGTTTTTAGGTCTCCACAGCAGATCTGAATCTAGGAGATGGTCCCCCTGGCAATTTTTACATCTCAATGGTGCCGAGCATGCTGCCTCTGGGAGGCTGAGGCAGGAGAATTACAACTTCAAACCCAGCACAGGCAATTTAGCAACATAGTGAGACCCTATTTCAACATTTAAAAATATTTTTTTTAAATGTTAAGGAGAGAGGACTCATTCAGTATGAAGAGGCAGGGGCCCGTGGTGAGTCCACAGGGAAAGGGTGACTGAGAAAGCGGGTGGCCCTGCCCTGCCGCACCTGAATGGGAGGGAGGACAAGTCCCCCTGCAAGGTGTATGGGGCTGGTACACAGCCTAGACGCCTCTCACTGCAGGTGGCAGTCCCCCAGATGGCAGAGAGGCCCTGAGCCTCTCTGCACCCTAACCCAGCTCCCCCACATCCACGGTGGCCCCACTGTTCATTTCTAGGGGAAAATCCAGCCTTCACCACCCCCTCCCTGGCCCAGCCTGGCTCTCTGACCTCGGCCATGGGTGAGACTACAGTTCCAAATCCCTTGCAGTGGCACATGGCCCACTGGTGGATTTCAGGAACTGCCCTTCATGTGTGCACATTTCGGGAAGGGGCAGGGATGTGCAGAGGGGACTTCTCCCTGTTTGTCACTCACGTGTCTGATGTTACCCAAACAAGCCACTCAGATCCCCCGAGCTATGGAGACTGTGTCCCATCCTGTCCACCCTCCAGGGGCTGGAGAAGAGACCGGGAGGGACCCTGCCCCGCCAGGACCTTGGACTCTGAATTTGGCCAGAGGCTTGGCCCTGGGAACAGGGTCAGAGCTGAGCAGCAGGGGAGCAGCCCTGGGTCTGGGACAACTGTGGCCCCTGGGGCTCCCTGCATCCTCATGGCCCTGGAGAGAGGGCATAACACTCTGGACTCAGTAATTTGGTGGCTGCCCACACAGCGGGGGAGGGGTTGTTTCACCCAGCAGTCCTGGCATTGCATTGTCCCCAGGACACCTCTACATGTTCGCACAAGGCTTCTAATCCTCCAAGCTCATTACCACCCCTGCCAGAGCCTGCAGGGGAGGCAGGGTGTGTGTCACTTTCATTTATGCTACCAACGCTGTTAATCAGGCAGCTCATCTCCAGAGATAAACCTCCAACTACCTTTGCGTCCGTGAGATTTTTTTTTTCTTTTGTGCCATTGATATTTTTCTGCTCAAAACCATGGTGCTTTTGCATCCTTCATAAAGAATGATTTGGTATTTGACCAGAGTGACCAAAAAACCCAAATAGGAAGGCCGCATGGTGGCAGGCATTGTAGGTTATCACAGAGAGCTGAGATCCCATGATCCACCAGGAGCACCTTCCCGCCCCCACCTTCACCTAGAAATGCAGGCTCACTCTGGCCAGCACGCAGCCAGCTCTCAAGAGTTCATTGAATGAATGAGTGATGTGGTAACGGGCCGAGGCCCCAGCAGCACTGTGCTCAAGGGGAAGCGGCCTCAGCGTGTGACCACATCACCAGTTCCTCACACTTCCTCTCTCCAGCTCCTGTACGAGGAGTGGGCAAGCTACGGCGTCTTCTATAAGTACCAGCCCATCGACCTGGTCAGGTAAGTGGGGCATGTCTGGCCTGGCATCTCAGGCAGCAGGAAGCGGATCCCTGGTAAAATGTCGGTCAGGTAGGGTCCCTGTGTGTTTCAGCCACTGTGAACATGCAGTTACCCAGGGACCTGTTGGAACTTGAAGGTTTGGGAAGATCTGGGGCAGCATTGGCTGGAGCAGTTTATTCGCCATTGCTGGGGAACTGGGAGACAGGCACTTTCCATCACATTCACTATCTCCCCCCAAATCTATTGCCTGGCCTGGCTTGGCCTGGCCTGGCGCTGGCATCATGGTGGGGTGGAGGGGAGGAAAAGAGCTGCTTTGGGATTTGCCAGAATTTGGAAGCGATCCAGAACCGCCCCTGTCCCCACGAGGCAAGAAGGTGGGGCGCCAGCTTGTCCTGTGGGGACTTGCACACCAATTTGGCCCGTAGAAATCCATAGAAACCATAGAGGAGCAAAGCACCTGATATGAGGACTGATTTGTTTTCATGGTACCTCCATGCCCAGGTTCATTCCAGTCCATACACCGAGTAGGGCTTGGAGTGGGGCTGACAGCCTTGGGGGAACAAGACCCGCCGGTGTTATAGGCGGAGGAGCACCCGCCTTCTCAGGGCACAAGATGGGGATGGGGGTGCATAGGAAAAGCAGAGAGCACCCCACACCTGATGAGGCCTTCCAAAGCCTCATTCTCTGCTTCTTGGGCAACAGAAGCTATGGCCCTAGTTTGAATTGTTCCTTGAAGGGGAGGGTGGGTGACATGTTTTCCCTGTGACATAGAATGAGAGTAAGCATGTCTCTGGCTTTGCCTCCGGGTGTAGGAAGTATTTTGGGGAGAAGATTGGCTTGTACTTCGCCTGGCTGGGTGCGTACACCCAGATGCTCATTCCTGCCTCCATTGTGGGGATCATCGTCTTCCTGTACGGATGCGCCACGGTGGACCAGAATATCCCCAGGTAGGCAGCAACCCCTCCCCTGTGGGTCGCACCCCCTTCCTGCTCCAGAATCACTTCCACTATTACAGGGACAGAATCCATTAGGACGCTGGCCTTCAGCCCCCTCTGTGCACAGGCTCAGCCCCCAGAGAAATCCCATGGCAGGCCACAAGCTGTCAGGATGAAGTGCTCATGGCCATCTAAACCCACAGGCATCCTTCTCGGGCGTGAGCATCCTCAGGTGTGTTTTATACCCAGGAAAAGATATAAAATGAATACTAGACCTTTTTTCATGCTTTGAGGGATTTTCATTGTTGTTGTTGTTGTTGTTTGCTTGTTCTGTTTAACTTTTGTTCACTATGTTCCCTGCACCATCTTGTGGTCAGGAAGAGAGACCCATGTTGGAGACCTGAGTGCAGGCTTGCTGGGAGCGTGGCCATCTCTGCCTGCCCAGCCTGCCGAGTGGTGCCTGCTTCCATCACACCCAGGGCCATGGGGCATCTCGTGGGAAGGGTGCCACAACCACAGACAGTGCCATACAGGCCACCAGGTCTTTGCACAGGGTCCCCACTTGCCTTCTGCTAGTTACCTGGGGTTAGGTCAGACAGCAGGGGCTCCAGAAGATGACCAGGCACCCAGAAACCACCTAGCCCATTTCTGAGTGCTGTTCTTCCAAAGTTCACGTTGTCCTCTGTGAGCGCTGACTTGATCTGCTGATGCCAACCCAAGGACTACTCTGTGTGCGTTCAGGCCCCTGAGCTGTCAGGACGCCGTGCCAATGGGCATCTCAGTGTTTGTCCTGCGCCTTCCTTGTGTACATCACTGTGCCAAGCAACTGAGACCCTAACGGGAAATCTGAGCTAGCTCTGTCCTTCAGGAGCTCATGGTCTCCTAAGACAGCTGCTCAGTGACTTTTCTAGTGATTCTGCCAAGTACGTATCTCCAACATAGAGCCATAGTTTGGAGTATTCATCATTAGTTGTGGTCAGTAAAGAGCCAGTGAGTCTTTGGTCTTGTGAAGAAGCTGGTTCTTAGCAGTCCAGAAAGACTATATCCAGCCAATTTTTGTTTAAATCATGATTTAGGACATGAATAACACCTCAAATATTCCACCCACCCAGAATCAAAGCTCTACAGGCCTCTGGCCCAGCCCCATCCAGTGCTATTTTTGTCCTAGGCAGGAGAAAGCTTGTCCCTTTGTTTGCTAGGGTGATGTGAGGTCCTCAAACTTGGGTTTGATTAGGGTAAAAATCAAAGACGGCCAGACGTGGAGGAGGGATTCAGACTGGCTTTGCTGCAAGAACTCAAAGGCTAAGGGAAATGGCAAGTGGAAACAGTCTGAGGAACCCTGCATCTCCTTTGCTCCCGAGGGGAAGAAGCCCTGCCAGCCCAGAATGTGGGCTCCTGAGAAAACCACCAGGATCCTCTTGACACTGCCAGCTCTGCCACCTTCCATCACGTGGTCAGACATGCAGACAGCAGTTGGTGCCAGAGGCAAAGCCAGTGCCCAGCCTGCCCCAACCCCAGCCACTGCCCATCAGTACCTCATATAGAAGGAGATGTCTGGTTCCCCCAGAGTCCATGCAGGAGGGAGGCCAGCAGCCAGTGTGGTGCCATCCTGCCATGCCATGCCCCTCCCACCCTCCCTGAAGAATAGACCTTCACACTCCTTGTCTTTATGTTGGCTGAGTTCAAACCAGCAGGAAAAGGCTTATTGTCTGGCTGGTGGCATTTGCACTGGAAGCAGAGGCAGGCAGGGAGAGGCCATCAGGCCTCTAGCGCCGCCCCCCCCCACTCAAGGAAGGTGGTCCCTTTGGGGTGCCTTTCATCCATAGTCCCTTGAGGGAAGGACTTGGGACATCAGAGATGTCCTAAAAATGTCAGGCACCATTGTAAAACCTGTACACATGTTGGTTGGTTTCATCCTCCTGATGACCCAGTGGTTACTATCAGCACCTCCACTCAGCAGATGGGGAAACTGAGGAGCAAGGAGTTAAGGGAAACCTGTCTGAGACCACACAGATCAGAAGCATTAGAGCTGGAGTCAAACCCAGAGTGGTTGGTGCTAGAGCACACTTTCTCGTACTGCTCATGGTACCTGGTCCTTCTCCCCACTCCACACACACACGCACGCACGCACCTCCCCAGACATTCTGGGGCCTCGACCTTAGCTGCCATTAGTCTTTCCTCCATCTTTCCCCGCCAGACACAGCACCTGGCAACACGGTGTAGCACATGTGCCATTCTGAAATAGACAGGTGGGGGCCACAACTGAGGAACAGAGCTGAGCCAGGATGCCCTCCTTCCTGGGCACAGAGCAGCATCCCCTAGAGGTGATGGCAAATGTTTACTAAACCCCAGCTGCCATGCACCAGGTGTGATTCTGAAATAGGTTCGTGTCTATCCAGAAATCTAAAAAACAAAACAGAAAGCACCCACTTTGGCTGTGTCCCACATGACCGTCTAACCCCTGGGAATGAGCCTCCAGCCTGAGCAACTATTTATAGATTGGGGTCTGGTCCAAGTTCACAGGAAGGAGAGAGTTCAGAGCAGGTCACAGTTGGAACTGTACTCTGGCCCCTCTTCCTCGTTTTCCAGAAAGAAGGGCCAAGTTGGAACTAGAGGACTTGTCCAAAGGGACAGAGTGTAGGACAGTCACTCAAGCACCCAGCCCAGGCCCCCAACCTCAGCAGAGAACCTGTGGCCCCCAAGAGCAATTCTGTGCACGGGCTTTGACGATCCAGAAACCGGGGCTCAAGTCCCACTGTGCTATTGGCTCTCAGGAAGTTACTTCCCTTCTCTGGGCTCCTTTCCCCATCTTCGAAGGTGGGATTAGAATACCACACTGTAGTCCTCAGTGCTCCTGCTCACCACTGGTGGCCTTTCAGTCCTAGGCTGGGGCTTCAGGTCTCACGCAGCTCCCTCTCTGCATGCTGTGTGTGGCTGCACCCCAGATGGCCTGTCGGCTCAGCAGGATGGAGCCTCAGCAACTGGGTCCCCCCAGCCTGGAATCTTAGAGATGTGTTCCCTCCATCCCAGCCTCCAGGAGAGTCCTGGTGCCCCTTCTCTGCCCTCTGAGTATCCTGAACACCCCAGTGATTGTCATGGCTGGATGCCCAGGCTGCACCACAGGGCAGCTGCCCACCAGGCCAAAGGGAGCTGCTACCTGAGTGCTCACCACAGGGCCTGGCCTGCAGCAAGGGCTCTGGAAGCTTCAGGGTTCTTGCTGAGTTTTACTCTCTGCCTCCTTCTGTGTGCCAGGGCCTGGCCACGTGATATCCATGCAAAGACCGAAACCCAATTTCTTTAGCACAGTTCTGATGGTGCCCAGCGATGAGAGGGAGGCTGATGGGGATACTTTGCTCAGGGCTGGCGAGACTCAGGCTGTGAGTGCCATTACCCTGGGGTCAGCCTAGAGGGAGCGCTCTATTCCCCTCCTGCATCAAGCAAGCCTGGATGTTTGGCCCCAGGGTCAGTTAGAGTCCCAGGACCCTATGCCAAATGACATCACAGGGCCCTTGTTCAGACACCATTAAGGGTTTTAAGGCAGTAGGTTCAGGGCCTCACACTAAGCCTCGGGCCCTGTGGCGGAGCTCAGGTTGAGGACAGCATGGGTGACATACCTGGGAAGTTGGCCCTTGGTGGGACAGGAGGACAGGTGTGACTGAAGCCAGCTGATGCGCCTCGCCGTCTCTGCTGTGCTGTAGCGTGGCCCCAGGAGGTGTTGTATCCAAGCACTGGGGACTGAGGGCCACCTTTCTCTTGCAGCATGGAGATGTGTGACCAGAGGCACAACATCACCATGTGCCCTCTCTGTGACAAGACCTGCAGCTACTGGAAGATGAGCTCAGCCTGTGCCACAGCCCGCGCCAGCCACCTCTTCGACAACCCAGCCACTGTCTTCTTCTCCGTCTTCATGGCCCTGTGGGGTAAGCGAGGCCGACAGTGTATGGGCCACCAGCAGTGACGCGGTGCCTTTTGTCCATAGTGGGGTTTGCCAGGGATGCACCCAGGCTGGGGGTGGAAATCACCGCCATGCCACTGGGTCTGTGCTGCATCAGAGATGCAGGGGAGTTACCCTGACCACACAAGAGCCAGCTGCCCCTCCGGACAACCCAGGAAGGTGCTTTGCTCTAAGACCCTGGGGGCCGGGGCTGTCAGCCCAGGGAGGGCAGCTGCTTCAGAACATGGTGGCCAGGGCTCTGTAGCCTTCCCTGCCACGCTGGCCATGCTGGCTGTGATTCCTGCAGATGAGGCTGCCCGGAGGCAGGCCTGGGGACCCTGTCTCTCCTTAGATCCTTACTGCCTCCCTGCTGGCTTCCTGTGCCCATTCTCAGATGAGAAAGCTGAGGCCCAGAGAGACGTGAAATCCTGGGGTTTCGAAGCTCCCGAGCAGCTAAGGCAGACGTGTGCACAGGTGCACATACACACACGTGTACACACATGCTTTCTGGTTGCTCCTTGGGCAGCAGCCTGTAATGTCCTCTTCCCTGACACAGAGCCTGGCACATACAGGTCCACATGTGTCTGGGTACCATCGCTGAAGGAAGTAAGCCTGTGATTCCAAATCCCATGCCCTAAACACTGGGCCCCACTTCCTCTAGTGGCCACGGTGAACGCTCCTCTTCCAGGGGATTCCCAATCCCAGTCCCACCTGGCCCCCAACTCTGGCCTCGGGAGGCAGGAGGCTGGTAAGGGGCAGCTAATGCATGTCCGAAGATGTTTCCGGTTAGCAAATGGTGCTGGCCCTTCTCTGCAAGGAGGGCTCATCACAGTGTTGGTGGCTGCGGGTTTGGGATTTGTGCAGTGCATAGCCATGATGTCCCCACTGGTCCCCGGGGCCCCAGTCCTCTCTTCCAGGGTCTTTGAGGTAAGAGGTGGGGCCAGGCAGGAGACAGCACAGGAGGAGAAGGGTCGGGACCCATCAAGGAGGGAAGTCGGAAGGGCTTCCTGGGAGAGGTGTGAGGTGCTTGGCTGAGCGCTGAAGATGTGGTGGGATGGTATTTGGGGCACAAGAGTCGCATGGCGAGAGGCCAGGAAGCAGCCTTGTTGGCTTTCTGGAGTCTCACCTGGCCCCTGCTGCAGGGCACAGTCCCGGGGCTGGAAATTGCTCCAGCTCTTTACCACCTGGGTGCCCAGCGGGCATCAGGAGCAATCGTGGACTGAACTTGATCACTTTGCATGGCTCTGTGTGCCTTGCTGTCTGTGTGACCTCTATCCATGAAGATCTGATGCACCCTCTTCCTAAGTGGAAACAATGTGTCTCTCAAAGATGTGCTTGCGTCTCTGAGGTCCAAGCCCTGTGATTCCAGCTCAGACTCCTCCTAGCAGGGCCAGCTGCTCAGCAGTGCTGGCTCCTCAGGGTGGGTTTGGACTGGGAAGACAGGGCCAGATCTGTAGCCAGCCCGAGACAGCTGTGGGTAGGGCTGAGCAAGTCTGAGGCCCAGGTGCTGGTCTGGGAGCTGCACACCCCTTCTGCCTGTCCTTTGGTGCCTGAGTCCTCCCCACCGGAGCCCAGCAGCCTCTCCAGTCCCAGAAGTTCTGTTTAGTCTGACAGAGTTTTCTCTGTGGATGTTTAAGAGAATTTTCAGCAAGTCCAGGGAGGCAGAAGAACTGAGCTTAGCTTAGCATCCATGTGGCCCTGACTTCCTGCCCTAGGCCCAGGTATGATTGGGAGGCATCAGGTGACCGGGGAGCAGAGAACCTGTCCTGTCCTCGGCTCCTGCTCCAGCACTGGCAGCGGGACTGAGTCCTTAGCCAGTCAGGTGCTGGTGAGGGTGTGGGTCAGGGCATCTCCCAGCAGATGCTGTGTAGCCAGCCCTCTCCCCAGCCCACGGTGACTCTTGGAGAGCAGTCAGGGGGCCTTATTGGCGTTCCTATTGCATGGGCTCCATCCTGTCCTCATCCACACTGCAGACCCTGCCACACAGGGCTGGAAGGCCAGGTCCATTCCATTAGTGCATCTCCAAGGGGGTCACCAGGCAGCTCTTCCTCCATTCAGGGACCCTACGTCCCTGTGGAGCTGCTGAGCCAACACCCACTGGGGATCCACACAGTGCCAAGCCACCCCAGTGACTAGGGGGTCATTCGGTGCCACCTTCCGTGGACAGCCAGTTAACCCATTGTGTACCCAGACACCCGCCAGGGACTCCAATTCCAGCTCGGCCACATCATCACCTCTTCAGTGTAAGCTCAGCTTCTTCATCTGTAAAATGGGCTCCGGGGGAGATGAAATAATGGATACACAGTCTCCGCAAGGCTTAACACACAGCTGGCACTCAGCACAGTATGTGGTCAGTGCCACTTCATCACACTGCAGTATTGCGAGAACTCAGTAAATCCTACATGAAAGTGCTCACAGTGTGCCTGGCATGTAGGAGATGTTATCAACCAGTACTGATGGAATGTGTCACACATCTGGCACCTCAGCAAACCATGGGAGGCAAAAACCAATGTATCCACTCCTCCTAAAAGCTCACCACCTAGGATTCCAAGGGAGCAGTATGTGCAAAGTCCCTGTGGTGACTTGTGGGCCTGGGGAAGGAATCTGTGGGAATAGGCTGGAAGATGCTGGACAATCCTGGAGAGGCCAGCAGGGACATGCTATGAAGAATTTAGTGTTCTCACAAGGAGGAACCAGAAACCAGGGCAGTCTTCCACTGTGTCCAAGATGTTTTCCTGTCTGATGCCTGAGGTAGAGGCTCTAAACATAACAGGAAGCTCAGGCAATGATCAGGAAGGAGTTAGCTCTGACTGGAGGCAGCAGCTGTGGCTTTCACAGGGGATGTATTGTAGTCCCCACCACCTTCTCATCTGTGGCTACGTGTGACAAGAGGCACAGCGGGGGCAAAACTCTGGGAAAGTGGCTGAAACGAAAGTGCAAGAGAAGCAAAGGGAGCCTCTTCCCGCCTTCCCTCCCTGGCCCTGGGACGTTCCTGACTTTGTCCCCTCATTTCCCTCTTTCCCAGTTTAAAGTTCTGCCCTGGTAGTGACTTCTCCCCATAAAGCGCACCAGTGGTGAAGAATCCTCTGATAGTGCCCCAGTGAGCTCTCCAGCCGTCCAGAGCATCCAGGGGGTGGGCTCCGCTGAGCAGGTTCCCTCTATAGCGTGGGTTAGAAATCGCAGTCCTCTACCGCCAAATGAGAACAAAAGGCTTTGACATTGCCCTGGAGGTGCCTGGCCCAAGCCCTGCTCTCCCTGAGGGCTGCCCACCCAGCCTGACCTCAGCCCTAGGAAGGGAGCAGCCACCCACATTTCCCTGATCACGTCCCCTGCGGACCTGTCCACCGTCATGGGATTCTCCACCCTATGCTGTGGTTTCTGGAAGCTCATTAAAAGCACAGATCCTGGGTCTCGGGTGTAGCTCAGAGGTAGAGCACACAGTTAACCTTCACCAGCACCAAAAGCATGCAGACTCCTGGGCACCATGCCTGACCTGCTGATTTGGGACCTAGGGCCCTGGAATCTGCATGGTGAGCAAGCTCTGAGCCGCCCTGTGCCCGTGGGTACCTGAGCTTCTGATCCATCTGTGGCCCCAGCCTCTCTCTCTCTTCCTATACATCCCTCTGTCCAGATTTACTGCCAATCCATCTCCCCCACTCTCGGAAGTTGCTTCTGTTCTCCAGAGCCCAGCACCACCACCACCCCCATCTTCAAGGTGGCAGTATTAATGGTGCCACCTGGTCCGGTTGCTGGAAACATAGAATGAGGTGTGACGTGTGACATTCTCAGGCTGAGCCTGCCTATGCCTGGAGCTGGCCCGTAGGTCCTACTGGCTGGTACAAGTGAGCGTTATTTACTTATTTTTTTTAGTGTGGAGGACATAGCCAGAGCCTGGGAGATTGGGTTGAGGCTCAGATCAGAATTCTGCCTTATGCTGGGGGCTCTGCCAATTCGGTGACTTCATTTCCTTCACAACAGAGCAACCAGCCGCTCAGGTGGGCTGGGCCTCCCCTGTGCTGAGCTCTGAGATGTGCAGTCACCTCCCTAGTGATGGGACAGGTCCAGAGCTCTGTGACCCCTTGGGGCAGATGCCCATATTGAAGAAACTTCCCCCAGCCTCCAGCCAGCCTACACCAGCCAAGAGCCAGAGGCAAGGCATGAACCCCATTATTCTGGCTCCTGAGGCCCCAGTCGGTTGAAGGCTATGTTGCTCACTGGCTGTTTCCCAGCAGGTATCTTGCTTGCTCCTGACTCAGTTGCCTCAAATGTATCCCGCTTACCTGGAATAGCTGGTCCATCTATCTTCATAAAAGCATGCCTGTTTCTCCTATAGACTGCTTGTCACACCTCAGACTTAGCACTCTGCATGGGCTGTCTCAGGAATCCCCTGAACAGCCCCAGAGGGGGATGCTGTTATTTTCTCTGATGAGGACACTGAGGCACAGAGAAGTTAAGTGACTTTCCCAAGATCACACAACTGACAGAATGATTACAGCTCCATGGCCTGACCCATCTGCCTCCAAGATCCCAGTGAAAGCCCTGGTCACATCTCTCCACCTATTCAGTGCCCTCTTAGGCCAGCAGGGATTTACCCAAAATCAGCAGTGAGGGATACACAGGCAGTGATGTTGCCCATGGAGATGCGAGTGTGTTGTAAACACGGGCTGCTTTGTCCTCGAGGTGTTGGCCAGCCCTGCTGCAGCCCTGGCCTTAGAGACCAAGCATCCAGGAGGGTCTCATTCTCCCAGGATTGGGGAAGGGGAGGCTGTGCCCCTGCCTTGGTGGGAGTCACCACTGTGCCCACCTGTCAAATGGAGATTCAGCCAACACAGCCCATTTTGGAGGAAAAAAAGTCACAAAAAAGCCAACTACTCCCACGAAGGCCTTTGGAGAAAGGAAGCTTATTTAAATCAGGATGGAAACAGCAGGATGGAACGAGGTGGGCCTGAGCAGTTTGGAGCCATCCACCTCCACAGCCTGCAGGGTGGGTGCAGAGGTGACAACAAGGCCTCTCCCTGCCCTTTCACACCGCTGTCAAGTGCAGTAAGTGCAATTAGCGTAGAGCTCCTGGTTTTTTCTTTGTTGTTTTTTTTTTTTAGTCCCTCGTTCAATTACTCATTGACTTCCCTCTAAGGGATCATTTTCCTGCTGGAGTCTCTTCTTCCATTGTGTCTTTTTCCTGCCCTCCAGCTGTTCCATTTCTGCTGCACAGTTGCACACAGCAGCTCCAGACCTGTTCCTCAGGGAGCGGAGTCTGGATCCCCCCTCCCAGCCCCTTCAGGTCTGAGTTTTCATCTCTACCCCCACCCCTGTGGGCCCGGCCTTCCTGGAGCCAGCACGCTGATCCCTGAGTCTTCTGACTGCTCCTGCCCAGGATGCCTGACATTTCAAAGCCCTAAATAAGATGTCACATTAAGCGGCTTTGAGTCCCATTGAGCTATTTGCTGGGATCAATTTTCTGAAATTATAGCATAATAATGGGTTTTCACCGCCTGTCAATCCCACGCGGAACAAAGGAACTTATAGGATATCGGCCCAGCTGTGGGAAGCTGGAGAGAGATGGTCTGACTTGAATGAGATGCAGGAGGTGCGGGTGAACCTCCTGGGCTGGGCCCCACTGAGTCACCTGAAGCTGAGTGAGGACAGAGGACAGTTAGAGTGTGATTGTCCTCAGAGATTAAAAGGCCAATGGCAGGTCACAAGCAGAATGTTCAGGGGATAAGTAGTCAGGGTGTCTGGTGTCTCCATCCAAAAGCGAAGGGCTGGAGGCCTCTGTGCACTGCAAGCTCAGTGTGGAGTGTCCTGCCCTGCAGCTCTGCCCTCCAGCTGGCCAGAGGGGTCTGCACTGAGCGGTCCCTTCCCTGCACAGGGAGCAGTGGTTAGTGAGGCTGGTCCCCGTTCTCAGGGGCTCTCAGTCAGCCCGGGTTGCTCTGACCAGACCCCCAGACTGGGCTGCAGCCCCACCCACCCACTGCTGAGGGGTCAGTGTGTAGTAAGGGCCTGTCTCCTAGGGCACAGGTGGCACCTTCTCTCTGTGCCCTCACATAGCGGAAGGGCCTCTTTTAAGGGCACTCGTCCCATTCCCAAGGGTCCTATCCTCAGGACCTAGTCACCTGCCACAGGCCACCTCCTAACTCCATCACTTTGGGGCTGAGGATCTAACTTTCTGAATGAATTTTGGGGCCACCCAAACATGCAGTGTATAGCCAGTCTATTAGGGAACTAATAGATAATCAGGTACCATATGTAAGCCGGCCACAGGGGTGCATCCCTGTAATCCCAGCACTATAGGAGGTTGAGACAGGAAGATCACAAATTCAAGTCCAGTCTGGGTCCCTGAGCAATTTAGTAAGACCCAGTCTCAAAAATATTAAAAAGGGTTGGAACTGGAGCTCAGTACAAAGGCCTTGGGTTCAATGCTCAATACTGAAGGAAAGAAGAAAAAAAAGATATGTGTGTGTGTGTGTGTGTGTATGTGTGTACACATAAATATATGTGCCTCTGTTCACAAACTCAATTCTCTCCACAATTCTGGTCACAAACCAAACTAGATAAGAACCAAATCAAATTTCCCTATAAAGTCAGCATTGAATGTAACCATTGAATTTGATTCGGTTCTCATCCAACTCTGTTTGTGACCAGAATCATGAAAAGAATCAAGTTTATGAACCGAGGTACCACTATATATACAGAGTACGCCTAAAAACTGTATGCAATACTTCAGCACTTCATCGTACTAATAAATGTCTGGAAGCCAATGGCCACCACTTTGAGCACCTCTTGTAATTGTAGAGGCCAAGGGTAGCTTGTATTAATCTCATGATGTCTCAATAAATTTAGTATTAAAATATTTATACAAGGAAGGGGAAAGGGAAGAAAAGAAAAGAAAAAGTATGAGAAAGAAAAAAAATGGAAACAAAATCTATGTAAATAGGGAAGGGTGGACAGGTAATGGGGAAAAAATAAGAACCAAGACACATCATGTTCAGGTACAAGCACCCAATGATAAATGTAAATGTATTGTATACCTAAAATGTACTAATTAATATATAAATACAAAATAAATAAAAATTAAAAAATAAAATATTTATGCAAGGGCTGGGGATTTAACTCAGTGGTGCCGTACCTGCCTCGCAAGCGCAAGGTCCTGAGTTCGATCCCTGGTACCACACACACACACACACACACACACAAATAATAATAATATTTATACAAGTTTTTTTCTCTGATATATACATTTGTGTCTCTGTCTCTTTCCCTCTCTCTCACTATATATATACTTGTGTTATTAGTCAGCTAGAACTGCTATTTAAAAACAAAACCACAGTAGATAGGGAGCTTAAACCAGAGACATTTATCTCTCTCACAGTTTGGAAACTGAGAAGCCTGAGACCGAGGTGCTGGCTGACTTGATTCTTGTTAAGGGCCCTCAGCTGGGCCTTCAGAGAGCGCCTTCTTGCTCATGCAGCAGCAGGAAACACAGCTCCCCATCTCGATGTCTTTTCTTACCAGGCCACTAATCCCAGCATAGGACCCCGCCCTCATGACCTCATCCAGCCTCATCACCTTCCTAGGCTCTGCCTCCAATTCTATCACATGGGGGACCCACTAAATGGTGACTCCGCAGTCCCTCCAGCCCCACCCCTGGCAGCCACAGATCTGTTTCATAGCCTCTGGATTTGCCGTAAACATTCTAAATACTTCCCATTAAATGGAATGCACGGGACCATTGTGGCCTTGGCTCTGTGACCAGCCTTCTGGAGGGACACAGTGGAGATCCTAGCAAGTAGGCTCAGTCAGGAGAATGATCCCCCACTGCACAGCCCTGCCTTGGCTCTGCTGTGGACCAGTCCGCAGGGAGCCTCTCAGGCAGACACCAAACTGGGAGGCTGAAGCCAGCACAGCCGAGTCCTGGGCCCAAGCTCGCAGCTGGGCCTAATCCAGGGGAGACCCAGAGATGCGCTCACCTGCAGCCTTGGACTTGCCTTTGCAGAATGCTGTGTCATTAAAACAAATGTGTAAAGCAGGAAGGACACAACTGGACCAGGCCCACTGGATGCCCTCTCCATCTGTGTGGTGTCCCTTGCCACTGTGGGGCTCTGGATTTCAAGGGTGGTCTTGTCTCTTTGCCACTTGTATGGTTTACCCTGTGCTAGGGGAAGTGACCCTTGTATGATTGGCCCGCGGACTGGGCTGATCTTGGTATCACAGACCTGGGGCAGGTTTCCACTATTAATGAGTCCCTGGCTCCTCAGACCCTCAGTTTACCTGTCTGTAAAGTGCAGCATGTTATCCAGACCTCAGGTTGGGGGTCAGGTTAAGGGGATCAATGTGAGAAGGCACCATGTCAGGTGCTGCTGCCAGCCAGAGGTGTGTGATGGTGTGTGGTGCAGCTGGCACATGTCACACCTGTCACCTGTGAATGGGCGCCTCCAGGGCAGGGGCAGAACCTGTGGCCCACATGGCTGGCATGAGGAGGGCCAGCTCCAGAAGCATCTTTTCAAAGGGCAAGTGCTTGGTATCCCCCAGCTTTGCTCAGCACAGTAGAAAGCATGTTTTGTTTGGTTTGGTTTTTCAAGACAGGGTTTTACTGTGCAGTTTAGGCTGACCTTGAGTCCACAGTGTAGCCAAGGCTGGCCTCAAGCTCACAGCAGTCCTCCTGTGTCAGCCTCCCAAGTGCTGGGATTACAGGTGTGTGCCACCATTCCTGGCCTAAAAGTTGCTTTTTTATGCTGTCTGTGATGTCCATTGCTGAGGGCTGCCCCTGGGCTCAGCATGAGCCTCCACAGCTCCCTCCTGCTGGCCAGGCCAGAGCACCACAACTCTACCCCTGTGCTCCAGAGGCCACAGAGGCAGGCAGTAGGGCATGGTGAGGTCTGTGGCCACATGGACAATGTCTGCCCAGATTTTTTGCAAGGCTCAACTCCAGCTTCCCAGTGCCAGTGTAAAGGAGAAGCAGAATCCTAGTTTACATCAAATGTCTGTATTTTGGTAAGCATGGCTGAGCCAAACAAGCCATGCCCATGTCTCATTTCCACACCCCAGCTACAGGTTGTATTCTGGTCTTGGTCCTGGTCAGCCTAGACATATCCAGGAGAGCCCCTTGTATCCATGCTAAAACAATTAGCTGTGTGCATACCCTGAATTCAGTACCAGCTGCCTTGCTCTGTGACCTTAGGCAAGTCACTCAACTTCTCTGTTCCTGTGTTTCCTTATCCATAAAGTGACATGCTCTGTGCTCTATTGGACTTACAATTATGACTGTGATTGTTATTCCCTTAAGGAAAATACAACATCTGTGCGCAGAGCATGTGTCCAGGACAGGTTACATGTAGACCTCGGAGTCAAATAGGATTAGGTTGCAATCCCAGATGGGCACAGCATGTAGCCCAAGGAGCCTCGATGTCCTGGTTCATATCTATAAATGGAAATCATCCCTCCTGTGCATGATGTTGTGAGCATGATGTTGACCATTGCCCATGAGATGCTGGCTCTGTGTTGAGCATACAACCAGGTCACATTTAATGGCTCTGTCCTATGAGCTGGTGAATGCAGTGATTCCATGCTCTGCAGGGATCCACACACTACCCTCCCAGGCAGGGCTCCCTGAAGATGAGTGCTTGCTGCTCTCGGACAGCTGAGGTCGGGAAGGGTGTGTGGCTGAGGAGAGGCCGCTGTCCTCACTTCCCTGGGAGGAGCTTCCAGAGCTGTCTAAGCAGTGGGGACATGGAGAGAAAGGCAGAGGCTGCTCTTGGCTTCCTCTCGGGATGCCGTGCTGCTGGCCAGGCTGCCCCACCCACAGGCTGCCCTCCATGGTGTCCTTGTCACAGGCCACCTGCTCAGGGCCAGGTTCCCAGCAGGATTTCAGCGTCCAGCTTTATGGTTTCCATGGGATGTTTGGCTACATTTATACACTGCAGTGATCACCTCAGGGTATTTAAGTTTACCCATCATCTCAAACGTGTAGCATTTCTTTTTTTTTTCTTCTTTTTTTTCCCCCCATTAAGTTTATTGGTATATTTTCGGTATAAAATACAGTTACATTCATCATTGGGATCTTGTAACTTTACATGAGTATCTTGGTTCTTTTTTTTTTTTGTATT
>NW_004624767.1:17003052-17107206 GCF_000247695.1 Heterocephalus glaber | reverse complement strand
AGGTGGCTGAGTATCAGATTGTTCCATCTCGTTTCCCTTTGGGGTTGCTGTAGGTGATCTGGAAGTCTGGTTTTGAGACTTGTTTATGTGTCTTCACATTTCCATGGGAGGGGGTGCTTCTGGCACCCACACGGCTCACCTTCTCTGCCCTAGAAGCTTGGGATGGCAGCAGGGGAGCTTCCTTCCAGGTTCTGGGACCGGTTCACCTTCTCTGCCCTAGGAGCCTGGGATGGCAGCAGGGGAGCTTCCTTCCGGGTGCTGGGACCAGCTGAGCTTCTCTGCCCTAGGAGCCTGGGATGGAGGCAGGGAGCTTCCTTCCAGGTGCTGGGACTGGCTGAGCTTCTCTGCCCTAGGAGCCTGGGATGGAGGCAGGGAGCTTCCTTCCAGGTGCTGGGACTGGCTGAGCTTCTCTCCATGTAGCATTTCTCTATAATGAGAACATTCCAGATCACCTCTTGTAGTGATATTGAATTAGACCATACCATATTGTTGACAATAATCACCCTTCTGTGTCCTGAAACACCAGAATTTGTTACATTAATAGTATGTCCCTGCACCTCCTCCTCTATCCTCCCTAGCCTCTGGTGACCACTACCCTGATCTCAGCTTCCGTGAGCTCAGCTCTTTTAGCTTTCACATATAAGGAGATCATATGATGCCTGATTTAATTTACCCCACATTATGATGTCCAGGCCCATCCATGTTGCTCAAAATGACAACATTTTATTCTTTTTCTGGCTGAATAGTGTTGTGTTGTGTACCACCTTTTCTCTGTCTGCTCGTCCATTGATGAACATCTTGGTTGATTCCACGTGTTGGTGAATAATGCAGCAAAGAGAATCATGCAGGTGTGTATTTGACATAGCAATTTCCTTTCCTTTGGATAGCTATCCAGACCTGGGATTGCCTGATCATGTGGTAGATCTTTTTAATTTCTCCGTACTCTTTTCCACAGTGGCTCTGCTAATGTACATTGTCACCAAAAGTGTGTCACAGACCCCTTTCTCCACATCCTCTCCAGCAATTGTCATTGTCAGTTTGACAATAGCTGTTCTCACCGGAATGAGGTGAGATCTCATTGTGCTTTTGGCTTGTGCTTCCCTGATGATTACTGAACATTTCATATACCTGTGTCTTCTTTTGAGACATGTCTTTTCAGATCATTTGCCCATTTTTTCAATCAGATTTTTTCCTGTGGAGTTATTTGAATTCTGTTTTCTAGATAGTAACCCCTTATCAGATGAGTAGTGTGCAAAGATTTTCTACCTTTCACTCAGCTGATTTTTTTTCTGTGCAGAAGCTTTTTAGTTTAATGCAATTCTATTTGTCTGTTTTTTGTCACCTGTGCTTTTACATTGTTGTCTAAAATAATTTTTGTCTAGACCCCGTTGGGGCTGGTTTTGAATAATATCCATCCCTTCCCACTCCTGCTCCACTCTGCACCATGGAGACCACACTTCCCAGGCTCTCTCATCACTGGAAAAAAATGCACAACACCCACAACTTAAAGCAGGAGAGATTTACTCTGGCTCGCAGTTTCAGTCAAGGCAGGAATGGTGTGGTGGAAGAGCAGAGTAGAGGAAAGCTGTTCAACCATGGCAGCCAGGAAGCAGAGAAGGGAGGAGCTGGGGACAAAAACACACCCTTCCAGTAGCCTCCCCAGCGACTGCTTCCAACCAGGCCCCACCAGCTAACAGCACATTCAGCTCTGAACTCATGGGTGGATGAATCCACTGATGAAAATAGAGCTCTCATGCTCTAGTCACCTTCCAAACACATGAGACTTTAGAGGACAGTTTAGATCTAAACCATAGCTCTGTGCCCACTTCCAGTAGCTTTAGCCCTGGAGCTATGCTGGGAACTCAAAGTGCATCTCCCCATCTCACCTGTCTTCCTGGAGCATCCCTCACAGGGACTGTGTCTTCTTGCCTCTGGCTCCCACCAGGAAGCCTCCACCATGATTCTGGATTCTCTTGGGAAGCTCCAGATTCTGGCTCTGGAAACCTCCACTCACTGTCACCACCCTATACCCAGCTTCTTGCTGCTAACCCTTGGGAATCTCGCCAGTCACCTGCTTGGGTTCTCAGCGCTCCTCTTGTCTACATGGCCAGTTCCCAGGATTACATGATCATACTTACAGTCACTATACTCACCTTACTGTGAAAAAAGGGGCATGGTGAAGGGGGTGTGTCCATGCAGACAAGCTCTGGGAGCTGAGCCCGGAGGTTCAGAGCCAATCCCTACCAATTCTAAAGTGTATTTGTCTTAGCTACTTTTCTCTCATTGCTGAGAGAAAATACTCAACACCCAGAGTTAAAGGGGAAAAGGTTTATTTGGCTCACAGTTTGTACAGGTTTTGGTCTATGGTCGGCTGGCCCCAAGGCAGGGTGGCTTGGCTGAGGGGCATGGAGAAGAGTTTATGGCGGATAGAAAGTAGCAAAGCAAGCAAGAGACAAGACAAGCCTCTTTCTGACCTTTATATCCAGGCTACCAGGATCAGGGTGGTGCCAAACTAATCAGTGGACTGATGTAGTAGTCACCCACCCTTAATCCTAGTACCCTTAACACTCTAGATCCAGCCACCTCTGAAAAAGCCCCACCTATGACTGCATGAGGCTTTTGGGGAACATCTAGACTCAAGCCAGAACAGTACTCTTCCCTGGAACATGTGGCCTCTGGTTGAGGACAGTGTGAGTTCACACTGAAGGTTCACTTGTAAAATCATTTTATTTCTATCCTGGTACCATCGCTTATCAGAGAAGCCACTTGATCCTTCTAAGCCTCAGTTTTCTTCCCTGTAAAATGGGGAAACAGGGCAACCATCATAATGGAAGGCAGCAGGAACTCCAGGAGGAGGACAAATGCAGTTGTGGGGGGCTGTATTCCATGCTATGATGCAAGCCTGAGGCAAGATCACTTTAGAAAAGAGTTTCATTTCGGCTCAAGGTTCTGGAGGTCTGAGGTAGAGGACGAGCATCCGGTGATGCCTTTTTACCAGCAGAGTCCTGAAGTAGTGCTGGGCATCATATGGCAAGAGACAACAGCACAAATGTCTGTGTCTGTTGGTGCCTCTCTCTGTCTCATATGGCCATCACCCTGATGACCTCATCTAATCCTAATCTTCTCCCATAGGTCTCCCTGCAAACACCATAGTTGGATTAAATTTCTCCCCATCTAACTCCTCACAACAGGGATTAAATTTCAACACATGAAGGCTTGAGAGACACTCCAACCGTGTCCAAACCATTGCAGGTGCCATGAGACACTGGTTTTCTTCTGACTCTAAGGGGAGTAATCTGTGGCTTCCTGGATATGACAGTCATCTGTTCATTGCTGGGACAAAATGCCTGACATACACAACTTCGAGGAGTAAAGGTTTATTTTGGCTCATGGTTTCTGAGGTCTCAGTGCATGATCTTGGCTCCAAGGCAGAAACATCATGGCAGAAGGGTATGGTGGAGGAAGCTGCTCAGCTCATAGCAGCCAGGAAGCTGGGAGAGAGGGAAAGAGCTAGAGAGGTCGAGGCAAGGACAGGATAGTCCCTTCAAAGTCACACTCCTCAGTAACCTACTTCCTCCATCTGGGCCCACCCTAACAGCCCACCCAGCCGTGAACTCATCAGTGGATGAACCTGCTGTGAGGTTAGTGCCCCAGGGTCCAGTGACCTCTCCAGGCTGCAGTTCTGAACAGGCTGCTTTGGGGATCAAACCCTCAATACATGAGTCTTTGAAGGATGCTTCATATTTAAGCCAGAAGGTGGAGGAGGTGGCATTGAGCCATTTTGTCTGTTGGGAACACAAAGCAGGATGTCATAAGTGCATTCAGCCCCTGTGTAGACTCAAAACTTTAGTGGGTGGCCCCGGCCCAGCCTTGACCTTCTAGCCTCAAGATCCCCACTATGACTTGGGCTTCCTAAAAGCAATGGCACACAATGGTCATGGCCCTGAGGCCCTCCTACCCCACCTCTTGCTGACATGGCCAGGGCTTGATGGCCCCCTGCCTCAGTTCCCTCATCTGTGAAATAGGAGAGCAGTGGTCCCTGCCTAGTGGGATCTATAGAGAGCTGAATAGTTGATGCATATGGAGATCCTGGCCCTTCCTTACCTGGTGGTACTAAAAGAAGGATGTTGTGATATCACCTGGCTGCCCCCAACTGGTTTTCCCCCCCACCCACAGCCGCCACCTTCATGGAGCACTGGAAGCGGAAACAGATGCGGCTCAATTACCGCTGGGACCTCACAGGCTTTGAGGAGGAGGAGGTAAGTGGCTTTGGTGCTGTCATCCCCTGCCCTCCTCAGCTGCCCCCCTGGCCCACTACCTGTTCAGGCCTCATGTGGAGGCCTGAGACCGTAAACACCCCTGGTCTGAGCCAAGGCCACTGCTGCTGGCTTCTGTACCCATCGCTGTGGTCTTTTGAATCTCCCCATTGGCAGGGTGGCTGGTCCCTGGCCCCCAGAGTCCTTTTGATCTCAGTACTCACGTGGACATGCCACATGGTCTGGGATGGATGCCAAGGCTCACCGTGCTGAACACACTGCATCTGAGAGCTGTCGTGTTTGAGAGGCAGTTGCCACCACCTATGGTTCCCCAAAGGTGGCCAGGAATGCCCACCTTGGAGCCAGCTGCAGTTGGCCATGCTCACATGGGGGCAGATCATTAACTAGCAAAGGAGAAGCAGTCATGTTTCTAAAGAAGGGGCACTCAGTAGCCAGTGGACACTGGAATGTGGGGGAACCCCTCCCCCCAGATTCCCCTAATTGCCAAATCCCACAGGAATTGCCTGCAGGGTGAGTGGAAAAGAAAAGAAGGTGGTGGTGGAGGTCTGTAATCCCAGCCACTCTGGAGGCTGAGGCAGGAGGATTATAATTTGAGCCCAGGGTGGGCAGCTTCATGATTTGGTGAGACTTTGTCCCTACCACTCAGAGGTAGAGTGTCCTTGGGTTAAATGTCCAGTACCAGAAGAAGTGGTGGTGGGGACACAGAGAAGGACAGGAAGAAAGATGAGGAGAGAGGGAGAAGAAAGAACCAGGTATGTTGGTGGTGGTGAAACAGTTAATTTTATATAAATCTGAGTTTTTGTCTCATGAAGTTGAAGAATGAAATCACAGACAAAAGGAGGAAGTTGGGAGAGTGTTTATTGGAAACAGTAAGACCAAAGCTCTTGGTGGACACCCAAGAAAGGATAGGTCCTTATCTCCCCCTCTTATTTTAGCTTTTATCTTTTGTTCTTGGGTTGTTTTACATTTTTAAGCTTAATTAGCTGCTTGAACTAGCTCTTAACCCGGTGGGCTATTTTCTTTTATCTACTTGACACTGTCTTAGGCTAGTCTCTGTTATAATGGGTGCCTGTAATCCCAGCACACTGGAAGCCCAAAGCAGGAGGATCATGAGTTTGAACTCAACCTAGGCAACTTAGTGACTTAGGCCCTATCTCAAAATTTAAAAAAATAAAAAGAGCTAGGGATGTAGCTCAGTGCAAAGACCCTGGGTTCAATCTCAAGGATCAGAAAGGAAGAAAGGGAAGGAGGAAGGGAGGAAGAAAAGGAATATGGTCCCTGAAAAAAGTCTTGGCCCGGAGCCCAGTGACCTGCACACATGCATATGGTGAGGCCATGCTGACCGGTACTTAATTTACAGAATATGCTCGCTTCTTAACCATGAGGTTCTCTTGAGTCCTGCTTCGATGCAGACCACATCTCCATGCTTTTCTCATGTGCTGTGTCTCCTCACACAATGTCTCCCTCCAGAGCCTGAGCTAGTCATTCACTTCCAAATATGTGGCTCTGTGTGTCGGGCCCAGGCTGACAACACTATTAACAGACCAGAGCTTACTGGGCAGGTCCTGCAGCCCCTTCCTCGTTATAAGTCAGCCTTCTGGGGCCAGGCTGCAGAACTTCCATTTCTGATTTGACCCCACTCTCGCTGTGCATCCTGGGGCAAGTCACTCAACATCCTTGTGCCCCAGAATCCTCGCCTGTCAAACAGGCATTAAGGAACCAACCTCATTTGATGGGGGAGGGATCCTCAGTGGGTCAACAGAGCAGGGCCCGGCACACAGACAGTGCCCATAATGGACAGTGCCCAGTTAGCCACACCTGGACCACACCTGTCACCTGCCCGTGTAACAGTCTCCGCTCTCCTCCACAGCTCATCTCATTATCCTGTTTCATGGTACCCAGCTTGACGCTGACTCGGCCTGTTGATTGGCTCGAAGCTGTTTAGGGGCAGACCCAAGGCAGAACCAGGAGCTCTGTCCCCATGGCAGGGACTGGGCCAACCGTTCCCTGGGTGGGCTGTTCCCTTGTTGCCGTTTCAATTAGGAAGATTCAAATAGAGCTGAGTATGGTGGCACACACCCAGCTACTATTCTGGAGGCTGAGGCAAGAGAATCTCAAGTTCAAGTACAGCCTGGGCAACTTAGTAACTTAGTGAGAACTTGTCTCAAAATAAATTTTTAAAATTAAAAGGGCTGGGATGTAACTTAGTGATAGAACACTTACATAGCATGCTTGAAGGCCTGAGTTCAATCCCCAGCACCAAAAGAAAAAAAGATTCAACTAGAATAAAGAGTCAAATAGAACCAAGAAGAGCCATCTTGGTTTTGATCTCTTGTTTTAGAGACAGAATTAGTAGGGCCGGGGATTTAGCTCAGTGGCGCTGCACCTACCTGGCAAGCACAAGGTCCTGAGTTCGATTCCCGATACTCAAAAAAAAACAACTAATATATCCAGAATTCAGATTAGAATGTCCTTTGCGTGAAGTTTCTGTGGCTGGAGGAGAGTGGGGGGAAAGGCTGGCCCCCTTTGGAGTCCCAGCCCATGATTTCCTCACCCTGTCGAAACCGGGCTTGACTTCATGAGGGGGACCACTGGACACACAATCCCCAGTGGCTGGCACGAGGTTCCCACAGTGAGCTCCATGCCTCTCCGTATGGTATGACCCCAGGTTTTGACACACAAAGCAGAAGGAAGGTGGGCTCACCCTGGCTCTCACTTGGGAAATAGCAAAAACTTGGCCGCTGCAAAACCAACAGCCAGTAGAGTCATCCAAAGTCACAGTGACTTAACAGACCCTGGGTCCCCACTGTCACCCTCCCTCCTTGTCACCCATATCTATCCTGGTTTTTAAGAAAACAGTCTTTAGGGGATGCATCCCATCTCTGAAAAACAGCATGATTAATGAAATCTTTTTGTTTTTGTTTTTCCTTTTCTGGTTCCCCGAAGGAGGCGGTCAAGGTTTGGAACTTTTTGTCACTCCTCTCTGTCTTCCTACAGCCTATCTCCCAGAACCGGGACCTCTGCCACACCTAACCCATCTGTTTCTACCCCGAAGCTCCTCACGGCTCTCCCTGGCCAGGGTCTCTGCTTCTCCCCTCCTCTAACCCCTTCTTCTGTTCCAGCGCCTCCGCTGACCACTCTAGGCTCCCCAGGGCCTGGCGCCTCTGGTCTCCCCGCGCTTGCTGCACCACTGCGTCTCTACCCCCGGCTTCCACAGCCTGCTCTCGGGGCCAGTTCGTGGCTGGACCTCACTGCAGCCTGGCACAGCCTTGTCCTCCAAGGACCCCAAGGCCAGGCCCTGCGGCCGTCCCATTGGGCTGGGGTCCCAAGGGGAGCATGCTGGCCCCATGTCCAGGCCAAACACAGAGACCTCAGAATTGGAAATGAGGCAAGCAGCCCACCATGAACTGGCCCCGAAGGAACCTGCAGCACATACATGAGCTGGTTGCCATGTAACCATTCAGAGGATCTCACAACTGCTGTGAGCAGGGTCTTGCTGACTCAGTTTCTTTCACAGGATCATCCCAGGGCTGAATACGAAGCCAGAGTCTTGGAGAAGTCACTGAGGAAAGAATCCAAAAACAAAGAGGTACGGGGATCACTGCCAGCTAGTTTTGCCAGTAGTAAAGCACCAAGTGTTCAAGCAGACTAGGGTCTGCAGACACTGTGTTCATCAACAGTGTAGACCAAGGTTGGCAAACACCGTGTCTATCAGGTGTAGACCATGGTCAGCCCAGATAGTAAATATTGTAGGTTCTTTATCCCTATACTGCAACTACGCAGCTCCACATGGTGATGTAAAAGTGGCCATAGACAACTGGTAAACAAACAGGCCTAGGTGTGTTCCAATAAAACTTTATTTACAAAAACAGGAAGGGCCCAGATTTGGCCCAAGGTCTGAAGATGCCAAACCCTGATATAGATCTGTCTTCTGGATGTATCCTGTGGCAGGTCTCAGACCTCAGCACACATTTCAACACAAGAACCACATGGCTTAAAGCATTTTTTGCAGTGCACTTACCATTGATACCACCGTCCCTGTGTTCCACATTGAGCAATGAGTTGGAAGCGTTTGTGAGCCAGAGTCCCTGAGCAAACAGCCAGGTCTTTGCTTCCCTCACAGACTGAGGAGAGAAAGAAGTGTGCTTTTTGTGATGCACTTGAGCCCACCATGTTTTTATAACAAATCCCCTTCTTTATCCCCAACCTCTCATCCAAACCAAAGCCTTGTGTGCGTAGCCTGAATCCTCACAAACCTCGAGAGCATGTGGCTATTTTTAATGCTGGATTTTCACATGATCAGGGACAAACAAGGAGCTCCTGGGCCTTATCCACCTCTCACTGAGGCTGGAAGAGTTCTCCCTGCCTCTGCAGGGATGAAGAATGGCTGGCAACTGCTCTTCTGGGTCCCAGACTGCCTAGTCCACCTCTGGCACTGGCCAGACACACCCCTGGGTTTCTCTTTCCTTGTCATCATGTCATGTATATAGAACTTGCTGGTACCATGTGGCCAGAGGTCACAGTGAACAGAATCCCATCTGGGGGCCAAGGTGGGTACTCTCAGCTCCTGTAACACAGCAAACGCCGAGTGTGGCCCAGGCCCCTGCAACTGGGAAGGAAGTTCCCTCCCTCAGTGCACCCTTCAAGCATGCACAAGCCAGAACTGTCACCTAAAATACAAAGGCTATCTGTCCAGTTCAACCCATCACACTGCACATGTCCCCGTCTGCACACAGCCTGCCACTGTGGGCCCTTGGGCGGCGTCCCCAACACCAAGCCTGGGTCAAGATGTCTCAGAAGTTGGCATAAAGGCCCCTGGGACGGTTGCCATGTGGCTCTGTGGTTGTTCTTCTTACAGTGAGCTCAGATGGGTGTTTCATTCCTTCCCAAGGGGAAAAAGGCTTGTGGCTACACCACGCCCATTCAAGACAAGGGACTTCAGCAAGCAGAAACAGCAGGCTGGGGCCTGGGTGTGTTAAAGCTGCCCCTCAGCCCTGGGCTTGGTTTCAACTCAAGCTCTTGAGCACAGGGAGCCACATAGGTATTGGGCTTCTTTCTTCAGGCCCCTGATGGTGACACCAGGTTTCCTGAGAGCCACACCCCTCATTTCCCACTCTTTCATGTGGCTTCTGGCCACTGTTTCTCTGGTTTGGATCTTTCCCCCCAGCTATGGCAAAAAGATGCACCATGTCCTTGGCATGGTAACGGGCTTCTGGGTGTGGCTCCTTCTTTCCTTTCTGAGATGCTCATGGCGACGGACCCGTCTCTGCACACTCTAAACCACTGTAATCTCAGCTGCCACCTCTTGAGAGGGAGCCCAGCGGGCCCAGGGTAGAGGGTGTGTGGGAATCTGTGATCCAGAATCTTCCACCACAGTCGCCATGACATTCCTTGGAGCCTGACTTTTAGAATGTGGGTCTCTGCCACCTCTTCCTTGTTTAAAACGCCCAGAACTGGAACTGGCCCTAGGAGAGCATGTGCTCCAAGGCCCACAGCCCGGCCCAAGGTCAGTGTGCCTCGTCCTGCCTCAGCCTCTTTTCCCTGCCTGCCCCCAGAAGCGCCTGCATGTTCCAGAGGAGCCAACCAACAAGTGGAAGCAGAGGGTTAAGAGCGCCATGGCGGGGGTGAAATTGGTACTTTTGTGTCTTGGGGCAGCGGGCATCCTGCTCATGTGCAGACCTCCCAGTCCTTGTGGCTGTGCCCTCCTCCTCCTCTACCCTGTGTTCTAACACTCACACCCGCACCCTGTGAGCCCTGCCTGTGTCACCGTGTCCCTGCATGGCTGTGGTGGACCCCATGTTGAGAGAGCTCTGGTTCACGGGGGCCCCTGAGCTGTCCTTGTGACAGCTGCCTGTGAGCACTTCATAGTGTCCCGGCTAACACACCTGCGCCCGCCCCCGTCTGGAGTCCGTGCCAGCATTCCGTGACCCACATGTGTGTTTTCCTGTTGAAGAGCCCTGTCCCACTTGAACTCTCTGGGCCAGTGACCAGCTTCTCTCTGAGGTTCCTGCAGCCCAAGCTGCCCTGGGCCCCAAGAACCTTCCCAAGCCACGTGTCCCCACGGTTCCTGTAACTATGCAGTGATCAACATTTTAACTTGTAATGCTAGTGGCTTGTTTTGACTTGTTCATCAAAAGAAAAAAAGCTATTATAGTCTGGGTAGTGATGGTCAAACACTTGGACCCTGTGGCCCTCAAAGGGAGCCCCGCAGCAGTAGAAGTTGGTTTCAAATGCTGACTGCTCCCAGACATAGGACTCCCAGTCTTAAATGGCATTGGCAGCTTACCCCAGCACACGGAGGAAGTGAGGTCCTGAACCCCTGTCCACACAAGGCACTATTGCATAGGCAATAAGCTCCCATGTGCCTCTGTGAACACCGGGCATTTGCACCCACTCATCACCCATTTTAAGGTTTCCCAAGTGTCTCTGTTGTCCAAGTCATCTATATGCACATGCACACCTGTCCCCTGGTGCTTCCCAGAGAGTGACCCTGACCATTCCGTGTTGCAGACAGACAAGGTGAAGCTCACCTGGAAAGACCGGTTCCCTGCATACCTCACCAACCTGGTCTCCATCATCTTCATGGTGAGTTCCCGAGGGTGGCAGCAGAAGGAGATGAGGCATGCCCACAAGGAGGGCTCCACACCCACCATGACCAGGCCACCTCGAACACTGTGGTCCCACTTGCTCCAGGACCTGGTGGCCCTGGTTCCTCAGGTGGTGGGTCAGCAGGGGCCCACCCCTCCCTCTAGAATGGGATGGGGCCCAGGTTCCACAGCAGCCCCTGGGAGCTTCACATGCCTGGGGTCCAGAGGTGACCTCAGGTGGTCCAGGTTTCATTGAGGGTGACATTTAAGTAACTAGTATTCAAACCTGGGACTTCACAGAGTCATGTAAAACCAAACTGAGGAGTCTCTAAGAAAACCCTTAAAGAAATGATACAAAGATGGGACAAAAGTCACAGCCATGCTGCTCAGGGTACCACAGGTCTGTGACTCTGAGTTTGTCTGCTCAGCTGATGTGAATAAATGGACGAGCTTCTTGTGGCTGCCTTAGGAGACTCTAATCCCACACTGATTCGGCCCCAGCCCCACACCATCCGAGTTCCCATCATCCCTTGAGCAATCAGGCCCACCAGTGGTCCCATTTTCTCCATCATGGTAGCTTTAAATGAGCCTTGTATAGCCACCTGATGCCCAAAGCCCTGGGTTAGCCATTGTGCGAGGGCCTTGCAGGGAATGTCCTGTTCAGTCTTCAGAGCTGGCTGGTTCTGGTACCATCCCCATCCTGCTGATGCAGAAATTGAGGCCCAGAGGTTGTGCCTCTCTCCCCAGGACGTGAGCCAGCAGGTGGCAGAGCCAGGAACCAGCCGGTCACTTTGCTCCAAGAGCCCTTGTACAGTGCGAACTTAAAAAGGAGGCAAGAGGCTATCTGGGTTTCCTGGGTTGAGTGGAGGGCCGAGGGCCTCTTAACCAAGTAATGGAAGGCAGCATAGGACTCAGTTTCTCCCCACACTTTCACACACAACAAGGACTGGTGTAAAGAAATCCAGGGGACTGGGGACACCTAAGACCACTTCTCTTTGCCCCAGAGAAGGGGAGCCTTGGTGGGGGCTGGGAGAGCTGTAGCACTATGCTGTTCAGCTTTTCCATTGCTGGGATGAGTACCCAACACCACAACTCCAAGGAGAGACTTATAGTGGCTCAGGTTTCAGAGGAGTCAGTCCATGGTTGACTGGCTCCAAGGCAGGAACATCATGGCAGAAGGGCCTGGAGGAGAAGTGCTGCTCACTTCATATCGGCCAGGAAGTAGAGCAGAGGGGGAAAATGCCCGAGTGAGAGATGTACCCTCCAAAGACACATGCCCAGTAACCCACCTCTCCAAATGAGCCCTGCCTCCTGTCAGCGTTCAGCTGTGATGCTCAGTGGATTAATCCACTGATGAGTATAGACTCCGTGACCCAGTCACCTCTCCAGGGGTCTCTTAATCCAGTCAGGTTGACAGCTCAGATGAACTGGTAGGGTTGCTCTACAGGAGACTCTGGGTGGGATGGGGCTCAGCCCCATCTTGAGTGTGGCATGTCCCCTTCGGTGCTAGAGGATAACCAGAGAATAGCCGGATCCCTCACCTGGAGCATCCCCAGCCCTCACTCATTTCGGGGCATGGCCCAGGGCATGGGAGACTCAGGCAACCCCAATGTCCAGCTCCACCTGGTAGACAAGAGGGTAGTTGGCAGAAGGACCAGTGAGGGAGTGGGAAGGGGAGTGGGTAGCCTAGGGCTGGTTTGGCTGCTCCAGGATGCTATCAGAGGCACAGGCTTCTCTGACCTTCTGCTCATCCATCCTAGCCTTGGTCATTCATTACTGCTCCCCCTCCAATATCACCTCTGCTTTCCAGGCAGGAAGAAGAGGAAGGGCTGGGTGGGGCAAGAGACGAGCAGCAGAGGCTGTTCCCACCCTTTGAAGGGGCCTCTGCCTGAATCTCATTGGTCAGAACTCATTCTCTGACCACCCAGTCTGCAGAGAGCCTGAGGAGCATACTCTGGTCCCTACAAAGTGAGGGAATGGAGCAAAGGGTAAGAACACAGGATAGGGACTGGCCAGCATTTCCTTCCCAACCCTCCACATCCTAGTGAGTCACACCCACAGTGGATGAGGACACAGCTTTGTCCCCAACTCCAGAGCCCCATTCAGGGAACAGATGTTATTCTGGTCCTCCAGACACTGATGTGGACAGCCGACCAGACCTGGCCTGGCACCTTCATTTCAGAAAAGGAGCACAGGGCCTCTCTGCCCTGGCACACGCTGGCCCCAAACAGTGTATGTGGGGAGTGCCTGCTGTGGCTGAGTCCCCACAGCCCAGCATCCCATCGCCACTCCACCCGCTGGCACAAGGGATGTCTTTGAGGCCAGGGCAGGGCTGCCAGGCAGGATAGAGGGGTGTTCCAAGGAAAGGCTGATTCCCTAGCTCCAGCTACCATTGGCCAGGGCATGGTGTGGGCTGCACATGCTTTCCAGGGTGGGTGTGGTCACCGTTTAGTTACCAGCAGATGTCTGCAGAAGCCGGCACTGGTGGCCCAGAGTGTACAATGCGAGCCTGCCTAGGAGATACACAAAGGCCAGAGTCTCCTTTTGTGTTTCATCCATCCCAAGCCATAACTGGAGGCACATGGGCCGTCCTGGGAGTCACGGGGGGCGGGGGGGTGTCTTCTTAGCAGAGACAGGACCCACCGTCTGCACCCAGGACACAGGGGAGACATGGCAAGAGCCTGCATACTGCAGCTGGAGCTCAATCTTGGTTGAGAGGCCTGGCTCTGTGTGCGCCTCCCACTTGCCCCATCCTCCACGGTCCCCACTGAGTCCTCAGGGTGGGCATCCATAGCCCTGGGAAGGGCAGAGACTGGGTTTTGCTGCTTGAATTGGGCCATAGGAAAAATAATTCCAGGCAGACAGACAGACAACCTGTAGTAGATGGAATGGACTTGTCAGGATAGCCAGCTCTGACATAGTCTCTTGGGCATCCACTAGCCTGTTTTATGGATGGTTCTGATCCACAGTGGGTTTGACCAGCCTTGGGGTTGCTCTCATGGAAGATCCTAGCAGGCTGGGAGACAGGACCCAGCAGTCTCCCACCAGACATGCAGAGCTGCCTGCCACCACCTCTACCATAGGGCAATGCCCTGGGCGAGGCACACCTGAGCCAGCACTCCCTCCGAGGGTGTTCCTGCTTCTGCTCATTTACCCCAGGTCAGGGGAGAAGCACCCCTCCTGCAGCAGTTAGCACCCCCACATACCAATACAGTCACTGGGGCTCTGGTCATGCTGTGTCCTGTGTTCTGCTTGGACCCTAAGACAGAAGGATCTGGTGAACCTCAGGCTCCAGTGTACCCACTAGTAAATCTCGGCTCCTGAGCAGGTTGTCCAGGCATGGCTGCACAACCTCTCTGATCTGGAGGGCCCTCTTGTATCAAACAAGGCACCGCTTCCCTCTGCCTGAGGTGGGTTAACACACAGAGCCTTGGCCCCTAGAGGTGCAGGAGAAATGTCAGTCTCGGTTCTGACACAGAAGAGCTGGAGGCTGCAGAGAGCTGGGCCCCTTGCCAAGTGCCTCCCTGTTCCTTCCACAGATCGCAGTGACATTCGCCATCGTCCTTGGTGTCATCATCTACAGAATCTCCATGGCCGCCGCGTTGGCCATGAACTCCTCCCCATCTGTGAGGTCCAACATCCGGGTCACAGTCACAGCCACCGCAGTCATCATCAACCTGGTGGTCATCATCCTCTTGGATGAGGTCTATGGCTGCATTGCCAGGTGGCTCACCAAGATTGGTGAGTGCCCCGTCCCAGGTCCTGCCCGGCAGTGTTGCCCAAAGTCCCCAGCTGGGAGCTAGCTGGGAGCCAAGGGGGTGACAGTGCCTGTGGTCAGAGGCAGTGGGTTTGCATCGTCCATCTGTCCCCCAGAGGTCCCGAAGACTGAGAAGAGCTTTGAGGAGAGACTGATCTTCAAGGCTTTCCTGCTGAAGTTCGTGAACTCCTACACTCCCATCTTCTACGTGGCTTTCTTCAAAGGCCGGTAGGGACTTCAGCCTTTGCCCAACCTGATCCACTCCATCTGGTGCACGGTTCACCTCTATCTTCCCCAGCAAATGGGAGGCTCAGAAGCAGGCAGAGCAGGCAGCTTAGCTCCTGCAGCTGCAACCCTCAGAGAGGGCCTGGCTCCTGCTTTGGGTGGCAAAACAGCAGGACTGCTGGGCAGTGGGCACCCCAGAAAGTCAGATTTTTGGGGAGCAGGGACCCCAAGAAATACAGACCCAAGCATTGGGGACCCCAGGCAGCAAGGATGCCAGGCAGCAGAGCCCCCATCCAGGCAGCAACCCTAACAGCAATCTGGCTGCTCCACAAACAGATATGGATTGAGCCAAGAGAGCAGGGGCCACTAGTAGGCAGGGTGTAAGCAGGGTGGCCAGCCGCACCGTCCTAGTAGAGGAGATCAGGTGGGAGGTGCCTGTGAATACAGACTCGAGGCTCAGACTTTGGGGCCACAGCCCAGCACAGTGTGCCCTTGGGCGATCTCTGTGCTCCTCGGATGGAGCGAAACCCAGCTGCATGAATGGCCTTCACATTTGTTTCAGGTTCGTGGGCCGCCCAGGCGACTACGTGTACATCTTCCGCTCGTTCCGAATGGAGGAGGTAACTGAGGCTTATAGTTTATAGCAGCCCCCTCTGCTTGGCTCCCCCTCTGGTCCACACGGGGACCTGGGGAGCAGCAGGACACCAGTTTGCTAGGCTGTAGCAACCCTTCCTTTCCTCTAACAGAACCTGTGCTTTTCTCCACCTGGTGGGTCAGCTTTGGTCTTACTTGGCATGTCCACAGGGAATCACCCTAAAAAGACAAACTCTCCTCAGGGTTAAAGAAAGAAAATTACACACGGTTGTCTTTTGTTTCTTTCTTTTTCTGGCGAGGCTTTGACTATTTCCATCTCTGGTTAAAATGAGTTAATGAGGAAAAACAGACCTCAGCTATATTTTTTTTACTTCCAACTTTGCAACGCCCACCTCTCTATCCTCAGACTTGATGCTGGCAATATTTGGCTTCTGCCCCACAATTCTGGCCACAGAGGGTCTGGTGCCAGCCGATGCCTGCCGCTGAGTCATGGCCCATGGATGGGCTCCACTGTATTTGTCCCATGACTGGTGGCTCCGTCAGGCCAGCCTGGGTCCAGGTCCAGGCCTCAAGGGAACCAGCACACATTTTCACTGTGAAACCCCCCAGAGAGGGCTGGGGAGGGCAGCAGGTACAAGGGCGATCTGGCCATCTCAACTATAGCCTAGGAGTTCAAAGGTCTGAGGGCAGGCCTTGGAAATCCCAGGGCTCCACCACAGTCATGGTGTTTGCAAAAAACCCATAAAGTATTTCTTACTTTTTGCATGACATTTTCTTACATACATGACATACTGTCAAACTCTGCCATTACAGAAGCAGGAGAAACATCTTTGTAGAATAGAATAAAACAAAGGCCATAATCTTTGTTATGAAATAATGGCCCTCCAAGACAAGTGTTTTGCTAACTATAAAAGTTATAGTGTTTTACTGGGGTCTCAGAGACAGGTCACTATGCCTTCAAGGCCACCAGGCCTTCTATCGCTTGGGCAAGTTAGGCTTCATGCCCATGCAGGCATCTCACCATCCTCACCTGCCAGCTAGTCCTGCCCTGCAGAGCCACAAGCCCGCTGAGGGCCGGGCCTCACTGTGTGGCTTCCCAGCTGCACAGCCCGACCTGCCCTGCTGTGCATCCTGTGGGTGGGTGGCCAGGGTATGAGACAGGTCACTGGCCCTGGGGAAGGAGGAGGAGTCCAAGAGCCAAGGCCCACTCACTGCACACAGCATCTGAGCCCGATCCTGCTCAGCAGCCTGCAGGCAAGGTGTTATTTTCCTGGGGCTCCTGTAACAAAACACCATGAAAACATTTGCTCATGGCTCTGGAGGCCAGAAGATCAAGGTGCCCACAGGGCTGTGCTCCCTTTGGAGGTGCTAGGGTAGGGTCTTTCCTTCCTTTGTCCAGCACATGGGATCCTTGGTGGTCCTTTACAATCACTGCAGTCTCTGCCTCTTCCTTCTCTCTGTGTCTGTTTTCTTATGAGGATGCCAGTCACAGAATTAGGGCCACCTACTTCAGGATGGCCTCATCTTGGTTTACTAATTACACCTGCAAAGACCTTTTCTTCCAGTAAGGCCCCCTTCACAGGCCCAGGGATTATGAATGTCTTTTTGGAGAACACAAGTCAACCCCCAGCTTGATGGTCACCCTCGCTGCTGGGGGGGTCCAGTTATCTCTCCGAATGTTCCCCAGGGGTGGGACTAACACTGCTCTTTCTGCAGTGTGCCCCTGGTGGCTGCCTCATGGAGCTCTGCATCCAGCTCAGCATCATTATGCTGGGGAAGCAGCTCATCCAGAACAACCTGTTCGAGATCGGCATCCCGTGAGTCCCATCCAGCTGGGCCAGGAGGAGTGGGGAGCTGGGTCTTGGGGTGAACGGGTGGCTCTTGCGCTGGTCTGGGTGACAAGTGGTAAGGACTGGGTGGGGAAAGGATGGGGAAAAGTCACCCCATTGTGCACAAGGAGAGGGAGGAGGCTGAGTGAGCACTCTGGGGAACAACAGACACCCCGAAACCCACCTGTGGGTGCCAGCATTGGCAGATGGGGGTCAGGGCTTGCCTTCCTCCCTTTGGGCCTTTCAGAAATCTGTGCCCATTCCTCCTCCCCAGAGGGGCCGCTCACTGGACTATTCTCCATGGTCACAACTCCTAAGAGTCCTCCACTGGCACAGCCAAGCCCTGCTTTATGTTGTCCCCAAACCCTGCCAGCTGTCCCATGGCTTTAGGTGGCCTTTATGTTCCCGCCCCTCGGTGTCCCTAAGAAGCCTACAAAGCCATGATCCTTTCTGGCAGAAGGGGGGAAGAAATACCCATGTGGCAATAGTCACTAATGCCAACAAATGAATTCAGGGCTTATCACAGAGAATAAGAAATAGCACCTAGGAGCAGGGTGCGGTGGCACACACCTTGGAATCCCAGCACTCTGGGAGGCTGAGGCAGGAGGATTACAAGTACAAGCCCAACTTGGGCAACTAAGCATTAGTGAGACACTGTCTCAAAAAAATTATTTTTTAATTTTGAAAAGGCCTGGGGATGTAGCTCAGTGTAAAGTCCTGGGTTCAAACCCCAGTATAAGAGAGAGGGAGAGAGAGGAGAGGGAAGAAGAGAAAGAAAGCAGTGAGGGAGAGAGGAAGGCCCACCTAGGGATCCAGACCCTTGCCCCCACCACCACTGATGCCAAGCATCTTCCAGGAAGATGAAAAAGCTCATCCGTCGCCTGAGGCGGCGGCGGCAGAGCCCCTCGGACCACGAGGAGCAGGGTAAGAGGAAGCAGCGCTATGAGGTAGACTACAACCTGGAGCCCTTCGCCGGCCTCACCCCCGAGTACATGGAGATGAGTGAGTGGAGGCCTCAGCCTCACCGGGCCCTGGGGCGGTGGCGGCAGGGTAGAACCGGGCCCTGGGGCTGTGGAGTCCCAGCTGGAGATGAGGGCAAGGAGTACCCAAACTCTGTGACACAGGCGCTGTTGCCCATGGGTCTGTGAGCACCACCCCTCTGGAATGGACCTGGCTCTTGAAGGCCCAAGACAGGCAGCGTCATCCCCACCTATACAGTCCGACACACAGGCTACTTCCCCCCTCTTCCCCAACCATCAGAGACCCATCCCACTAAGCCACAAGTCCCTGCTCCACCCCAGGCTCTGGCTGCCCCTCAGTCCCTCCACCCCCGAGGATTCAGTTTCTGGGCCACACTCCTCCCCTTCCTGGAGTGAGCTCCTGAGGTTTGCTTCCTTAGCACAGAGTAGGACCCCACAGTGGCCTAGAGATGAGACCTGGCACCCTGAGCTGTGTTGCTGGACAGAACACCCAGAGGGCATGTAATTCTTGCAGGAGGGGCAGAGCAGAGATGGGGATAGCCATATGTGGCTTCCACAGCCCTCTGGAGTCCCTGGCCCCACTTCCTCTTCCTCTGCTTCCCCTGCTCTGGCCACACTGGCCTCTTTGCTATTCCCTCGTACATTGCTCGGGTCTGGCACAGGACCTTTCCCAGTGAAATGCTCTCCCCCAAATACCTGCATGACTTCCTATCTCCCTTCCTCCAGGGTGCTACTCAGAATGTCCCTTATCAGGTGTCTTCCTGATCACAGAGGCCAAAGGGGGAGCCCCTCCCCGACAAGGCAACAGCCTTGCCCTTCCCACTGCTCCCTGCTGCCAGTCACCAGCTGGCACCTTCAGTCCCTCCTCGCTCTGTCCTGACTGTCTAACCCCCCACTCAAGGCAGGCTTCATGCCACTCATTCTCCTGCCCCCTGAGACAGGCCCGGGTATACAGTTGGTGCTCAATACATGTTTATGGATGAGTGGGTGCAAGAAGACAGGCAGGAAGACTCAGGCAGAGGGGCTCCGAGCACAGTGTCCTTGGCCACTGCGAGTAGGTTTCAAACCCGAGTTCGATCCCCGGTACCAAAAAAAAAAAAAAAAATGCTGGTTCCCAAACCAATCCCTGGCCTTTGCAGGGGAGGGGCTGTCCAGGACTCTGCATTTTCCACAAGCACTGAGAAGGCTGGACAGGCCTAGAGTGAGTGCCTGAGTGCACACAGGTCTGCACTGTGCCGAGCAGCAGTGTGGCCTCAGGTTGCAAGAGCTCAAGGGATGATCCTGTGCATTGCTGCAGGAGCATCTTCCTGTACCTCCCTGTGCCTCCCTGTGCCTCCCTGTGCTCCTCCTGTGGGCTCAGTGGCTCCAGAGAGGTGTCCCCAGCTCCCCAGGTGATTGTATAAGGAGCACCTGGCCACTGACTGGGCTCTAAAGGGCCGTGTTTTGATGGCTGTTTCTCCTCTCTGTGTTTCTGTCATCTCTTTTGATAAGGGATTGAACCCAAGACCTTTATACTGAGCTACATCCCCAGCTCTTTTTTCATTGTTTATTTATTTATTTATTGTTTGGTATTGGGGCTTGAACTCGGGTCCTTGTGCTTACGCAGCAGGCGGCGAAACCACTGACCTAAATCCCCGGCCCTTCATTGTTTATTTTGAGACAGGGTCTTGCTAACTTGGTAAGTTCCCCGGGCTGGGCTTGAACTTGCAACACCACACTTAGCCTGTCTCCTTTCTCCTAGAAGAAAATCCAGGCTGATCCAAAGGCAGCCAGGTGGGTGGCTCCAAGGCAGCTGCTAAGACTCAGCCATGGGGCTATGGCCAGCCAAGTCTGGGTGCTGGGCCCTCCCCCACCCTTGAGGTCAGCCTGCGCCTGCTGTAGAACCTGGGAGACCAGATAACTAACAAAACCACCCCTGGCCATTGGCCAAGAGACTGTGGACGTTTGTGGACGTCTGGGTTTTCCTAGTGGCTAGAAGTCTCTATGTTGCTCCTGGGTTTGGAAAAATGCAATTCCTGGAGTGGGCTCCTCTTTCCCACACCTGGCCTGACCCCACCATCCAGGGTGTGCTTCTGTGCCCCGATTTGTTCCTGTCACACCAGCTGCCGTTGTCTCCTGGAGGGGAGACGGAGGCTGGCACCAGACCACACAGATGTGGAAAGATGAAGGAAAGGCCAGATGGGGGTGTCCCACCCTGGCCCAAGCCCCAGCAGCCTCTCCCACTTCCCTCCAGCCCTCTCTCATCCTGTTAGTGCCACACAAGGTGGCATGGTCACTTGGAAGTGGGGACACTCACCCCCACAAGCGGCCTGCAGCCCCTGGCCCATGCGCACAGCCCACAGCGCCTGGCCTATCCAGTTCCCCGGTCAACTCCAGAGCATCCGCAGAGGTTTTCACCCAGCCCGTATCAGGAGAGCAGGAGGTGCCCAGAACAGTTCCCACACAGAGCTCCCATGGTCCCTGCCCCATCCACCCAGTGCTCACAATGCTCACAGTCAGCCACTGGGCACTGGGTGACATTCTGTTGGCTTCCTTATTTGCCACCTGGCACTGGGCACCTTTGGACCAGGTCCAGATATATTTCTCCGCACTGGCTTCCCCTAGCCAGTTCCCTTCAGCGACCTTTTCCTGACCTTTCCTCAGAGCTCAGCCTGTGCCAGCTGCAGTATCGAGGGCCAGAGAAGCCCCAGTGCCCACTCATGGCTAAATGACCAGTAGGAGTGAGCCCTGGGAGGGGAGGGACCAGACCGTCTGCAGGATGGGACCACCTACCCTGAGACCTGGAGGAGGACACATGTCGGGGCTGAAGGACGGTGAGGGAGACAGACCTCCCAGACCTCCCGGACCCCTGGCAATGGGAGAGTGAGACAGAACCGAGGACCTCCGCACCTCAAGGATGCAGCCTGGGCCTCCAAGCCCGCTGGGGCCTTTTCCTAACCAGTGACTTCATGTATCAGAGGAGCACCCCACTATTCAAGCGACAAGCACAGTGACTGAGCAGCATCCAGGCTTCTCCCTTTGGCCCCCTCTTAGCCTCAGGTCACTGGGGTCATCCTGTCCTGCAACACACACACACACACACACCCGCAGCTGCAGGTGGCCCTCTGGAGGCAGGGTGCTGACCCGAGGTCTGCCGAGCTGAGCTTGAGGGCCGAGCAGCAGGCATCCCACCCGCTTTGTGGCCAGGCATGGTGGTGACCAGCACCTCATTCTCTTCGCAGTTATCCAGTTTGGCTTTGTCACCTTGTTTGTCGCATCCTTCCCACTGGCCCCGCTGTTTGCACTGCTGAACAACATCATTGAGATCCGCCTGGACGCCAAGAAGTTTGTCACCGAGCTCCGGAGGCCAGTGGCTGTCAGAGCCAAGGACATTGGTGAGTGAGCAGAGGGAAGGGTTCAGAGCAAGGGAGGACTTCACAAAGCCAGAGTCGGCACTGGCCATGTGGAGTCAGGGCAGCCTCCCCACAAGGGCTCCTCACTCGGCCCTCCCGGGTGATCCGAGACCCACTCGTCCTCCCCCACCTCCCAAGACAGACTCACTGCACTGGGGAGGGGAGGGAATCAGATCCCAGTGGCCCTGGAACGCAGAGATAGACCCCAGGGACAGTAGCATGCGCTGGCTAGCAAATATAACCTGTATCATGTAACTCTGCGACCTAAGCTTCCCAAAAGAGAAGAGAAAAAGGAGAACAGATTCCACCATTGAATGACTCCCCATTTAGTCAGAACTTCACTCAGGCTATTTTTATCCTGTGGACCTAGGATAGAATCCTGGGCCTCGCACATGCTAGGCAAACAATCTACCACTGAGCCACACCCCCACCCCATTTTTTTTTGAGACAGGGTCTTGCTTGGTTGCCTAGGCTGGCCTCAAACTTGAGGTCCTCCTGCCTCAGCCTCCCAAGTAGTTAGGATTACAGGAATGCACTTAGGGTTTTCACTCAGGCTTTCCCACTCCAAGTCACTTATGCCTCATCCGTGCAGAAGAGGGGTTTGGGGGACTGCAGGAGGCATATTTAAGGTCAGTGGAAAGTATAACCACAATAGGCATGTCAAAAACTGATGCAGACTTCCTGCTGGGTTAATGAGCTCCCTGTCACCACCAGAGGCACTGAAGCAAACAGGATGTCCAGGAGGGATAAGAGACATAGGAGACCAAGCTTTCAGGCCCAAAACCCCACCCCACGCTTTGGGCAGAGCTGTCCCTCAGCAGCAAGGATAATGCCCCTCTTGTTCTAAAGTGAGACTCAAATTTCCAGGTGAAAACAATATGGCAAACTCCCCTAATTTTATCTCCACAGTTTTAGTGAGAATGCTACCTCCAAGCTAATCATTGGAGTAAACAGAAGATTGAGTCATGTTAGGGTTGTTATCATTCTGTTGGAATGAAGATGACGTATCAGCTGAAAGGGCTTCTTCAGGTTGAACTTTCGTACCCCAGACACACTTTTGCAAAACCGAGGGATGCTTCCTTGGTCCTTGCAGCCCTAGATGTCAGGATCATTCTCATTGGAACACCACTCAAGTCTTGCCATTCGCACCATCTTCTCTCCTGCACTGGTTAGCAGGTCTCCAGGGATCTCTGGTGGCCTGGCCACTGCCCACCAGATCTACCGGTTCTCCACAACTTGCCTGTGAGATGATGTGGACTCTGGCTTCTCTTACATGGTGCCTTTTAGTCTGAACCAGAGGAAATTGCACATCCGCTGTCAAACACCATCAAACATCGGCAATTTCATCCGGTTCACCCTGAAGCCTCACATCCATAGTGCAGGATCTATGTTAGGAGCTTGGCTCAGAGGAGCCTGAAAATGTGGGTGCTGTGTCAGGAGGGAGGTAAGACAGTATTGCACTCGGCCTGGACACTTTTGCTTCCGTATGTCGCTTCTTGTGTGGATGAGACAGATGATGGAAACCCAGCAAAAAGAAATGCCGAGCTAGACCACTCAATGAGCTCTGTCTATAAATTTTACAAATGTAAAAGCCCTGTGTGAGCAGATCCTCCCAGGTCCCTCTGGGCCCCATTTGGCCTCATCTGTGGCCAGGGGGGTCCCTTGCCCCTCACGTCACACCCCCAAGTGCCCAGACCCCTGGTGGCCACACAGCTGGGCCCTGCGGAAGCTCTGAGTCAGCTGTCAGCCCAGGCTTCCAGCAAAGGGCCAGAGAGTAAAGGTCTCATGCTTTGTGGTCCCCAAGCCTTAGCAGGACTCTTTGTACTGCAAGTCTTTTATCCATTTTTTAATTTGCACTTAAAGATATAAAAAGCTATTTGCAGCTGGTGGACAAGGTAGAAAATGGGCCCCGGGTTGGATGTGGGCCACGGGCAAATCCCACTCTGAAGCCAGGTAAACCTCTGTCCGGCTTCTCAGAGGAGACGCACACCCTGCTCTGACAGCCCGCCCTGGAGAGCTGGGAGCAACATGGATTTTTCCTGCAACTTTCAGCCTGTGGGGGTCCTCTGAGGAGCTGCAAGGAAGCCTAGGTGGCTCTTCAGTCCCATTTCCCACATGGGGACACTGAGGGCCAGGTGGTTAGAGAGCCAAGAAGGACACAAGCCCTCACCTTTTCCATGAATAGAGGGTTGGCTTGGAAAACCTCACAGCACAGACAGAGGCTTGGAAATGGGGACCGCAGGGCACCCTGACAGTCCCTGGAAACCATGCCTCTGTGCCCTGTAGAAGTAGAGAAAAGCATGTGGCCTTCCCATCACTGATTCTCACAAAGGCCTGATTCTCAAGACGCCTGAGCTGAGGCCCCGGCTGAGTCCACCGCGGGCATGTGTTTGCTTTGGCGCCTCTGCCTCCAGAGGCTCTTGCTGTCCCCAGTCAGTGGCACCTGAAAACTTGGACACTTATCAGGGCAAAAAGAGCACCGCACTGGCCTCCTGGCTCCCCATGGCCCCAGTGGCTGCCGTCCCCACCAGCAGGGTGGCCACATGTATCTTCAGGGTTTGGCTCCTGGCTCCCTGTTCTTTTCCAGGGCTCACGGATCAGCTGCCACTTCCTGGTTCCTATCTGATTGGTGGAAGGTGTGATCAGCTCGTCTTTCACATGTTTGTTTGCAGGCTCCTTACCTGTAACCTTTTGCTCAACAAGCTTTTGTATTCCTCCTGTGATCCGTGCAGAGCCTTCGGGCTGGCCTCCCTGTGGACAGACAGCCCAGGGACCCCTGTGACCTGTGCCTCACTGGCTCTGGCTGGCCAGGGGAGGCTGTGCTCCAGAGCACAGGTGCTCTGTCACCCTTGCCATGGACTGGGAGGCACAATGGGTCCCTGAAGGGCCCCAGCCTCGTGCATAGGAACCAGCCCTAGGTCCCCTGGCTCCCTCCACTTTGACTTCCTGCTGTCTTCAGAGGCTGCCGGGAGAAACCTCAGCCATGTTTCACTCCTGGACACCCTTGCCAAGCTCCTGATTTTTCCCAAATACTTCCTTACTGTATTCTTGGAAATGGGCCTTAGAGCCCCCCTGGGAGGATTTTTTTTAAAGGCCCAGAAAAAGACAAGCTCAAAGAGGTGGCTCCCCATTATTGGTTCATATAAAAACAGTTCAGAGTTTTCCAAAAGAACATCCCCCGTTTAACCTAGGGATCTTAAGATCAGTAAGTGTTAGCCAAGATGTGCAGCAGAATCATTTGAGGGTTCAAAATGGACATTCTGCCTCTGCTCTAATAGAGGCAGGGATTGGAGGTCTGGTTTTGCACTTTTCTTTCTTTTTTATGGTACTGGGAATTGAACCCAGGGCCTTCACAATAAGCTACACCTCCAACCCTTTTTTTTTTTTTTTTAATTTGAGACAAGGTCTCGCTCATTGCCCAGGCTGGGCTCAAACTTGCAATCCTTCTGCCTCAGCCTCCCAGAGTGTTGGGATTACAGATGTGCGCCACCACACCCTGCTGGTTTTGCACTTTTAGGCATCTTCCATCACCTTTGTGCAGGGACCCTACAGAAAGCCAGCATCTGGACATAGACACATTATAGACCTGTAGGACAGGCTGAGTTCCAGGCTCCAGGAGACAGTGCCTGACACTCTGCTCACTGGCCTGTCTATCCTTTATCCTCGTCTCTCCCATTTCCTATTGTCATCTCTCTGGGCCTGTTGGGTGACAGTAACCTGGCCCATCTCCCTCACTTACCCTAGGATGTGCTGAGCTCAGGTGCCATCCTATGGGAGCCCTGTGTGTGGAGATCTCAACCCATGCCTTGGCTCAGCACCCCAGCACCCCAGCTTGGAGGTCTCAAACTCAGAGCCCAACAGGCCTGGTGGGCCACACACTGAAAACAGTAACTCCCAGAGTGGCATGCATGGCTCCATGATTCCCAGAACCCTCAGCCATCTCTGGATCTCCCGTGCCCCAGCTTTGCAGGTACCTGGTTCTGGGAGACGACAACTCCTCTCTTAAAACAAAGGATTAGGAGTGTTTAAGTCATTCCTAGATGCAGAAAGCAGCTGCAGTGCCCAGTGTGGTCTATAGGAGGCGCCACTGGCAGCCACTACGGGTTGTTGTAATGGAGATGCATCTGAAGATTGTGGACCAGAGCTGAGAATATTTCTGAAGCAACAAATCTAGATTTCTGTAAACATGAGTCACCATTTTTAGCAGTAGGCAAGCCTAATGGAACACCACGATGCCTCAGCAGATCCCACCAGCCACTGCTTGGCATCCTCTGCCCTGGTCTCATGTGTTAGAAAGGACTATCTGTGCTCATGAAGTCACTCAGCAAACATCTGCCAAATAGCACCAACCCTGTTTGCCAGATACTAAGTGAGGTCCAGGGGCGATATGCAATTCACAGCCTTCCCTGAGGTCCCGAGCCCACAGAAGGGCTCTTGTCCCCAACACATGGCCAGGAGAGGCCAGGATGACATGTGTTTCCACCCATGATCAAAGTGTATAAGCAATGGCATCAGAAGGATGTGTACCCTCCCAGTGCTGTCTCTGGCTCACCCCTTCCACCTGCTTTCCTCCAGATGGGGTGGCCCTGGAGCTGTGAGTGTGCAGCCCCCACCCTCCTGTCCCCACCACCTTCCCTGCCAGGAAGCTAAACTGAGAACGTCTGCTGTCATGGGAAATGCAACAGAGCGATGATAAACATCTCCGCTCAGATCAGGCTGTAGCCCCCTGCCATCGTGCACCCCAGAACGAAAGGCCAGCAAGCTCCCCTGCCGCTCCTTCTAGGGCAAGAAAGCAGTGCATGGGTAGCTCTCCCCCAGTCCCCACACTAGGAAGCCCACCTGCCCTGTTCTTCCCTAAGGACAATAGGAGTTGGCCTGTCCACCCTGAATCACCCACCTCAGACCTGGTTCAGGGTCAGGAGCCAGCGCTTGCCCCAGATGCATGCCTGGCCTGGAAGGGTGCAGTTAGAGGGCACTGGGCCTCTCACCAAGAATCACAGCATTGAGGCCTTGGTGGTGCTGTCTGCAAGACAAACAGAGGAGCAGCTCATCCCCTGCACTGGGTGATGATGCTTCTGTCCAGCTGTGACTTGGGGTAATGGGAGCGATGGGCTGTCCAGACAGGAAAAGTTTTATGCCACAGTGCTGTGGAATCATCCATCATTCCCAGAATGATTTCCTGGCCACCCCCCAGCCAGGAACCCTGACCTTGATTTTTATCCCAACACTAGTTGAGCCTCTTGTCAACTACAGTTATTCAGGTCCAGGAATTGTTGCACCTCACTGGTCTTTTCTTTTTGTGTGTGTGTGTGTGTGTGTGTGTGTGTGTGTGTGTGTGTGTGTGTGACGGGATTGAACCCAGGGACTTTGCACTGAGCTACATCCCCAGCCTCTTTTTATTTTTTATTTTGCACTGACTTGCCTAGGCTAGACTCAAACTCATGATCTTCCTGCCTCAGCCTCGCAGAGTATGAGGTTATAGACGTGTGCCACCACACCTGGAAAATGTTTGTCTCTCTAGAAAACAGGTCTCACCAGGCCAATTGGCATAATAAGCAGGTTTGCTGGAGGTGTTAGGAGACGTCAGGAACTGACTATTTCTAAGCACATCTCTCAGAAGCCTCGTGTGCTCCTGGACAGCTAACAAGCTGTAAAGCCATGGTCACTGGCTCTATGTCCTTCTAACTGCCCTGAAGAATAGATCTGCTACCTGCAAGTCAGGGCCACTAGGTCCGCCCCATGATCCAGGATCTTTAACCTGCTCTTCTCTCCCAGGAATCTGGTACAACATCCTCAGAGGCGTCGGGAAGCTGGCTGTCATTATCAATGTAAGTGACGTCTCGGGGAACTGGTCCAAATGAACAGAAGTCCTGGCTCAGTCCTCGCTGGATGCTGGGGGGACATGAAGGTGGGGTTGGGCCCTACCTCCCACCTTCAATCCCATCACAGCCCCAGCCTGCATCGAGGTCTGTTGATCTTGGGGGACAGGAGAGAGGACACCAGTTCCTCCATCCACAGCCTTCTTCAAGCCTTCAGCCAAGCATGCTCCCCCCAACCCTCCCACCTGAGCCCTAAGAAGGAGACAGAAGAAGACAGATGGGAAGGAGGGAAAGACAAGGAGAAAGGGAGAGGGAGAGGAAGAAAGGGGGGGGCGGTCCTCACTGGCAACCTTTCCAGCTCTGCTCCTTTTGGGGAGTGGGTAATTTCTCACCTTCATGTAAAATGCAAGCCTGCTCTTTAAAGGAGCTTGGGAGAGGAAGAAAGGGGAACCCGGAATGAAGAAACACCACCCCTATCCCCAGCTGAGCAGAAGGCCAGTGTCCCCCCACCTCCTCCCGGTGTCCTGGGCCTCACCCCACCTGGCCTCACCTGTCCCAGGCTGTCTTCCCTATGACCTGCTGTCTTGGGCTCTGGGTATCCTCCCCCCAGGGTTCCACTCTGTCCAGCTGTCCCTGCTTGTGCTTCAAAGCCCAAGGGAGCCACAGAGTGTCCCCACTGCCACTGCCCCATGACCCTTGTCCTTGTCACCCAGCAGCAGGTCCTGAGCTCCCCCAGAAGCTAACACCTTGCACCTTAGGGACAGAGGTGGGTGCCCAGAGCAGACAGACCCAGGCTTGGGTTGCCAATCACAACAAGGCCCTGGGATTTGGTCCCTACAAAGTGCAAGAGTGACGCTCAGCCCAGGAGGAGTCCTTGAGCCCTTGGACACTGCCCTGCCCTCCTGCTGGTCACCCACTCCCCCCACATTGAGTCATGATAGTGTGAGCTGGGTGTGCTCTAGTTTCTCCTCCCTACCTTCCTGTCTGTGCCATCAAGCCAGGAGGCGAAGTCCCTGCAGAGTGACACAGAGAGGTTTGGTGACCTGCCTGGACCACACAGTGAGAGGCTACTGCCTCTGCCTGCCCTGGCCTCCCACTGTGGGGAGCTTGCTGTTGCCAGCCCTGGAGATAGCTGAGGATGCCAGACCCCACCCCTCCCTCCGTTCACTCTCTGGTCACCCGCACCTGCTGTCACCGCAGGCCTTTGTCATCTCCTTCACGTCCGACTTCATCCCGCGCCTGGTGTACCTCTACATGTACAGCCAGAATGGCACCATGCACGGCTTCGTCAACCACACACTCTCCTCCTTCAATGTCAGTGACTTCCAGAATGGCACGGCCCCCAACGACCCCCTGGATCTGGGTTACGAGGTGCAGATCTGCAGGTACCGACCACCTTCTCTCCTCCAAGGACCTGTTTGGTGGGTTTCTGGGAAAGCCAGCATTTGAGCCAGAATTCTTTCAAGGGACAAGTCACAAAACAGCCCAGACTTACTTTTGAAAAATGCCTAGGGCCGAGGATTTAGCTCAGTGGCACTGCGCCTGCCTTGGAAGCACAAGGTCCTGAGTTCCATCCCTGGTACCAAAAAAAAAGAAAGAAAAAGAAAAATGCCTTGAGGGAGGCGGGTAGGGGATGGCGCACTAAAGGAGAAATTCAGGAGCCACAGTCTGCTGCCAGGCTGTTCCGCCCGCACAGCCTCTTCACTTTGCTTTCCTGGGTGTCAGGATCATTTTCTGGCACGCGGAAGGGACCCTCCCACAGCCTCTGCCTCACCTCCTCTCTGCTCCGTAGCCCCCAGGGAGGACTTTCTGTCTCCCCATAGTCAACAGAAGCCCCAGACTGAGTCTCACCAGTCTATCTTGGGTCACATGCCTGTCTCAGAACCAGCCACCCTTGCCAGGAGGTGGGGGACTCTCATCAACTAGGCTGGGTCATGGGTCAGAGAACTGGGGGACCCTCGCTGCAGCTGCTCTGCTGCCCAGAGGCTGGGGGGTTGTGAGGAGCTGCTTGGGAGCCAGTGTGCAGAGTCTGGGCCTGGCCACTCACTGCCCATCCTCCACGAGCCTGGGTCAGGGGCTGGGGACTCGGAGAGGGTGTCCTGATCCCACCAGTCCTGGGAATCCCAGGTGAACAGTAGGGCCAGGGAAATGTCACGTAAGGGGTGGGCAGCCACACCAGAGTGGTGAGGGTCAGGGTGGTTTCGGGTGGGCTGCTCTCTTCTGGAGCAGGGTGTGAAGAGCAGCACATGGACAAGAGGATGGAGCAGGCAGGGGTGCTGTCCTGTGGCCAGAGCAGGAGGACTGTCCGGCCACGGAGCCTGGCTCTGAGGGACACGCTATAGGATCACACCTTCACCCACAGCAGCTGTGGACAGCGAAATCTCAAACTGCGCAGACTCCCAGCACCAAAGGCCTTTGCCCCAGAATGCACATCGGGGCGCACAGACTCCACCTCCCTCCGGGCCCTGCTCTAGCTGCTGCCTCTCACTGTCCACCTCGGCTCTCAGCCCTGACCCAGGGGAGGGGGAAGAGGCCACCAGGGCTCAGGGCACTGTGGGCAGCAAGAGGAGGCTTAAGCTGCAGCATGAAAAAGAAAAGTGGAGCATCATGCTGTGTGCTCTGTGTCAGGGCGGGACAGCGCCTACCTGGGACCCTGTGCAAAACAACCTGGAGCCAGTCTGCCCACTGGAAGTCAGATGGTGACATAAGACACAATCCAACCCCACTTCTGGCTTAGAATTCCCCCACCAGCCACCTCAGTGTACAGGCTCCTCTGCTTCTGCTAGGGTTGGTCCAATAAACCCTCAGATAAACTCGAGTAAGTGGAAAACATATTCAGGTGGAAATGCGCCGAATGCACCTGGCCTCCTGCATATCCTGGCATCCTGGCCCCAAAGCGAGGAGTGCTATCCTCTCCCTCCTGACCCTCTCCCTCCTGATCCTTGGGCTGATGCAGCTGCCACTGGCCAGTATCGAGAAGGGGTCCAGACTACATAGTGCAAGCCCAGGGGAAGGTCCGAATTCAGAACCCTAAGCAGAGTTACTACTGAATGGGTACAGCTTTCACACTGTCAGAAAGTCAGGAAGTCCTAAGTGAGCTGGGAATGGTGATGCATATCTGTAATCCCAGCACTCTGAGAGGCCGAGGCAGGAGGATTTCAAATTTGAGCTTAGTGTGGGCAATTTAACTGGTTAACGAGTCCCTGGCTCAAAACAAAAACTAAAGGGCTGGGGATGTAGCTCAGTGTGAAGACCCTGGGTTCAATCCCTGTTACCACACACACAAAAAAATCTTAAGTGGGACCGTGGTTACGTTAGGGACCCAACTGTATGTATATGTGGGTACATCGTTAATATGAAAGGCTCAGAAAGCCTCACTCCACTTCCCCACTGGTGGCCTCAGGGAGGGGACTCTGTCAGGGAAGGGAGTGGGATTCCCTCCTCGTCAGCATGTATCTCTGGGAGCCAGGCGCAAAGTGCCACAGCCATCCCCATCAGATGACACAACACCTTGGTATTTTCACACTTTCCATGCCAAGAACATACTCAAGCATTACATGTTTAACTGGAACGGAACTTTAGAAGCATGACTAAGAACCAAAGCGGGTAGAGAAATATACGTCTCATTTTTCTAGAAGATTCCTGAGGGCTTTGGACATTACCATCTGGGAGACAGGAGATGGGCTCAGCAGGCCGGAAGGACCCAGGTCACACAGGCAGAAGGCAAGGACACAGGGCTGAGGCCTCGTGTTTAAGCGTCTCGTGGCTTCAACTCCCACATAGACAGGAGCTGTGGGTCCCACACTCCACTCCCCAGACCCAGGTCCCCAAACCCTTGCGCCAGGTACTGAATTTTCCATCCACACCGGCCACACCCTCATCAGGCCACCTCCCAAAGGAGGCATCAGCGGGCAGAACAGAACCAAGCCCAGGTAGGGAGTGGCCCCAGCAGTGTTCGAAAAGAGTTGAGAGCTAGGATCTCTGCTGGCTACTGTTTATTCCTGCACTAAAACCGGCATTGCCACATCTGATCCTCCACCCATCCCCAGAGAGGGCATTACATTCTCCCTTGGGGAAGCCAGCGGGCTGATTATGAAAGCCAGGCAAAGGGGGAAAGAAAAACATCATTTCTGGAAAAGGTCAGTACAGGTGGTGGGAGGTGGTGTCTGAGCACAGCTAGCAATGGACTTTGAGGGATGCATAGGAGTTTGCTAGGTAACCCAAACACATTTCCCAGCATCCCAGTGTAGCTGGCCCAGGGCATAGAAGGAAAGAGGAAAGAACAGATGTGTGTGGGCTGCCTGTTCCCGTCAGAGAGCAGGTTGTGTAACTTCTGCCCGGCTCAGCACCTGCACCAGCATGTGTTTCCAGCCCCATCCTATCTCAGCATTGGCAGTTCAGTGCTGAGCAAAAACAAGACACTGTGGGTGTGGGGTTCTATGTGTTGTGTTCCCCACTGAATCGCCACCCCTGAAATGGGGCCCAGCATGTAGTAGCTCCTCAATAAATGGCTACAACATGTACGCCCAACCGAGACCTCGAGAGGCTGAGCAGTTGCTCAGGGACACACAGCAGGTGGTTGACCGTGTGGGCCGGGTAGCAGGCTTGTGAGTCCAGAGCCAGCTGCCTCCTCTTACAGTCTCTCTGGCTGGGCCAGCGAGAAATGAAGGGGTACGTATCCTCCATGGAGGTCCAGACAGATTCCAGAGGGAGTGAGCCTGGGAATCGGGGGTCACCACCTTAGCTGCAGGAAGAGGCGTGCAGGAGTGCACAGAGTGAGGACAGCTGGGCAGGGCCCCACAGGCGCCCATGTGCATCCACCCCAGACAAAGGGTGGACTCAGACAAAGACGGCGCTCGGACAAAGACGGGCAAACGGCGAGGTAGTTTTCAAACTGTTTCCCGGAAGCCAGAGTTTTGCGGAGGTCGAGGGTGGATGAGGCCCGAGTTCAGGCTGGAAGAGCCTGGCCCACTCTACCCAGGGAGCATCACCTTCTCCGGCTTCAGCTGAGAGTCTCTTTGGAAAAAGGCTGCACAGCTTCTAAGTCTGAAACCTCGAAACCAAAGGGGCCTGATGCTCACTAGGAGCTGGGCCTACTGGCGTCTCCTGGGGTCTGTGTTTCCCACGGGACCACTTGTGTGGACAGGTCACAGTGCCAGGCCAGGATTTCTGTGTCTCTCCAGCTGCCTGTGTCCCGCTTACACCCCACCATCTCCTGCAGGTACAAAGATTACCGGGAGCCCCCCTGGTCCGAGCATAAATATGACATCTCCAAAGACTTCTGGGCCGTCCTGGCAGCTCGCCTAGCATTCGTCATTGTCTTCCAGGTATGTTTTCTGGAGGAGCCTCTGTGTTTCCTGAAGGTTTGGGGATCGAGATTAGGAAGCTCTCTGTGCCCACTGTCAGGAGCCACTGGTATGTGGGGCTCAGAGACCCTGCAGAGACCTGAAGGCCGAGTTCTGGGATGCCCGGGGGTGGGGGTGGACACCTGGCCAACCCAGGCCCTGAGCTGTGACAGGCCCAAGAGCCTCATGGGAACAAGAAGGGAAAAGAAGGGCTGATGGGGTGTGAGGGAGCTATCAGTGCACGTGGTCTTTACTGAAAGAGACACGGAGGAGGGAGAGACTCCGCTCTGTGCCCAGCTTGTTCTCCCCTCTCTCTGGGTGGAAGATTGGGTGGTTCAGGCTCCAGATGACTCCAGCCCCCACCCAGCATTCAGGGGACCTGGCCCCACCTAGCTGGTCTCTGGGGAGGAGGTTGGGGCCAGTTCCTTGAGACCAGAGGCCTCCAGTGAGCAAGACCTCAGATCAGGAAGCAGTGGGTACAGCAGTGGCCCTAGTTCAAGAGAGGGAGCCACCCGGGAGCCATTGCACTACGACAAGACAGGAAGGCAGAGGCCAAGAGCCCAGAATCCAGGAACCCCAGTATGAGCTTCTCCCCAGCTGGGCCCCCTGCACCCATGTGGCCTTGTGCAGCAGTGCGCCTGTCAGCCTGTCACAGCAGTCAGGACCAAAGTGCCAAGCTGGAGACCCTGGGGTGGGGGTTCTTCTGCATCTTGGGCTATGGAACAAAGCCCCCTGGGGATGGGCAGGACAGGTGTGAAGGGGCTCAGCAAGAAGGGTTCTGGCTGGAGACTGCTTCTGCTAAGCCCCAAGGGAGCACCCAGCCCTGGGCCACCAGCACCCACGGCTGTGCTTTGCCTATCTTGGTTGGTCACTAGCTGTTGAGGCAGGGAGCGGGGACAGAGGGGATGTGACTTCCCTAGCTGTGAGTTCAGCAGCCCATGCCAGCCATGTGGGGAGCTGGGAGCACCAAACAGAAGAGGAGGTGGCTCCATGGGGCACCAGCATCATCCACAACAGATAGGTGTCACTCAGCTGGAGGTTCTAACAAATGCTCACTGGACGGAAATTTAGCCAACAAAGTGATGTGAGGTTTTGCATAAGAACCACTTTATCTTACATTCTGCCCCCAAAAAATGCCTCCATCAAGGTGGTAAATGTCCAGAGTGCCCCAGCAGGCCGTGCAGGTGGGAGGAGGGCCTGCCCGGTCAGTAGTCACCACTGACACTTGGTCCAGTTAGCTGCTGTTGCTCTGTTAATTACTTTCCTTAAAGCCTCAATCCTCCTTGGTGTATTTGATGGCACATGACCCATCGCATCACTTCTCAAGCCTCCCAGCACAGGAATTCAGAATTATTCAGAGAATTTTCCTCCCATTTACCAAATTCAAATTCATTCAAGAAAGTCAGCACATATCTCTCCAGGGCCTGCTGAGTGGGCCGCTGGCTCACATGTACCTTCTGGAAAACCACAGCCCAGAGAGGTCAAAGAGTGTGCGCAGGGCTGGGAGCGATGCATGGTGGGCTCTGCTAGGTGGGGTAGGTGCACAGTTGTGGGCAGGAGATCCAGAGCCCTTCCCAGGTGTGTCCCTCCCACCTCATACCCTGACTCTCCTTGCAGAACCTGGTCATGTTCATGAGTGACTTTGTGGACTGGGTCATCCCCGACATCCCCAAGGACATCAGCCAGCAGATCCACAAGGAGAAGGTGCTCATGGTGGAGCTGTTCATGAGGGAGGAGCAGGGCAAGCAGCAGCTGCTGGACACATGGATGGAGAAGGGGCATGCACCAGAGGACCCATGCAACAACCACAATCCCAAAGCCCACTCGGACAGCTGTGGCAGCAGCGGCCCAGCCCCCAGCCACGCATACTGCGGGGATGCACTGTAGCTGCGCTGACACAGTGGGCAGGCCAGCGGGCTTCCCCACACCACCGACAGCGACTCTCTGGCGGGCAGGCGCACTCACCCCACCAGGGCCTGGTGGTTTCTGTGTTTTCTACAAACGTGGAGGACCGCATTCTCATAGGGGACAATGTTTTTCTTTCTTCTTTCTGTATTTTTCCTTGTTTTCGCACAAAACCATTATGCAGGGAATTTTTCTATCTTTAGTATTCAAGGTGAATCAAAACGATGGGTGGTGATGGGATGATACTCGCGGCGAGGATTGGTGCTTTGCAGAGCAATAGGTGGAAACCTTCAGTCTCCAGTCCAGTGAGGAGAGGCAGTGACCCTAGAAATCATCCTCTTTCGTCTAACTGATGTGTGTGGGTAGATGCAAAATGGTGTTCAGAGACATTGGGCAAAAGCTCGTGCAATGTTTCCGGGAGAACTGAGAAAGGAAGAAGGAATAAGCAGTGTGGATACTGGTTCTGTTCTGAAGAGCATCCCCTGCCTCTAGGTCAGAAATGATAAAGGATTTTAATCATCTTTTCCTTCCGGAAGTTCAGAACCCAACCCCCGCTGGTCGGAAGAGAGGTGCCCAGCCCCGTCCACATGGAGGGCAGGGGAGCTTCTGCTTCAGTCTTGGAGCATTAAAGGGTGTGATTGGCCCTCGTTAGCAGTGACCAGTGCCCTTGTGTCCCAGGCAAACTCCCCGCCAGCTCCTCATGGGGGCATCACACTGAGCTGACCTCGGAGTTGATCATCCTCCTTATGGGATAAAACCGGGGTGACGTTACCTGGGAGGCATTTCTAAGGGAGGCTTAGTCCTGAGGCTTCCACAGTTTATTCAAAGCCTTAGAATATTTATTGGTTTGTTTTTTTAAAAAAACTTAATGATGGGGTGGATTTGAGGATTATTTTTTTCTGTAGTTTAAGGTGGCAGGAGTTTATTAGTTAACCAAATATCATTGAGAGAAATTTAAAATACTGTTACTACCAAAGATTTTTATTAATAAAGTCTTCTATTTTGGTAACACTTCTCTATATTTTTACTCATAGGAATGTCACTGTTGGACAATATTCATTTTACAAGCTTGTAAGAACAAGTCTCATAAATAATACAAGTGATCTAAATTGCAGCAGTTATACTAACCAATTATCAGAAATTTCTCAAGCACCAAGAGAAACATAAAATGATGCTTCACTGAAGCCAGGGAGAAAAAGCTTAAATGTGTTTTCCTTGAACTTGTCATGGGCATGATGTTGACATTCCTATAATCGGCTGGCTATGATCAAAGCCCATGGGTGTCATAGATTTCCATTATTTGCTAAAATCATACAACCTGATGCTTCTATTTTCTCTTGTACAGTAAGTAGTTTCAAATGAAGTTTTTGTATATAAATATTGTATTAAAATTGGGTGATTACCAAAAATCCTTTTATGGAAACCATTTTTTTAAAAACTGAAAGTACACAAATTCACAGAGGACTGTGGCTGAACATTCATTTAAATAAATTTGAATACACAATGTTCTCCTCTGTTCACTGCTGTCTTCTGGACTTTTGCCCCAGGAAACTCGAGAAGCTGAGAAGCTGTCCCCAAAGGCCCCAGTAAGTGTGTTGTTGTCGCTGCAAATTGGGAATGACTGACTCGATTGTCCAGTTCCTTTGGTGCCAGACACATGAGTTGTTCTACGTGTTCCTGGGACTCCATCTCTCTGTGAGTGTGTGTAGTACATTTGCACATGTGTGTGCATGCATGTTTGCACATGTACACATGTGTGCATACTTGGAGGTGCTTTTGTGCATTATGTATGCATATATGTTTGCATTTGCTGATGATGTGTGCTTGTGTGTATGTTTACACATCTGTGTGCATGTGCTTCTGTGTGTATGTTCATGTATTTGCATGGTTTGTGTCCATCATACAGGTGGATTCACATGTATTTGCCCCTGCTGTGTGTTCACATGCATGAATACATGCTTGTGTGTCTCTGTGTATGTAAATGACTGTTGTGTGACCCTGTGTAATGCACTGGGACAAAGGATTGTGGTTACATTTTCTTAGCAACCTCTTCCACGACTCCCCAATCCAACCCCTGGGCCCACAACCTAACAGATTAGTATTTTGGGTTCATAGAGCTGAAGTGTCCTGAAAACCTTTGGGAGAGCAGCCTTGGGCTGCCACTGTGTTCACATGGGCAAGTAGAGACACCTTTTTAAACCACCACCAATAATCATTATCACTTTGTGAAAGAAAGAATATTTTCAATACCAAAATACTGATAGAGCAAGGCAGGCCTTTTAGCTAAGGACATTCTCCTTATAAGTCTCTCAGCGTGGCCTCAAAGTTCATGCCCCACCGGACCAAGGAGTCTCCACCAACCAACGGTGGCCTCGAGCGCCCCCTAGTGCTGGTGCTCCTCACTGCTAGAAAGCCTCAGCCCACAGTGAACTCAAAGGGCCCAAGCAATGGCGGCCAAGGACACTCGGCTAGGACCACTTCCTTCGGCAATGTGGGGTCCCCAGGCAGGACACGCCCAGGGGCGGCACCACAAGAATCCCTCCCCTCTCCATGGGCCTCCCGAACCCCGGGGTTTCTAGCCCTTTGTTGGATGAGGGTCCAGGCTCCTCACACTAAGGCAGCCTGGGACACAGCCTTCCTAACACGCCTGCGGCATTGAGGATGCCTCACAAAGTTTCTCCCCTTCTCTCCAGGATGACTTACAGAGGGAGACAGATGCTGAACCAGAAATGAACCCCAGATCATTTCAGAGGAAAGAAAAGAGTACTGATGACAATATAACAGGGGTGTGACTGTCTGAGAGGGATCGCATTGGTCAGAGATGCTCCTTGAGACCTGAGCAACAAGGAACCAAAAGCATAAAACCCTGGAGGACAGCAGGAGGGTGAGGCAGAGGAAACAGCTCGCACAAAGGCCCTGGGACATCAGACTGTGGCATGGGGCCTAGAAGAAGAGGGGTAGAAGGTGGCCAGAGCCAACTGGGCAGGGCCCCTGGGCTACATGAAGACTGAACATGGTGGTCATGGCTGAACTAGGGCAGAATGATCTGACTGACACCAAGGTCTTGGCAGCCATTGGGCGGAAATTCAGTGAGATAGAAAGCCAGAGAGAGGGTGCTGCAGAAATGTGCTGCGAGTGATGACAGGGCTTGAATGAAAATGTTAGTGGTGGGTGGAGAGACACCACTATTGTCAAAAAGACGTGGGACCCGGCATTAAAATCCCCAGACAGCCAGGGCACAAGGCTGAGGCCAACGCTCTGCTGTGGGCACCCCACAAGTTGGCTACACAACCATCCCATGGATCCAGATCCCTAGGCACTTAGCACAGGAAGTTTTCTACTGCTAGTTCCAGGAAGCAGGGTGGGGTGAGGTCCTGAAGGCTGTAGGCACTCAAGCCACAGGAAAATCTACATTTAAAATCCAGACCTGCATGTTCACCTGACAAGTCACTCATGTGATATCCAGCCCCATTGTGCATCCTGTCACATTCTCACATCCAATAGAAGTACAGGGGCTGCTGTCCAGCTGGTACACAGGCCACAAGGCCTCTTCACACTCCCATTTGTGCCTGTCTGCTGGCCTCACTGTGTCTTCCAGAGTCACTGGCCTTGCTAAATGAGTCCCAGGCCCAAGTCCCTGTCCTCACTCTAGGACAGCTATGCGAATCCCTGGACCAGATTGGCCAAAGTGTGTGCCTGGGACAGACCTAAGGCTGGATTAAGCGCCCTGTCCCAGGTACTACACCTCAAACTCCCCGATGTGCATTATTCTATAGTCTCCAGGAGCCATTCGCATGCCTCCTAAAATGACTCCACAGCACAGGTGGTGTGGTCTCCACACATGAGGCAGCACTCACTTACCTCACTGGGTTTTGTAAGAGCTATAGAAAATGAAAGAAGGCTGACATTTGTCAGAAATAGGCCAGGAAGGAGCACCTGGCACAGTGCCAGGCATAGAGGAAGCACCAGAAAGTGCTGAATGAATAAGTGGGTGAGGGATGGATAGTGAGTGAGCAAGGGATGGGGGGGGGATAGATGGGTGGGTGAAATGGATGAGTGCATAAATAGGTGGATGAATGGGTGAATGAATGGATGGGTAGATGGGTGCACAGGTTGGTGATGGATGGATGGATGGATGAATGGATAGGTGGATGGGTGGATGAATGATGTGCAGATAGATGGAGGTCTGGGTGGATGAGTGGCTGTTTGAGTAAAGGCTAAATGGATGGCAAATAGATTGACAACTGGCCTTTCCGCCTTTGAGCTGGGTCGCTCTCAGGATCAAGCTGGCCGATGTGGGGGTGGGAGAGGAAAGAGCTACAGAGAAGGCGTGCTGCGATGCCTCTGGCCACAGATGTGCCTGCAGCTGGCCGTCCACACACTGTTCACCCACAGCCTTCGGCAAAAGAACCCGTGGCGCAGATACAGCTTGCTGCTGGAGGCCCTGCCTTGGGACCAGCACAGGCGCCCTAGCTAGGTCTCCTCAGCTGGGATGGCAGGTATTGTCCCTGCGGGGGGCCTGCAGGGACACAGACACAGAAAAAAGGCTGGGCTTGGATGTCCTCACCTCTGTCAAATTGTTCATCTTCTGTTCTCTCATTCCCTCTCCACTTCTTCCCTTCCCTACTTCATTCCCCCCTTCTTTTGTCCTTCCTCCCCTCGTGTATTTTATTAAAGTGTAACATACAGAAAACTGCCCATACCGTAAGGCACAATCCATTTCCAACAAAAGCACAGGTATTGTGGCCAGGACCTTGAAACAGAATTTCCTGGCTCCTCAGAAGCACCTGTCCCTCACGTCCCCTTCTAGTGTCCCTCCTCACCCAACTGGAACCGTCACACAGACTTCTAACCAAGTGAGTTCCTGTTTCTTCCTGTCAGTGGTGGTCACCCTCTGCTGGCAGCCTTGGGAGTTGCACACAGACAGCAACAAGACCAGCCCTGGGTGGTACCGGCCCTGGGAGGTGAATGATCACAAATTCTGTGCCTTAAAACACCACAGACCCTTGCCTTGCAGTTCTGTAGGTCAGACGCCCGACATGGGTCACACAGGGCTAGAATCAGACAGGAGCCTGCTGCAGAAGGCCCGCCCTACTTCACTGTGTCTTCCAGCCAAGTGCCTCTCTCACTTACCATCTCCCTGGCTCTCAGTTTAAGAGGACTCAGGATCAGAGGGGTCCCCTGGGATAAACCAAGCTAACCTCCCCGTCCCAAAGTCCATAATCTTCCTCACACCTGTAGGGACTCATTTGGTGTCAAACTAACAGACTCCAGATCCAAGACGGGGACCAGGTCTGGGATCATCACAGGTCTGGGTTTAGGCCATGGGGAACTTGGGGACATCATTTCGTTTACTTTTTACCCTCTGGAAGGAGGCTCCTTTGAAAAAACTAAGAACACACAAGGAAAGCCAAGCACCTGCAGCTACCTGAGTAAAGCATTCAGCACTGAGAGAGGCCAAAGCAACCAGAAAAAGGAGAGACGAGGAAAAAATAAACTTCAGAGACATTGAGATGATGATACAAGGGTGGAAAAATACAAAAGAATTCTGATCACCATCATCTTCACAATTAAAAGATAAATTTACTGCCAGATATTGTGACACACACCTGTAAACCCAGCACTACAGGAGGCTGAGGCAGAAGCATCACAAGGTTGAGCCCAGCCTGGGGAACTTAGTGAGAACCTGTCTGTCTCAAAATACAAAACAGAAGGGTGGGGGAGGTGGTGGTAGAGCACTCCAGTGCTCAATCCCCAGTACCATCAAACTCGGGACCCTACACTTTTGAGGCAGGCAGCGGCACCACTGCGCTAAATCCCCGGCCCTGTCAAAAGAAAATTTTAAAACATAAAGTTCCTTCTATGAAACCAGTACAAGATGCTTCCTTCCTTCCTTCCTTCCTTCCTTCTTTCCTTCCTTCTAAATTTCTTTGCTTCCTCCCTCCCTCCTGTGCCCCTTTCCTTTTTTGTTGGTATGATGCTAAGTAAAATTTAAAAATACAGGGCTGGGGATTTAGCTCAGTGGTTCCAGCGCATGCCTTGCAAGTGCAAGGTCCCAAGCTTGATCCCCCGTACCAAAAAAAAAAAAATTTAAAAATACATACACTGGACTTCATCACAATTATACATTTTTGTGCATCATGGGATATCAACAGAGTGAAAAGCAGCTCACAAAATGGGAGAAGATATTTACGAATCACAAATCTGATAAAGGAGCCACATCCATAATATATAAAACATCCTACAAATCAACAATAAAGAAACTTGATTTTTAAATGGGCAAAGAAGCCCAGCATGACAGCGTGCACCCATGCCTTACCATGTGCAGCCGTAGATGCTCCAGCTCTCAGCAAGTGCTACAGCAGACTGAGACCAAGAACCGAGTGGCACCCAAGGTTTGGAGGCAAGTGTATAGCTGGCGGTCCTGACTGGGATCACTCCCAGAGTCAGGTCCTGAGAGCCCCATTTGCCAGGGTTTTATGGGGTTTGTGAGCAAGTAGGAAATACGAAAGCAGGGCATTGGTTGGTCAGAAAGTTACACTGAGTTTCACCTTCTTTACATATGGCGGCAGGAATAAGGAAGGTTACTTCATTCTGGGGAAACAGGTTCTTACTGAGGGGTGGGGGTCTCCCGAATGGGAGCAAGTGTTCCTTCCTCCCTCGCTCTAAGACAAGAAGATCCCCCGGGGGGCGGGGATTTAGCTCAGTGGTTCCGGTGCCTGCCTCACAAACGCAAAGTCCTGAGTTCCATCGCCGGGACCAAAAAAAAAAAATGTCCTGCAAAGAAGATCCCCTGAACCTAGAAGTTGGAGGTCAGCCTAGGAAACACAGCAAGACTCTGTCTGGGGTGGAGCAATGGACTTGAATAAACAATTCTCCAAACAAGATATGCAAATGGCCAATAAGCACCTTCAAAGATGCTCAACATCACTAATCACTAAGCAAATGCAAATCAAAACCATAAGGAGACATACCGCAAATATTTTTAAAGAAAATAATAAGAGTTGGAAAGGAGTTGAAGAAATTGGAACACTTGTGCATTGCTCATAGGAGTATAAAATGGTACAGCCACTATGGAAAGAGATTGATGATTTCTAAAAAAAAAACAAAAAAAAAAACAAAAACAGAATCGAGCCAAGCATAGTAGAACACATCTGTAATCCCAGCACTCTGGGAGGCTGAAGCAGGAAGATTCCAAGTTTGAGTCCAGCCTGAGCAAATTAGCAACTTAGAACTTATTCAAACAATTTCAAAAAGTCAAAGAGGGCAGTGAGTGTAGCTCAGTACAAAGGCCCTGGGTTGAATTCCCAGTACCAGAAAAGAAATTAAACAGAATTATCATATGACCCAGCAATCCCACTAGTGAATATATCCCCAAAGAAATAAAAGTAGGGTCTCAAGCAAATGTGTGCATACACATGTTCACAGGGGCATTGTTCACAACATCCCAAAGGTAGACGCAAACAGTGTCCATCCACAGCTGACTAGATGGACAAAACATGCTCTGAGCATTTCAATGGAATATTTTTCAGCCTTAAAAAGTGAAATTTTAATTTTTTTATTAGTACATGTACATAATGATTACATTTATTGTGGGGAATTGGTACATGTACATAACACATCTCAATTCTTTTTCCCTTTCTCCTCCAACTCCCTTTTCCAAAAAAAATTTTTCCCAGTGTTAGATTCATTTATTTATTTTATAAGTCCTTATCAAGTTAATTATCATAAACACTGATTAACAGCCTAACGGGCCAAAAAACATACAAAACACATGAGACAATTAGACTAAATCAAGGCACATTAAAAAATAAAACTTTGGTCTGGGAATTTAGCTCAGTGGCACCGTGCCTGCCTTGCAAGCGCAAGGTCCTGAGTTCGATCCCTGGTACCAAAAAAAAAAAAAGGAAAAATTTACCTCAAGCTACAACATGGATGTGATATAAGGGGAATAGATGTAACTCCCAAACCTGCTAGATATCTGAAACACGAGTTCGTGTTCTCTAAAATCGAAGAATGAATTCTAGGAACAATGGAGGTTCCTAGCTAACAGCTCTGACGGGGGCATGGGCCAGAGCCTTTCCCTACACCAGGGCCCACAGATGTCCCAAACACCATGGCGGGAGGGCTTGAGGCCTCCCTCTGGGGTATAAGCTCTGCCCCTTTGAAAAGCTCCTTGGCACAGTGGCTAGCACACTGTGAAGCAGTGACAAACCCCTGTCCACACCCCTGCAGAGGGGATATGGTAGACAGCTAAGTAAGAAGTCAATGCAGAATAGAAGAACATGTCACAACTGTGGCTTGGAGGCGCTTTCCGTGAAGACCAGGCTTCCAAACAAAAATAATTGACTACACCCTCATACTTCCCCTAGGGATACACAGCAGTGATTGATATTCTAAACAGGCATCAATCACCTTGGGTGAGGGACCAAAACCTCCCTAGCTCATTCCTTCCTGGAAAATCATCGTTCCATGTACACTTGCTACGTGACTTGCTTCCCCATTTGATCCCCATTTAATCAATATTACCCAAGTGACTATACACATATCTTATTAGTTGACCTTAGTTTTGTTCCATCTCATACACACTTTTTGATTTTCCATTGGGTCAATATTACTCAAGTGACCTTGCTTGTGTTGGTTGACTATAGTTTTGTCCCCCCTTGTACCTGCCTTACCTCTTGGCTTTGCTCTATAAAACTCCCCTGAGAAGTGGAGTCCGAGGGCAACCCGGTTTCTGAAGCTATCTTTCTCTCAATAAATACTTCCCAATCTTAACCTCCATTGTTCCAATTCATTCTTCGATTTTAGAAAACATGAACTTGGTGTATCGTACATCTAGCAGGTTGGGATTTATAATATTTCCTTTATATTATTTGGAGGTCCACATATCATACGCCCTTTATCAGGGGGACTCCCCCTGGCCTGCCCCACATCAGTCCTCTGACACAGATTCAAGAAAAAAGCTCACACTATGCCTGGACCCTGCATCCTCTCAGGGAGAATCTTCTAGAAGCTGCAACACAGAGGTTTCTTCCCACGCCTGGGAAGAGTCCCAACAGCTTGGTGGGTTTTTGGCCTGCAAGGCCCAGCCAAGGAGGCCTGGTCCCCTGGCTCCACAGCAAGGCCACCGGCCACTCACTGCTGACATCCTAGGGGACCTGGGCCTCAAGGACCTCAAAAATACAGAGAAGAGAGGAAAGTAGAGGAGACTCAGCAGCAGGTGAGTGTGCCTCAGGAGGTGAGTGTGGGCCCCTTAAGGGAGCAGATGGGCTCGGGGGTTCCAGGCTTCCTCAGCAGCTGCAGAGCCACAGCTGTGCCCCTCTGCAGTGATGGGACCTGGGCTGGGAGTCCTCAGCCCAAGCCCATAAGACTGGAGCCACTCCCTAACCCCCACCTCCATGCCCAGGTGGCCCCAGATAGTTCCCAGGAGTACCTAAGACACATTGTCTCTGCAAGCCCTGCTAGAACCTGTGTTCCCCCAAGGGTCACTCAGGGACCAACTCAGGGGCACAGTGCGGAAAACCTGCTGGTCTCCTGTCCCCAGAGATAGGTCTCGTGAACACTGGGCTTTGGAAAGGATGGATTGGTAGCCCATGTAGGAGTGACAGCCCAACCAGTTGTCAGTTTGATAGCCTGACCAGTCCCCGGGGGATGCCCAGTCACCTGATGAGGGGACAGCAGGGGATGAAAGAATAATATGCAAAGAACAAGGAATAAAGAATAACAATTGAGCGTTATAAAGAATCCACTTGTCGGTGAAAATAGGATCTTCGTTGTGAGAAAAGGAAGAGTTTATTCCAGTTAACGGGGCTAGAAATCAGATTTTTGCAGCTAGCTGGGAAAAGCCAAGTTTATCACATCCAATGTGGATGGGCTGACAATGGGATAGATAGTGGCAGCTAGCTGGAAGACACTTCATCCCTGAGAGGATGGGCTAACACCAGGGGAGAGACATATTAGCAATTAAGTGGGAATGGAATTAGGCTTATATAGGTATTGAAGGGGCTAAGGAATCTGGGGTGGCATAAAGACTTAACTGCCCAAGGACAGTCTGCTCAGGTATGTATACAATTACTGGACTGTTCTATACCAGGAGGTTGTAAACCATATTTTTGAGTCCATTTGCCCTACTTACTGGGAAGCTTCTGGTATTTGCTAAAAGCACCCTGTTTATTTTTTCCTGTTGATTTAGGGCAAGCCTGACAGATAGTTTATTACTTGGGGGGTCGGGAGTTGATCTTTACCTCTCTCCTGGCTAAAGACCACCTCATCTTAGCTCTGTCCTGGCTAAGACCAAGCACATTGGAATATTTAGTATGGTTAGTATTTATGATTATACAACATAGCAAGGGGGTGGGAAGGCAGATGTAAGGAATAGGAGAACAAATGCACTTAAAGAGCCAGTTTGGAAAAAAGGAGTAACTATATTGGAGTTTCATTTTATAGTTCAGGCTGGCCTTGAACTCACTATGTAGTCAGGGCTGGCCTTGAACTCTCAGTGATCCTCCTGACACAGCCTCCCAGGTGCTGGGATTACAGGTCTGCATCACCACACCCAGCCCTATGCCTCCTTTAAAAAGTCGCCCTAAGGTTGGAGATGTTGCTCAGTGGTAGAATGCCTGGTTAGCATGTACAAGGCCCTGGGCTCCATCCCCAGCACTGCAAAAGAAACTCCAGCCAGGTGAGGCAGATGCGGAATGCAGTTTAATACTTCCTGGTTTGGCTCCCAGTATTGCCATGGAGCCTTTTGCTCTGGCTTCTCCACTGGCTACTCCACATCTCCCTGGCCCCTTGCTATTGGATGTCCCTGACCATGCACTGGTCAACCTTTCTATCTGCCTCTCTCCATAGAGGACCTCATTCTGTGGCTGCTTCCCCTGTATCTACCTGCAAATGACTCCCAAATCCACACCTCCTGCTCAGCTCATCCTGTGCATCCTATACTCAACATCTCCAGCAAAATGTTTAACAGGCATCTGAGGTCCCAAACTAACCCCTGCTCCTTCCCCACCCCACCCACTACCCCTCAACTTTCCTGGTTGGTCACTGGAAGCCCTGTCCTTCAAACCTTCCCATGCGTCAGAATTTCTCCTGTTTATACCTCCTCTCTAATCTTAAAAAGAATGTTCTCTTCTCACAGCCTCTACTGTCATCTGAACTCTTGTCCCACCCTGCTCATCCCTTGTAGGGATGACTGTGGAGAGTCCTGACTTCTCACCAGCCAGGATTCTTTAAAGATGCAACTCAGTGTTTCTCACAGTCAAAAAGTGGAAAGAAATTTAATGATTACCAGCTGATGAATGGAGATAAAAATTGTGATATATTCACATGTATTTTTTGTTTTTGTTTTTTTGGTACCAGGGATCGAACTCAGGACCTTGCCCTTGCGAGACAGGCAGTGGAACCACTGAGCTAAATCCCCAGCCCTGAAGCGTACCATATGTGCTACAACATGGCCAAATCTGAGCAAATTGAAAGTGAAAGTGAGGGCCAGGGATTTAGCTCTGTGGTTTCGCTGCCTGCCTTGCAAGCAGAAGGTCCCGAGTTCCATCCCCAGTACCAAAAAAAACAAAAACTGAGAGAGACCTTTGCTACCAGGGATTTAGCTCAGTGGTTCTGCCACCTGCCTTGCAAGTGCAAGGTCCCGAATTCGATCCCCGGTACCGGAAAAAAAAAAAAAAAAAGAAAGTGAAAGAAGCCCAACACAAAAGGTCATGGTTTTTTTTGTAGTCCCATTAATATAAAATATCTAGAATAGTCAAATCCTTAGACAGAAAGTATATTAATATTTTCCCAAGACTGGGGACAGGAAGATAGAGAGTGATTGCTAATGGGTATCCTGTTCGGGCCTGCCATGATGAAAATGTTCTAAAATTAGATGGTAGTGATGATGTTTGCACGATCTTGTTATTACAGACAGCTAAGTTAAATAGAAATTAACAGGCAGTAAGAGAGGGGCCCAGCCCTCAAAGGAGTCAGTGCAGAAGATGGGACACACCAAGATTGGGGCTGGTGACCAACTGGAAGAGAGCCAGGCCTGCAGCCTCCCTAGAGATAGAGAGCACTACTCTATCTCTCAGCACCTCCTGATCTAGTGAGCCTAAATAAGGCGTTAGATACATAGGTGTGGCCAGACCGCCCTGACCCAGACTCCTACCCTTCCCGGAAATGCCTTTGATCTTTCTACTTTAGAAGCTATAGATAAGCTAACGTTAGTAATGACACGTATTCACGTGTTGCGTGACTCGCTTCTCTACTGGGTCAATGTTAGCTAATGTAACCCTATAGGTTGGCCTCAGCTTGGCCCAGATGTAGTCATTTTCGTGAATAAAAACCTCCAAAGAGCCTCAGCGGGAACCCATTCTTCAGGGACCCTCCTGTCTCTCGGGAGCTTTATCTCAATAAACTTTTCTTATTCTTAACCTTTGTCCTCGTATCCATTCTTCTGTTATAGACTCAAATTCAACACTACAGAATGCACTTTCAATATGTTGTAAATGTTGATGTGTAGTATTTATTATTATCATACGTGATTTAACCTGACCCTGCAACGACAGGAACCACGCTGGCTCCCAGGTGCTATTCCAGCCCCACCCTGGCCCTCCTCACATCAGGGAAACACCGTGCTTGGCAAATATGCCAGCTGAGCACCCGCGAAGCCAGTGCCGTAACTCCTAACAGCCCAGGCTTGCGCCCCGCTGAAGATCCGCCAGACGCAAGCGCAGAAGTGGCCGCAAACTGGGTCGCACCAGCCCCGGGCGGAAGCGACTCCTATTGGGCGCAAAGAGCATGCGCAGGTCTCAGTGATCCCGCGAGACATCAAGAGAAAGTCGATGGTGACTTCCTGCAGCAACCCGGAAGTAGGAGTGCAAGGCCAGTACAGAAGTCAGGGAGCGGCCGGCTGGTTCTGAAACTGCGCGCGGAGGTCCTGATCCCGCAGCCGTGGGCGCCATGGACCCATTCCTGGTGCTGCTGCACTCTTTGTCAGCCAGCCTGTCTAGCAGCGAGGTGACTGAACTCAAGTTCTTATGCCACGGGCGCGTGGGCAAGAGGAAGCTGGAGCGCGTGCAGTGCGGCCTCGACCTCTTCTCGGTGCTGCTAGAGCAGAACGATCTGGACCCCGAGAACACCGGGCTGCTGCGGGAGCTGCTGGCCTCCCTGCGGCGTCACGACCTGCTACAGCGCCTAGACAACTTCGAGGCGGGGGCTACCTCCAGGGCATCGCCGGGGGAGGCAGGTGAGCGGTTGGAGACCAAGGAGCCAGGGCCAGTTCGCCTAGCCGTAGTCCATGAGACCCCCCGGGCGTCTGACCTTTGCCAAATTCGGTTTGCGTGGGTTTTCTCCAAAGGACTTGGTCGCGGGTTCCATACCCGCTTGGCAGATGGGAGAATCAAAACTCTGAGAAGTTAATTCACCCCAAGGTTGCAGAGCCTAGACACTCACTCCTTGACCCTCAGTGTTTACTACCCCCACTATCCCGAGGAAATATACAAAATTCACTGAAGAAAGTGCCGTTGCTAACGTCAGGGTGGGTGGAGTCATAGGAAGTTGTCAGAGGTCAGCTCAGCCTGACTTCTGCCTCTGGGAGTGTGTCCAGCTAACAGTGCCTGTACTCGTCCTGGAAGAATCATTTCTCACTTGATAACTCTGACTCACGGACTTACAGAGTGCCACTTAGTACACACTTAATATATTGCTCAATGTTCACAGTAGCCCTGTTAAATACTATTTATTATGGCTTAAATCTAAAGTGCCCTCCAGAAGGCTCATGGGTTCAGAGGTGGGACTTTTAAAAGTTGATTGGATCACAGGGACGCTATGCTCATCAGTGGACTAATCCATTGGTGAGTTCATTGCTGAATGCAATGCCCTGGTTGGACGTATGTCACTGGGGGAATGACCTAAAAGAGTATATTCTTATCCCATGCCTCTCCTTTCTCTACTTCCTGACTGCCGTGGGTAGAGCAGCTTTCCTTTGCCCTTCCATTGTGCCACTTCTACCTTGAAAGCAGACAACCATGGATAGAGCCACTGAAACCACGAGCCTCTCCATGAAACCTGAAACCTCTCCTCTTTTAATTGTGGGTGGCAACTATTATGTCTCTGAGGAAAGCTGACTAATACACTCTTATTGTCCATCATTAGTCCCACCTTTCACAGGAGGGAACTATGGCTCAGAGATGTTAACTGGCTTGCCCAAATGCACAGCTGATAACTAACAAAGTTAGAAGTAAACCAAGATGGCCAGACCTCAGATCAGGTGTTTCTTGTTGAACATCCTAATCTAAAAGTCTCGATTTTTTTTTTTTTTTTTGAGACAGAGTCTCACTATGAGTTCAGGCTGGCCTTGAACTCATTATGGAGCGCAAGCTAGCCTCAAACTCATGGTGATCCTCCTGCCTCAGCTTCCCGAGTGCTGGGATTACAGGTGCCCAGCCTTACAAGTGTCAAATTTGAAGTGCTACAAAATTAAAAAATTTTTTTTCTGGGTACCAAGGATCGAACTCAGGATCTTGCGCTGGCGAGGCAGGCACAGTGCCACTGAGCTAAATTCCCAGCCCTCAAAACTTAAAAATTTTGAGCACTGACATGATGCCACAAGTAGAAAATTCCATATCATGAACCTTTGTTTCATGCACAAAGTTGTTTAAAATAGTTCATAAAGCTACCCTCAGACTGTATGTCTAAGATGTATAGGAAAACAGGAATTTCATGGGTAGACTGGGGTCCTGAAATCCCTTGCTATGATTATGCAGATACTCAGAAATTAGATGAGGAATACCCTATGTCAGCCACAGCACTGCCTCTTTGATGGAGTTCACTGTGGAATGGCTTCCTACCCAATCTGTTACTCCCTCTCCACCCTTACCTGTGGCTTGCAGGAGTTCCAGGAGTAAAAATGAGACCAGAGTTCAAGGTTTCTCAGCCTTGCTTCCATGTTCTCAGAGCCCCAGGGAGGGCATTTGGAAAGTACTTTAGGGACACACCTCACAGGCTTCAGGCAGTAGCCTGGAATTGGCCATTGAGTCATTGAATCAAACAGGAAATAAATTATGACGCCACGAGTATTGCTGTGTAAGGACTGATTCTTCTTGGTGGCAAGCTGGGTGGTACAGCTCTGCCTGAAGGCATTCAGGCTCTGACACAGCACTGCTGGACAGACTGAACAGGGCATAGAAAAACTGTGTGTTCATGGACATTTAATGATGAGGAAATGCTGATAAATGTAAAAGACAGTGCTGAAAGTATGTGTAGTAACTCCTTAGATGTGTGTGGCTGTGCCTGTCGCTGTGTGTGTCTGTCTGTAGTTACGTAGTACTGGGTGTTGGAGGAACGTACTCCAGGTTAACAGCATGTATGGGTGGATGAGGAACAGACGATTCCATATTCCTATAGTGAGGCATTTCAGCACTTCGGTTAAAGGTAGGTTCTGGCACCAGCTTCTCAGGGTTTTGAATCCCTCCCAGCTTTACCATTTTCTAGCTGTATGATTCCAGGGAGATCTTAACATCCCCTTGCCTCAGTTTTCTCGCCAATACTAATGCTTGTAGTAACAAGTACCTAGCTCTCATGGTTGTCAGTGCTAGGAGAGTTGGCACAAGCGCCAACGGTGTCCCTAATATGTAGGAAGAGATTGAATTTTCAGGTGCTCCCCAGGCAGCACCTTGTCCTGCCTCAGCTTTCCTGTCCCTGCCCACATTCCAGAAACAGCCTTTTATGAGCAGGGCTTGGCTCTCTGATCTTAGTAGTGACCGTTCAGCAGAGAAGTGTGGTAGCCAAAGATCAAAATCTGATAGCTGAAGCAGCCAGAACTGGGTGTGCACTAGTCTCCTGGGTCTGTTGTAACAAATTATCACAAACTAGATGGCTTAAAGCAATAGGAATGTATCCTGTCACAGTCTGGACGCCAGAAATTTGGACAAGCCAGGTGTCAGCAGGGCCACACTCCCTCTGAAGGATCGGGAACTATCCTGCCTTTTCCTGTCAAGCTTCTGGAGCCCCCGGCCTTCCTTGGCTTGTGGCTGCACCATATGACCTCTGTTTTTGGTTTTTGATTTGTTTTTGCAATGCTGAGAACTAAGCCGAGGGCCTTCACACTGAGCTACATCCCCAGCCCTTACTATTTTGAGACAAGATCTTGCCCAGGCTGGATTCTGACTTATGCTCCTGCCTCAGCTTCCCAGAGTGCTGGGATTACAGGTGTGTGCTATCACACTTGTTCACTGTGTACCTTGTAAAGACAGCTGCCATTGGATTTAAGGTCCACACAGATGATCTCAAGATCCTCACTTAATTACATCTGCAAAGATATTTTTCTAAATACATGAATGTAGTTTCAAGGATTTGGCATGCAGATAGTTTCCAAGGACCATCGTTCAACCCACTATAGGGTGAGATATGAGGACAACTCTATTTTCTTCCCTCTTGGGACTCCCTAACCTCTCAGTTACCCCACTCCTAAGCAGGTAGCTCAGTATGACCCATTGCAGGGTGGGGGGCTAGCTGGGGCAGAATTGGAGGCTTTCTGTGTCAGCCCCTGGGCTGCTGTCTGACTCTAGCCTCAGCACAGGACTTGCAGCCTGCCCCAGGCAGCACTGAGGCCCCTGGGGGTGGGGAGCCCTATCTCCTAAAAGTTCTCCAAACCTCCAGTAAATCATCTTGCACTCTCCCTCCCAGACCTGCGCGCAGCATTTGACGTCATCTGTGATAATGTGGGAAGAGACTGGAGAAGACTGGCTCGTCAGCTTAATGTTTCTGACACTAAGATTGATGGAATCGAGGAGCGATACCCCCGCAACCTGTCAGAGCGGGTGAGAGAGTCGCTGAGGATCTGGAAGAACTCAGAGAAGGAGAACGCGACTGTGGCCCACCTGGTGCAAGTCCTCAGGAGCTGCAAAATGAACCTGGTGGCTGACCTTGTGGAAGAGGAACAGCGGGCCCGGACGTCCCAAAATGAGAGCGGAAGCATGTCCCCATTGACATGAGAATCAGATGTGTCTGCCTTGAAAGGACCTCCACAGGCCTACTGCTATTCTGAGGGACCATGTCCACTTGGTGCTGTCCACCAAAAGCGGTTGCTTTGGTGCCTTTGGTGTCCAGCACTCTAAAGACCCCAAGAAGCCAGGCAGAGAGCCCTGGTCTCACGGCTGCAGCCCCACCACTTCTAAATCAAAGCTCTGTTTACTGAGCGTCCGCCGAGCTGGGGTTTGTACACTGCACAGATGTTCCCATGTTTTCCTTACCATCACCCTAGGACAAGGGTTCTGTCACCTTTGTTCAGTGAGCACCTGCAGGAGAAAGTTGAAACTGATGAGCACATAGAAGGAACCAGTTGACAGCGGTTGTTACCATCACTCTGCTGTTGCTTGGGGTGGGAGGGAATCAGGAAGACAGCACATCTGGCTGCAGAACCCACACTTCTAACACTGTCCTGCTGCTGCCCCCACAGCTGACCATCAGGGTAGACCTGGACACTAGGATCAAGTGGCATCCTGCCTAGGAGTCAAGACCCATGCTGCCTCTGGCCCCTGAGTGAACAAGAGTCTCTGAGGCTGGCAAAGGGACACTGTTGGCTGTGGGGACAGACAGAGGGGAGGCCTTGGAAGTGCTCACGAGAGGCTGATGCAGTCAGCACTCAGTAAATGTTCTTACAAAGAGTATGATTGCTGTGATTGTGCAGTTTACCATTTTGTATCAGAATCACTGCCTGATAACAGAACCAGCAAGAGAGCAGGATCCTGTACTGTAAGAAACCACCCCTGCTTCTAAGGCAATCTGTTGAGCAGATTAAAGTGCCTTTACGCTGGAAACTGTTACATAGAGTTCCTGTTCCTCTCGAGGACACTTTGACCTTGAATCTTCTCCAGAATTGCACTACAACAATATCAGTCTGCCTTGTGCTCATCCTGGGAGCTCACCTGTGAGTAGGGTGGTGGATCTCCACTACAGTGCATTGACCATGAGCGAAGCATGGTCAGCCAGAGGGCAGCTTTGCCCTTTTGGAATCTGCCAAGCAGCTGCTCTTTATCCCAGCTCTCTAGCTGTGACTGTAGAAAACTACATGTGCCCTGCTGTACTGCCTTAACTGTGGATTATCAAGTACTTAGCCAAGGTCCTCAGTACACTGTCCCACTAAACTGTGGCCCTGGCCTTTGAGCTCCTCTGTGCCTTCTGGCCACTCCCTCTCCAGGGGAGGAGCAGGACTTTGGAGCAGAGCTGGGCCACCCAGCCTCCCATTCCCCTGAAGGCACCCAGCATGAAGCTTGGAGATGGAGATGAGTCCCTGGACTCAGAAGTTTGTTCCATCCTCTCTGCTGGACCACATCACTGTCTATCCTGGGATGAGGAGGTGGGCTAGCTCCTGGCAGCAAAGCTAAAGAACAGTGGTGAGGGACCACACAACACAGGGAACCACCCCGGGAAAGGGGGACCTAGAGCCAAGCACTCATCAGCCTCAGTCCCTTCAGCAGAGCAGCTGCTGTCACAACACTGCAGATGCTGAGGCTTTGACTGTCCCTGGCGGGGGGGGGATATTCCCCACTTGCCTGGAACAGAAGGGAAAGGGCAAAAGTGCTCGCAAGGCATTAAGTGGGAAGAGGATGGCAGCAAGTGTTTGATAATGGGGATTATCTGCTGGATGATAAACTATTTTCTACACTTTTGTGATGTAGTTTTCAGGGGTGGTGGTGGTGGTGTTTTGAGACAGGGTCTTGTTACGTTGTTCAGGCTGGCCTTGAACTCACTGTGTAGCCCAAGCTGGCCTCATACATCGATCCTCCTGCCTCAGCCTCCCAAGTGCTGAGGATTGCACCACCACGCCCGGCTCATTTTTCAGTTTGGAAAAAGTGCCCTGCAAATGCAGTAGTTGATAGGCCCTGGACTGTCTGGCAGGGAAGGGGGGAGCACATGGTCTCTCTAGTCTGGCCTGGGTTTGAGTCCTGGCTGTGCCCCTAGTGGCCTCATCACACTAAAGGGGCCATCAGTAAATATTAAGAATCTGTAGACTTCACTTCTCAGGGACCTTAAAAATAAGCCGCCAAGCCGAGCATGGTGGCACATGTCTGTAATCCCAATACTTCGGAAGCTGAAGCAGGAGGATTACAAGTTTGAGCCCAGCCTGGACAACTTAGCAACCTAGTGAGGCTTATCTCAAAATAAAAAGAGCTGGGCATGTAGCTCAGTACTCTCTAGTACTGGAGAAAAGAGAAAAAACAAAGCAAGGCTTTACCCAGAGCCCTGGGGATCAACCCAGAGGTCATTGTGCTCAGAACACAGGAGCCCAACATAGGCCTCTGACCCTGGGGTGTCCTTCCCCACTGGTTGCTGGGGTAGGGGATGATGCAGGGCCTCTCAAGGGAAGGCACTCTGGATCTTGTGACCTCCCTTAGGATGGATGTGCTCAGTGTCCAGTCGGCACCATGACCCTGGAGACAGGTTCCAGTATACCCTGTACCCCCTCAGTAGGGAGCTGTTGTGGGGTTTTTTGGTACTGGGGATTGAACTCGGGACCTTGCATTTTCGAGGCAGGTGGCAGCACCACTGAGCTAAATCCCCGGCCCTAGAGAGCTGTTGTGTTTGAAGAGGGCTTCTTGAAGCAACTTTACCAAAAAGGAAAAAAACCCACATGCTTCTTTTTACAACTACATACAATCTGTGATTCTGAAAAAGGTGCACCCAAGTCCTGGGGTTTGCCTGACCACTCAAGTGAGCAGCTGCATCTAGCCTATGTCCACCTAAGTCCAGGTGTCTGCTCTGCAGGGAGCTCCAGGCCCCTGCCTTGGGTTTGCCCTGGACCAAAGGCTCCAGTCCTCCTCCTGTCTCAGCTGCCTTCCCCCTTCCTTCCTGTACAAAGTGGCCTCCACACCATGGCTGCTGTCTAGCCCCACCCCACACACTCAGGGTTTCTTTCACTCACCCCTCTCTAGCAGCCACCCCCTAGACTCATTGCCCCCCCCCCAAGCCTGCTGCACCCTAGTCTCCCCCTGCTGGTTCGAAGATTGCCACCTCCATTGAACACTTTTGCTTTGCTTCAGACATTGATGCTGCCCTTGCCCACTCTTGCTGTGAACTCCTCCAGATGCCACACCCTCTTCTCATCTCACTCCCCAGGGAGCACAGCCCCAGCCTTGGCCTCTCCTGTCCCAGATCCTGGACACCCGCCTGTCTCTAGCCCACTTCTTTCCTGGAAGCTCTGCTCTCTTCCTGTCACTGAGACTGTCCTTACCTTGTATGAGTTTCCGGTGGCTGGGCTGCTGTAACACTTCACCACTGGTTACCGGCTTAACTCACGTTTTTCTTAAGGTTCTAAAGGTCAGGAGTCCAAGGTGGATGTCATGGGGCTCAGGTCAGCTGTGACCAGGGCTGGCTCCATGCCATGAGCGGCTTCTCTGGCAGCCTGTGCTCCACCTGATGGCCCTCGCCCATCTGAGCTGCTAGCTCAAAGTCTTCCCATCACTGTCCCTTCCTGTCTCCCTCCCTCTCCCACTACAAAGGACCCTGTGAGCACTTGTGCTGAGTAGCGGGGATCCTCTGCCCATTGCATCATCCTTCATTTAACCACTGGGTGGCATCCCTTTTGCCATGTCAGGGAGCACACAGTTCCTGGGGGTAGGACGTGGACATTGAGCCTAGTCCTTTCCTGGATGCCACTCATCTGCTCACCGAGCCAGCTTCCTCTCCCTGGGGCTCACTCATCCCCCACAGCAGAACCAGGTCCTGAACCCAGTCCCTCATAGGCATCTCTCTTGGCCACCTTTTCTGCCTTATGCCACTATGCTCATTCTCAGCACCGCCACCCCCCGCTCTGGACCAGGGCAGAGTGACCTAACACATCTCCCACTTCTGCTCTTGCCTTTGCCTGGCCCAGCCCAACCCCCACCAGCAGCCATAACCACAGACCCCTGCCTCTATTCTGAGAAGCCACAAGAGCTCTGCGCAGTTTTAGTTTCATTTTTTTATTCCATGAGAACTATTGTGAGTCATCTAGCGGACTATTTTCTGACCACACAATCCCTGTGTGGACAGAGTTTGGAACTAGATGGGGAACATGACTCGGGGCTGCCTGTGTTCATGTCAAAGTGGCCAGTCACCGTGACTTGCAAGGCACTTTCACTGAAGCAATCCTTAGTCTCTTGAACCGTGTACTAGGTGGAGACCCTGTGCCAAGAACCATGTACCTCAAGCCCATGGATTGTCACCAGGGAACAAGCTGATTCAGGAACGAAAAGGGTCCTCATTGAGCAAAGCCTACGTGACAGGTAGGATAGAAGAAATAAAGATAGGCAGAAAGGAGACAAGGAGAATTGTAACTAAGATTGTACTTTTAAGAAGACTACACTGAAAGTCACCCAGGATTATTCATATCTTTATTCCATACATTACACTGAGCTTGTTCATATTCCTTAGGCTGGTTTATACGCCTAGCTTTTCTTTTTTCTTTCAGGTCCATCACACCTAAATCCTTTAAGGGTACTGTAAATCTGATGTGTTAACTTGAATGGATTTAGAAATGCCTAAGGCAGTAATAAAGCACAATTACAGGTGTGTCTAGCTGGCTCACAGGAGACATGAGCCTCCTGCCTGGGTTTTCCATGCCTTTCTCAATGTCTACCCAGGTTCAAGGTCCTCATACCGAGCCACAATGTCCCAGTGGTAGCCCTGCCCACCCATCCCTGCAGACCCCTGCACACTTCTTGCTGCTGCCCTGCTTGGGTCCCTGAGGGCTGCTGCAGCCCTTTGCAGCAGCTTCTGAGTAAACTGAACTCATTCGTATCTTGGTGCTCGATTATGTTGAAACTCATCAAATTTGGTACTTGATGCATTTTGACACAGAAATTTTGTGCCAGTATTTGTCATTGGTTTGGTTCTCAACAAGCAAGCTAGAACTTGTCAGTATTCATTACCTCATGACTTACTACCCTTTCCAGACAAAACAGTTTGTTTGATACTTGTTGGTTTTGGTACTTGCCATACCTCTCAGAAATAATTAACGCCAAGTACTGAGGAACCATACTGTTTGTTCGTGAAAGAATAAGTGCCAGGAAGGAAGAGAAAAGGCCCAAAGTCCCCCAGGCCTGAGTCCCCTGTGGGCAGGAAAAGCTTGTGACTCTGAGGCTTCCACTTCCAGCCAGGAGAGCTTGCCCAGAAGTGGCTTGGCAGAGCAGGGGCATCTTCTCAGGTGAACCCCCTTGGTCTCTTGTCCAGGCCCAGGACTTGCCCTTCATGCTGCCCAGTCCCGTGAGATCCAGCCAGAAACCCCGGGAGGAGACTCCTGCTCCTGAGTCACCGCAGGCCACCTCAGGATCCCAGCCTGGTTGCCCATCCCAGGCAGGTTGATGTCCGCATGCAGACCTCTGCTCCAGCGCTTCATTCGCTCCTTCCCTCAGTCAACAGCTTCCTCACACCCGGCTGCCAGCTCAGACTGCCCACCTACCCCTCTACAGGGGACCCCAAACCCCCAGGATTGCTGTGGGGTTCAGTGAGCTGAAGTGTGAAGGAGACTAGGGTGAGGCCACGGTCAGGTCACCATGTGTAGGGCTGCCCAGATGGCTGGGCATGAAACTAGGATCACAGCTGCATTCCCAGGGCTTTGGAGGCATCAGTGACAGCTGTTGACCTGGGGCACCCCAGTGCCCTCACTTGTCCAACCACTGAGTCTGCAGGGGTTTGTAGAGGGGAACCGACCCTCTGCCATCTGGCCCCACTGATGTGTGTAGCTCAGACCATAAACTAAAGGCTGTGGGAAGCAAGCAAGATGAGACTTTTCCTCTTCTATCTCAGCACAGATCAGTTTTTCTATCTCTCTAACAAAAAGTGAGCAAGTCCTGGGGTGTGCCACAGCCCAAGGCTGCCCTCTGTAGCCCACCACCTGGGTCCAAAGCCCAGCTCTGCTCTGTAACTGGAAAAGTCAGCTCCTCTGATCACAAGACTTCCCTGCAAGGGGTGCTGTGGGGGCCCTGGGGCGTGTCCGTCCAGGGCAGGGCAGGGCACAAGCAGGGGCCGGCCACTCCATTGTTCCTGGTATCTCACAATCAGTGACATTGGAGCAGCAGACAGAGCCAGGGACAAGTCCCTCTCCATCACCAAGCCACCCTGTCCTGCCTCTGGACTCCTAGTTACATAAGATAATATGGTTTCTCTTTTGTATTCTTCAAGCGCTTTGGGTTGAGTTTTGTGATACTAGCTATTATGGTTTATGTCTAGCTGTTCTCCCAAAGCCTTGTGTGCTCATAGGTGGGGCTTTGGGAAGTGACTGGGTCATGGGACTGTGATATCCGTCAGTGGATCGGTCTATTGATGGGTTTATAGCTAAATGTGAGGTTGAGAGGTGGAGCCTAATCAGAGAAAGTGGGTCACTGGCGGCGGGGCCTGAAGGGTCTGTCTCCCTCCCTCCTCCCTTGATAACTCTCCCTTCTTCCCTGCCACCATGCCATGAGCAGCCCTCCTCTGCTTTGCCTGTCTGCCATCCTGCCCTCCCTTGGAGCCAGGGGACTATGGACTGAAACATCTACAAACTGTGAGCCAAAATAAACCTCTCCTAAAAAAATAAAAACTAAACTTCTCCTCCTTTAAGTTGTGGGTGTCAGGTACTGTATCCTAGAAGATCAGAAAGTGACTAAGACATTAGCAATGAAAGACACCCTAGTGAGACATGGAAATTTTATTTTATTTATTATTATTATTTTTTGTACCGGGGATCAAACTCAGGACCTTGTGCCTTCGAGGCAGAAGTGGCACCACTGAGCTAAATCCCTGGCCCTGGAAATTTAGAATATGGTAAAAATGGTGTTTCAAACTACAGGGGGAAAAAAAAAAATCAATAAATGGACAAAATTGTTGCTTCTTTATCTTCTGCCAAAATAATTCCAAATGGATACAATGTATGAATGGATTAAAAAGAAAAGCCAAAAATCTGGGAGAATTTTCTGATAATTATGAAGAAGAAGGAATAGCTGGATGTGGTGGCACATATCCATAATCCCAGCACTCAGGAGGCTAAGGCAGGAGGATTGCTGTGAGTTTGAGGCCAGCCTGAATTACAAAATGAGACCCTGTCTTTAAAAAAAAAGGCTATGAAATAAAATCCAGATCAGGGTCGGGGATTTAGCTCAGTGGCACTGTACCTGCCTTGCAAGCACAAGGTCCTGAGTTCGATCCCTGGTACCAAAAAACAACAACAGAAAAACCCAGATCGGGGTCAAAAGTGTGGCTCAGTGGTGAAACACTTCCCTAGCATGTGTGAGGCCCTGCGTTCCATCCCCAGCACTGCACAAAATGAACAATCAATTTTGCTAGCTAAGAAACTAAAACTTATGAAAAAGTTATAAACAAATTGAAGACAGATGACCTCTGCCCAGCAACTCTGAAGGCTGAAGTAGGAGGAGTACAAGTTGAAGGCCAGCCTGGGCAACTTAGCGAGACCTTATCTTAAAATTAAAAATATAAAGGGTCGGGGGGATGCAGCTCAGTGGTGCCACCACCTGCCTTGCAAGTGCAAGGTTCTGAGTTCAATCTCCGGTACAAAAAAATATATATATATAAAGGGTCGGGGGGATGCAGCTCAGTGGTGCCACCACCTGCCTTGCAAGTGCAAGGTTCTGAGTTCAATCTCCGGTACAAAAAAATATATATATATAAAGGGTCGGGGGGATGCAGCTCAGTGGTAGAGCATCCCTGGGTTCTACCTCCAGTACTGCAAAAGATAAAAGTAAAAAATAAAAAAGATGACCCTTGTGAGGTGCCCATTTGCTAGTGAAGGAAACAAGCTGCCCTGTGTAGCTTCAATAGCTTGCCCGAACCATCCATTCATTCGCTTCCCAAAAGTATTACTGAGCACCCACTCAATGCCGGGACTGGAGGTCAGTTGAGGGCAAACCAGGCCTTGTCCCTCCTTTCTTGTGGTGTCTCTGTCCCCCGGGAGAGATGGGCACAAACTCAGTACTCACACAAACGTGTGGTTACAGCTTGGGGAAGGGAGACCTGGCTACAGCTGAGGACAGACACCTTCTCCATGGGAGGTGTCTGTGCTGAGACAGAGGGTGGGCACAGTTAGGGGTTGGGTAGGGCAGAGAGGAAGCACTTTTTCCACTGGGGAGCTGCTCGTGCCCAGCAGGACCCACTGAAGGGACAAAAAGCCCTGGTGACCTCATGGGGATGGGAGCACGGGGCTGGCACAGCTGGAGGGCACAGGGCTCATTGGTCCAACTAAGACTTGGGAAGGGCACCTGCCCAGCTTCCAGAGCCCCTTCCATGGCTCAGACAGTCCTCTGGGAGCTCCCACTAAGTGGAGGCCCAGTCCTGCTTGCTGCCTCTCTTGTAGCTGGTACCAGGCCCAGGGCTCCAAGTCAAACACTGATGACCAAACAAGCTCATGTCACAGGCCAGTGGCAGAGATGCCCCGTTTCCAGAGCAGCACAGCTGCGGTCTCACAGTGGCCTTTGGTGGCCAGCCTCCTCCGTGACAGCAGCACCATCAAGCTCAACTGGAGCAGGTCCTAGTGCTCATCCCACCATGAGCTGCCAGCTACCCCTGTCCTCTCTTCTCACAGCTCCGGCTCCTCTGCCTCAGTGGCTCCTGCTTGGCAGCCAGCACCTGCTAGGAGTTGGTTCTGTCCCAAGAGCCAAGAGAGGGCACTGAAGGGCCCAGGTGAGGAGATGGGATTTGTATTCCAAGTCCCCTTGGGCTGCAGGGTTGGAGGAGTAAGAGGGGACACCAGGACCCAGGGTGAGGGGTGGGGGCTGGCATGTCCCAGGCAGAGCTAAGGGTAGGAGGGGCCTGGGTAGTGCGTGGTGCTGGAGAGAGGGCAAGGAAGGGATCCAAGAGCTTCTTGGAGCTTGGCGTGGGGGAAGGGGTTCTGGTCCCGAGAAGGGGACACAGAGGCATGGGGAGTGTGGGGTGAGCAGGTGGGGCCAGGCCCTGGCAGGAGAGGACACCAAGTCCTTGAGGACACAGAGAACCAGGGACCCCAGCAACAGGGCTGAGCAGAGACAGCGGTGCAGGAGCTGAACCCATACCAGCCCCATGCCCAGCCGAAACCCCTGGCCTGAAGCATGAGTGGGAGAATCTTCCAGAAGACACCTACCCCCTCCTCCAGAGTCTGATTCAGTTGGGGGTGGAACCTGGAAGCCAAGCCCTCACCTCTCCCCGCCTGCTGCCTGGGGCAGGAAGGCTGCCAGTCTCACCGCCCACACCCAGGTCATATTGCGAATTGTCCTGGCCTATCTCACCCGCCCTCCCAAGCCGCTAAGACAGGCTGGGGCCGCTTTAACTCTCTTTTGATCTCAGTTAAGGGCAGAAGTGTCCATTACAACCAGGGCCACTGGGTGGTCTTGGCCATGCAGGCTCAGTCTCATGGATGACAACTCTAACCCCACCCTGCGACCACAGGGCAGGTCCCTGGGCTCCAGGTGGGCTGAGTGCCAGGAGCGCTGAGCCCTGGATTTCAAACCTGTACTCCTCTAGGAAGCCCTAACATGAGCAGGCCAGGGGTGGATGTGGGGTGTTTATTGTATCCTTAAATTAATCTGGGAGGCTCCATCGTCCAATTTGCTAAGCAAATTGGCCTGATTCCTGGTGGTTTCCCTGCCCCATCCTGGGATCACAGGCATAGGAACTGCAGCTTCCTTCAGGGTCCTGATGCTTAAACTCTGTGTCCCCAGTTTTCACCCTGTGTCCCCTGAACACCCCTGGGTGCCTTAAAACTGGGCGTGACCCCTGAGCAGAGGGGCTGTGTCTTTGCTTAATAAGTAGCTCTGTTTAAAACCTGCCATTGAACCCCCCACCTTCATTGGAAGTGTTCCTGCCTTCCACTTCCCCATGTCCTGGGACAGGGCAAGGGTGGAGGAAGCCCTAAGCCCTATGGGTGTCAGTTGGTGACTGGACCTATTGTTATATGCATAGGAACTGCTTTAGGCACTGAGAGGAAGGAAAGGACTTGGGGGTAAAACCTGGTTCCTGATTCTAAGGAGTTCCAGGTCTAATGGGAGGAACAACAGGGAAATAACTATCAGGGCAAAGGTAGTCTTGAGAGCCGAAGGGACTTGTCAGGTCATTAGGTGGAGCTCCTAATTTCAAAGCTCATACAATTTCCAGGACACCAGACTGCCTTTTCATAGGGGAGATCATTTGTGTTGGGTTTTGTAGGATAAGTAGGAGCTCCCCAGATGGCAAGCAGCTCAGACACAAGAAACAGCAAGTGCAGAGGGGAAGTGATATCGGAAGGCAGCAAGCAGTTTAGTGGGACTAGTTCCAGGCAGATTCAGGAAGCTGGAGGTAAGGGAAGAGTTTAGATTTTATCTTTTAGACAAAATGAGCCAGTAAAATATTTGAAATAGGACAATGACAAGATTAAACATGCATCCCACTTCACTAGAGATCTCACATGTTTGTTTGTTAGAAAATTGAGAAAACAAAACAACTGGATTTCTCAGGGTTGTGCTCCAACTTTCCAGCTGACCATGTGCTGATGTGTTAATGAAGCCTGTGTAGGAGCCTGGCTCTTGCTTTTCCCAGTGTCCTTTGAGGGTGTCTCATGTCATGACATCTCACAGGACCATTGAACTATATTAAGCAGATTCAGGTTTTCGCATCTGACAGGTAAGAGGATGAGGTTCTGGAGGTCTTGAGGGTTAGTATAGGGGGTGCCCCATGGGAAGTGGGGGACAGGTCACCTGGACTTTCAACCAGCCCCATCCAGCCGGCCTGACCCACAGAACCAGACAGACGCAGCAGGCCCAGAAGGTGGCACACCTCGGGGAAAGGGACAAAGTCCAGGCCAGGCCGCGGTCACGTAGCTACCTGTCCCGGGGAAGCTGCCCAGCAGGTGTCCCAGTGGTGGCCTGTGAGTGACCAGGTATCTCTGCACCATGCAGCAGAAACCTAAAGAGCTAAAATAAGGCATGTGGCACTCCAGAAATACCCTGCTGAAAGCGCCAGCCCGCACTGGAAATAAACCTGCCTGCAGCCTGGTGCTGGAAGTCAAGGCCCCCACACTCTCACTTTGGGAAAATCAAGCCCTCTGACCACGGACTTCCTAGTTGTCCCCCAGTACATTTTTCCTGGACAAAATTTGGGTGCAGAAGCAGGAGGTGACCCCTCCCTCCATTCACCAGCTCATTTCTGCATTCACTCACTCAATCAAGCCCAGAGCAGGGCACAGCACCCTTGGTCTAACTCTGCTGCTCTTTTGACAGCCACAAGAGCTCGAGGAGCGGAATGGCCTCCCCTCTATAGAACAGGATGGCAGGGCTGTGACCGCATGGCACAGATGTAGTCAGGACCAGGCCAGCCTGAGCCCACAGCCAGGGCACCCCGGGGACTGCATAGGTCACAGCTCATATAAGGTCTCACTGTGGGCATTGCTCAGTGGACACATGGATTCCTCTCCCTTCAGCCTTCCCCCATCACCACCTGCCTTGGTCTCCCATCATCCTCATCCCTCCTAAACCCCGATGCAGACCCCTACCTGCCAGGTGGAACCCAGGGTTTTGTGTAAACCAGGCAACTGCTCTACCACTGAGTTGCACCCCCAGCCCTTATAGAAAGAAACCAAGTGTCTCTATCACAAAAGGAAAGAAATCCATGGAGGGATGGTGAATGTCCCCAGTATCTGTCACCCCTTCTGGCGCTATGTGAGATTCCTGCTTTTAAACTCAGCAGCAGATGTTGCCCAGAGTCAAGGCTTTTTTTCCCAACTTCCCTTGCAACAAAGTTTGACCAAGTGACTAAGTTCTACAAGTGACCAGAAGAATGTGGAACCTCTAGAAGTATCCTTAACGGCAGGGGGTGTGCTCTTCAGCATCCCTTTCTTCTTTCCTTCTGGCTGGAATACAAGCATGATGGTGGGAACACAGAAAACTACAAATGTAAGATTGTGAAGAGGTAAAGCACAAAGAAGGATCTTGGTTCTGATGACTGTGGAGCTGCTTGCCAGCCCTGGAAGGCTATGTCAGGACTGATCTGGGCCAGAGAAGAAAACTTCTCTTACTAAAGATACTGTGATTTGAGGTTTTGGATGCTTGCCACAAAGATAACCCAGGCTGAAACACAGGTTCACTTGCAGGAGGCATAAAGGAATGATGGATGTCGTGAAGATGTGGTATCTGAAGCTGCTCATGGGTTTGGCTGCCCTTCAAGGCTCGGATGTGAGAGCTACTTGAAGGAAGAAGTCAACAGATACCAGCAGCCTGACATGGAGTCTTCCCACTGTGTGCTGAAGGGCTGGCTGGGATCTGAAAGGGAAAGATGTTCTCACCTGTGACTCACTGCACCTGAGTGCCAAGTCCCTCACCATGCTGCTGCCTGGCGTCACCAGCTGCACACATCAACCCCTGCAAGCGTGGCCCTCCTGGAGGGTGTCAAGCCCCTTCATATCCAGCAGCACTCTCCCCTTCTAGTCTGGGCACCTCTCCACCCTCTCTCCTGAGGCCATAATGAGCTCCTGGAATCGCCAGCAGTCACTTCTCTATGCCTTCACATATGCTTCATACCCTCCAGCATCCCACGCCTCCTCATCACCTCATCTTTGGTTTCTACTCAAAGAAAATAGTCCAAACCTGGGCAACTTGCTGTGTTTTTTTTTTTTTTTGGTACCAGGGATCGAACTCAGGACCTTGCAGCTTGCGAGGCAGGTGGCATCACCACTGAGCTAAATCCTTGCCCCCAGTCTGGGCAACTTATTGAGAATTTGCCTCCAAATAAAAAATGAAAAGGGTTGGGGGACATAGCTTAGTGCTCTCTGGGTTTGATCCCTGTCACCAAAGGCAGGGGTCGGAGTCATCATTTTATAGACATCTGTGGAGCTCGCACTGTTGTGGTTAACCGCCGGAGGCTGCCCCCTGCTGGTTGGGCCACATGGGCAGGTTACCCAGCTTCCCACTGTCTCAGTCCTTCGCATCTGTAAAATGGGGACAGTACTAGTGACCGTCCTCAAGGGAATTCATGAGGGTTAGAGAAGTCATGCACACCAAGTGCTCCAGTACCTATGAAGCCATGGGGAGCCCTGGATAGCATCAGCTGTTATCATTGTCACAGGTCAGGTGAGGGGACTCCAGCCGTGAGCCAGGCAGGCCAGGGTTCTGCCTCCATGGGAGAGGAAATAAACAAAATATGCTAGTGGATTTTTGACAAATTGTAAAACCAAGTCAATGGAAGAAAGACAGCTTTTCAAAACACATGATGCTGGAGCAATTAAACATTCCTAGGCTGAAAGAAAATTAATGAAGCTCAACCTATACTTACATACCAAAAAAAATCAACCTAGAGTTGAGGGTGTAGCTCAGTGGTAAAATGTTTGCCTACCATACATAAGATCCTGGGTTTGAGCCTTAGTACCAAAAAAAAGTCAAAATTGAAGTTCAAGCTGGGTATGGTGGTACACACTTGTAATCCCAGCCCTCTGGGAGGCTGAGACAGGAGGATTGCAAGTTCGAGCCCAGCCTGAGCAACTTATTAAGACCCTTTCTCAAAAAATAAAATAAAATAAAGGGTTTGGATGTAGCTCAGTACAGGGCCCTTGGGTTCAATCTCTAGTACCATGAAAAGGGAAGGGAAGGGAAGGAAAGGAAAGTTAAGCTGAGGCTGAGAGGGAAAGGGAGAAGGAGAGACCAAGACTGACATTTGTTGTGCCCTATTCTGGCCCAAAAAAGCCCTCTGTGCTGCCAACAGTGTCTTTACTGCTCACTTCATCCTGGGGATTAGATGTTTTACAGAGGGAAGACAGGCTCAGAGCATCAAGGACCTTTGCTTTGCGTCACAAAGCTATTTAGTGGCACAGCCCAAACCAAGAGCTAAGACTTCTAAATTGTGACACCCTCCCTGCCTCTGTGACAGAAGGCCAGAGGGGCAGGGACACCACCCACTCCCAGCAGCCCTGGAGCCCCTGTGAGAATCAGAGGCAGGCTTGGCCACTGATGCTGAGTCAGAGGAGGAGGAGAAGGAGGATGAGGAGGGGAGGAGGGGAGGGGGAGGAGGAGGAGGGGAGGAAAGATGGGGAGATGGAGGAGCGTGGAACAACCACCACAGCCCAGTACAGCCAAGTCCCTGGCGGCACTGCCAGGGCTCACCTGGCTGGCCTCGAGGGCAGAAGGGCGCGTTCCTTCCAGGAGCCAGGAGGTGACTAAGGAAGTCCCGGTGAGGATGAGCAGGTAGGGCAAGGTCCAGTGATCCGGCCTCAAGATCGTGTTTGGCTCGTTTCTCTGAAACACATGGTCTTCATTCCTCCCTGGAGTGTCAGCTTCCCCAGAGTCTCACCTTGCCCTCCCACCTTCTGAGCTCCCAAAAGTGTGCCCTTTTGTGCCACTACATCTCAGCATTGCCCTTTACAGCCCGGCAGTGCCTTCCCCTTAGCTTGGCATTCAAGGCTTCCATGCCAGCCTCAGCTTCCTATTCCTGCCCTGTACAAGCTCTCTGCTAGAGCTAAATTCTTCACTGGCTATTCTGTGACTTTTCTGCCTCTGGCCCTTTGCCTATGACCCCCCCATATCATGGGGTACCTTCCTCACCCCATTTTTCCTACTGTGCTCAGAGGGCAGGTGTAGAATTGGATGAACCTGGCTTCAAACCCTGAATTTGCTGACTTGTCAAGCTGGAAGATGTTGGGTAACTTCCTGAACCTCTCTGTGCTTAGGTTCCTTTATGTGTAAAATGCCACTCAATTCAACCCATTTCCACAGAGCTCATACTGTGAATACAACAATCTGGGGATGCGCAGTGAAAAGTTTATCACTGTCCTAACTTTTTAAATGTGGTACCATTTATGAGGGTGACTTATCTTCAGACTTTTTAAGGTAATAATTACCAATGAAAGGAGACTTGGGAAGGGGGAAATAGCTCACTCCAAGCCATGAGGATGAAGGACCCTGCAAAGAGGAAATACCCTTAAACTTTAGCCACTTTTACAATATTGTTCTCTCAGCTCCTCTAAAGGCCTCTTCCAATTAAACCTGGCCCCACCTCCTCTAGAGTGTTATAGTACCTTTGCTAGTATTATTTCATCTAGTCATCTACTTGTCTACTACCTACCACCTACCCAAGCACCCACACACCCATTTATCCACCCACTCATCCTCCTTACATTCATTCATCTACCTACCCAACTATTCATCCACCTATCTATCTATCCATTCATCCCTCCATTTAACCACCTTCCCTTCCCTCACTCTCCATTCATCCACTTACCCATCCATCCATCATCCATCCATCTATCTTCCCATCCATCTACCCATCCAACCATCCATCCCCCATCCCCTTACCCATCTATCCATCCCATCCTTTCATCCATCCACCCACCCATCTATCCCATCCATTCATCCATTCACAACCCATATATATTCACCCCAAACCCATCTTTCCATTCATTTATCTGTCTACCTACCCATCCATCCATCTCATCCAGTCATCCATCTGTACATCCCATCCATCCCACCCCTCACCCATCCATCCATCCAACTATAATCCATCCTTCAATCAATCCATCCATCCACTCACCCATCTGTCCATCTTCCATCCCTCCATCACCCACACACTCATCCCCTCATCAGGTGCCTGATACACACTGACATTATAACCAGATCCTCTGCCAGGTGTAGGAAACAATGATTAGACAGTGCCAATCCTTCATCTCATGGAGGTTCTTGTAGATAAAGGAGGGAGAGCTGCCATCTGTTATGGATTGGATTTGAAGAGTCCCCAAAACTCACATGTTAAAGGCTTGGTTGCCATCTGATGGGCTTTTTGGATGTGACTGGATCTTGAGGGCTCTCACTTCATCAGTGGATTAATCCATTAATGAGCTCAAAAATCTGATGGAGTTATTGGGATGGAAAGATGAGGTTGGCACCTAGTTGAAGCGTGGGTCATAGGGGTGTGACCTTGGGGACTATATCTTGTCCCTGGCCCCTTCTCTCTGACTCTCTCCCCCCTGCTCTCTGCTTCCTGCCTGCCACGCAGTGAGCAACATTCCTCTGCCATGCCCTTCCACCATGACATTTGTCCTCACTTCAGGCCAGGAACAATTGTCAGCCAAGCATTTACAGAAACCTGAACCCGAGAGCCAGAATAAACCTCTCCTCTTTTAAGTTGTTTTCCTCATATATTTGGTCACAGTGCCTAAAAACTGACTAGCACACCATCTGAAAGTGTTCATTGCACAGCACACGAGCTTTAAGCACTTGTACACAGAATATGTGCTGCATGGGGCAGGTGTGCAGGCCTGTGGTGTGCAGAGGGGAGCAGCCACGGTAAGACCCACAGATGGAGCATGCAGGTGCAGGTGGAAGACAGAATGCTCCCTGTGGATGGAGGGCAGGAAGGGAGACAGTAGGTGGAAAGAGGGAGAACAGCTGTGGCAATGAGTGTGATTTTTTTTTTTTTTGGCTTGGTTTTTTTGACACAAGATCTTGCTATGTAGTTCAGGCTGGCCTTGAACTATGTAGCTAGGCTGGCCTCAAACTCATTCAATCCTCCTGCTTCAGCCTCTTGAGTGCTGAGATTAGAGGTTTGTCCCCACCATGCCCAGCAAGTGTGATGTTGAGAGTAGTGAGGGGCTGGAGAGATAATGAAGGACCTTCCAGGTCACAAAAGGAATTTGAACTTTGTCCCAAGATCTGGCTGATACAGACTCATTGACACCTAAATAGTATCTGCTACTTCAGGACAGGATGTGACTGCCCAGGAAGAGCAGGAGAGGAGAGCAGGGCTTGGGATGGGGCCCTCAGCATCCCAGTGTTTCAGAGATCACAGAAAGTGAGGAACCCCAAAAGGGAGCTATAGAGTTTGGTCACAACTGTGACAGGGAAGAGTGTGGGGGTCATCAAGGTCACATGGTGTGAATGTCAAGTAAGAGGATTCCATGATCAGCTGGCCAAGGACTTTGAGAGAGCCATGCTGGGGCCTGTTGGGGACAAGACAGCCTGCCTGGATTATATTTTTACATCTTAGACACAGCCTGCAGACTTCCTGAAGGTAAGTGCCACGAGTGGCCCTTCTTATGTGTTTGTTTGCTGATGTCACTTCCTCCCATCAGTGTGTACGCCCTCCAGACCAGGGCCTGAGTTTGTCCACTGTGACTCTCTGGGACCCCTATGGGGCACGTGACCTCCCATGAACATCTGTACTCAGATGTTCTCAGATATGCTCAGCCTTCATACATCTGCCCACCAAGAGCCTCCATTTGCACCTGAAAGTGTCCCATATAATGCAGGAAGGAACCAATCCCAGATGGCAGCTCTGACCCCTTCCCCTGTGCCAGGCCTGTGTACTTGCTCATGGTATTATAGACAGATGAGTTAGGTAGAAATATTACAGGCAGTCAGATACGGCTAGGTCTTCAAGAGGGTTAGGACAAAGGTGAAACACACCACAGCAGTGACTGGAGACACATCAGCTGAAAACCAGGCCTCAAGATAAAGACAAGATGAACAGACCTACATACTTCCTCAAAGAACAAACACTGGGTCTAATGAAGTCTAGACAGATACTAACCACATTGGTGGGTGACCAGAGACCCCTGGACCCACCACTTCCTAAGAGAATCTTTGCTCTTTCCATCCATGCTTGTTACATGACTTATTTCCCAATTGGACCTCTATTACCTAAGTGACTAAGCTTGTAACCTTATTGGATGATCACGGCTGTGGCCCACGTTGTACCCATGTGCGTTTCACCCTAGAAAACTCCTCTGTGAAGTGAGTTCCCTGGGATTCCAACCCGGATTCCCTCGTGCCCCTCAGGACCTTTCCTATCAATAAATATCTTCCTACTCTTAACCTCCGTTGTTCCTAGGACTCATTCTTCAATTTTTATTTTATTTTATTTTATTTCCAATATCAGGGATCGAACTCAGGACCTTCTACTTGCCAGGCAGGCGCAGTGACACTGAGCTACATCCCCAGGCCAATTCTTCCATTTTTAGAGGACAAGAACCCGGTGTATCGTACCGCTAACAGGTTGGGAGATATAATATTTCATATTTCATCTCCGGTATTATTTCCTGTAACAATGAAACTCCATAGCAACTTTCATGTGAGTACTAAGCACTGTACGTAGACTGCTGTCACACCTACATGGCAGATGAGAAAACCAAGGCCCAGAGAGGTCCAGGAAGTGGAGAGCCAGGATCCAGACCTCCTGTCTGTCCCTAGGGACCACACTGCCCCAAGAGCACCAGGCTTCCAGCTGACCACTGACCCTTGCTTATATCAAATGGGCTCCAGTGTGGGGCAGGTTGATTTTGGGCCCAGCCTGTGGCTTCGCTCCTGGGCTCCCTGCGGTTGTCCCAGACTCCCCTAGTGTGGTCTCACGTGAGGCCAGCTGTATGTGCTGCTCTTTGCTTCCGGGGGCCAAGTGAGGACAGGAACCCTGAACACTGTGGGCCATAGGAGTGACAGTTCCACCCTCAGAGCCCTGGCCCAATGATTCTTGAGCTGTCCCCCAACAAGCTCCCCCTTTTCAGACCTGAGAGAGTCTCCTGCAGGTCCAGGGCAGTCTGGTCACCTGCTCCTGTTGCCACCTTTGTGTCTGGAGAGACTATGCCTGGCCCTTCCTCCCTCACCTGCCTGTAGTGGGCAGGCTTTCTGCTTTGGGTTTGTTTTTTTCCCTCAGTTTTTATTAGAGGTCTCCATTCCCTTTCTCATGAGTGAGGAGTGATGGAAGCCTATTATCCCTGGGCAGGCTCTTTCGGGCCCGTGGGTGGGGGCCCCACACCGCGGAGCTTGGCCTGGCAGAACTGGGTGGGGGTCAGCCCAAGGCATGGGAAACGGGGGAAGGAGGGAGCCCCATGGGTCCTGTGATAGATCAGGTAGATCTCCCACACTGGTGAAGCTGGGAGTTGCTGCCCCACAGCCCAGCCCTGGGGACTTCTCTGTGTCCTCTGGGTCCCAGAGGGCCCAGGCTGCCCTGAGGAGAAGGACACAGGAGGAAGGAGTGAGCTTCCTTCTTCCCTCTGGCAGCAGAGGGACACTGAGCTCCTCCAAATCCCTGGGAAGCAAGGAAGGAGCCTCCCATCCTTTGCGCTTGCTCATCCCTGGGCTGGGACCCCCCTCAATCCCTGCTCCAGTGACTCACTCTCACCAGTCCTCACCGTCTTGCCTTCACAGGGGCTTCTTCCAGGAAGACTGCCTTGCTCCCTGACCTGAGATAGTGGCCCCCACACCCAGGCTTCTCAATGCGCACTGTCTCCTCTGCTTTCTCCCCATGGAACTCAGCATCTTTGAGGGCTGAGGCTGTGTCTCCTGCCCATTCCGTGTCTCTGCCACTGGCCCTCACAGGACATTGCAGGGGTTGGAACAGGAGTTGACTTGGTTATCTTTTTCCCCTTCACCTCTATAACCAAGCTCACACAAGCTCACACCTGGGGCTCTTGTCTTCTTCCTGCCCCAGGAACAAGTGAACACGGGAGAGAAAGGACAGATGAACAAGACAAAGGGCTCCTTGGCAGGTGACCTCCCAGAGGAGTGATCTCATGGCCTGAGAACCCAGCGTCTGGGTGCTATAGGCTGCATGAAGAGCCAGTTCAGAGTGTTCCTGGCAGGGAGAGAAACAAGTGCAAAGGCCCTGGGGCAGGAACCAGCTTGATAGGTTTGAATGCCATGATGAAGGTCAGTATGAGCTATGGATTTTATTCCAAGTGGGTCAGAAGCCAGGGAGGAGCAAGACCTGACTAAGCCAGCCCTTTGCGGGGAGTTTTTCTTGACACTAGGGGGTTCCACGAGCCCAGATGAGGAGCAGGACTTGGGGAGATTCAGAGCATCTTGGCCTGCACTGCCCTCAGCTGCCCTACCCAACCAGCAGACCCTGGCTGTTATTTGAAAATAGTTACAGAAGGCACAGCCAGAAAGTGTCCAGGGGTGGCATGAGCAGATGTCACCACCAGCTCCCAGAGTAAATGTTAGTAGGTCAGAGGCCATGAGAACCTGTTTTTCTGCCACCCACAAGGAGGGAGGCCAGGGCTCTGTGAGGCCACCCAGCCTCGAGGAAGAGCAGCTTGGCCACCTGTCTGGGTCCAAGTTACCTACACAGAGGTATGTGGTGTGTTGAAGAACTGAGTCAAATGGTGTGACAAAAGGGTTGTTTTGGGGTAGGCAAGATGGCATACACCTGTCATCCCAGCACTTGGGAGGCTGAGGCAGAAGGATGACCACTAATTTCAGACCAGGTTGGGCTACATAGTGAGTTCAAGGCTATTCTTTTTTCTCCTATTGGAAATGATCTGAGTGCCCCAAGGACCAAACAGTTATGCATCTGGATCCTCAGGGCTGAGCTCAAGGACCTCGGAGTGGCCACCTGGGAAGGAGGCACCATCAGTGGCCCCCACTTGGCCAGCAAGGACACCAAGACTTGGGGAGCTTTGGATCTTCCCTCCTTCAGCCCCAGGCTGGCATGTGTGGGAAATGAATGCAACGGTGGATCCCGACTAAGGAGTTTTGTTATGAAACGTTTCATTCATATGAAAGAATAGAGGCAATGTTTTGCAAGGTGAAATAAATCATCATAAAACCCGGACACCCACACACCACAGTCTGCTTGAGAAACAAGACACACTTGGATATCCACCCTCACACCGTTCCCGACCAACCACATCCTGCCATTCCACCCACGGTGAACCCAGCTCCAAGTACTGCTTCTATCTTCCCCTTGTTCCGTGCACTCCAGCTCCATACCACCTGTTCTGTGGTTTCCTAGTGTACCTAGGACGTGACTATGGGGTGCTTATGTTTACTGTGTAAATATAAAACCATATATGTTAGAGGGCCTAAGTTTCCTGGGGGGTCCTGTAATAGTCACACCTGGAAGGGGGTACTTCAAGTAACAGGAATTTTTTCTCCCACAGTTCTAAGGGCCAGAAGTCTAAAATTAAAGTTTCTTCAAGAGGGGGTTCCTTGTGGAGGCTATGAAGGAGAGTGTCCTAGTCCCCTCTGCAGCTGCCCAGGGCAGCCAGCCAGCCTTGGTGCCCCCTGGCTTGTGGCTGCATCGCTGGCTGCTCTGTCTTCACATGGCCTTTCCCCCTGTGAGACTCCAGGTCCTTTCTTTTCCATATAAGGATGTAGTCATTCTATTTAGGATGGTAGCATCTTGAGATCCTTAACTTAATTACATCTGCAAAGACTGATTCTGAATGAGGTCACTGTCAGAGGCACCAGAGGTCGGGATGTAGACATGTCTTTAGGAGCCACTAGTCACTCACTACATATAGGAAGATGCTCAAAATTTACTTAAGGATCAGGGTGCTTGCTCAAAAAGTTTAGGGTCTCTGGGAGTGGGAGGATGCTCCTGACACTGCCGCTTTTCAGGGAGGATCCCACCTGTACCTCTTGGTATTGCAGAGGGATGGAAGAGGGGTTTCTGGCTGTGGGGAAGTTCCTTCAGGGTGCCTCATGGCTTTGTTAGGATGAGGCTGAGAATGGAGAGAGGCAGCTGGCTCATCCCTCCCGCAGTGCTGGTCTGCAGAGCCCTTTTGTGCCTGCTGCCCCCCCCCACCAGCCCAGAGCCCCCAGTGTAGCCTCTTCCTCTCCTTGTGCCCTTTCCCTGTATGGGGGGGGCAGGTCTTGCCTCGTAATTAAAGAACTAACAGGTGCAACTATTTGTTGAAGGCTTATCCTCTCCCGGCTCCTGCCTGCCGGGCTCGTTCTTTGTTGGCTGTTGTGTAAATGGACAAGGTCTCTCATGAGTGATCTGGACCCTCCCTGCCCTGGTCCAAAGGAGCTGCAGGGTGGCCTGGGTCACAGCAAGCAGGAAGAAATTCCTCCAAGTGGTCTTATGGCTGCCTGATCTATAGCAGCCAAGATATCAGGCAGCTCACTGCCTGGCTACCTTCACTGGACATCCAGGAGGCTTCCAATGGCAGCAATTGCCCCATAGATCATGCCTGAGCTCCTGCTCAGGCCCCCAGATCCACACTGATGGACACACAGATGAGCAGACAGACTACTGCCCCAGGGCCTAGCTTGTGATCAAGGAGGGGAATCTTGCCAACAACCGAAGGGCCACCCCTCCCCTCAGCCTCTCTCCTGGGCCACTGTGGCCCCCCTCTGGCTCTGACCCTCTCTGTGCAAAGACCTGAGCAGGGCCACTTTTGGTCAACAGTTGGAGGGTCCACTCCACAGCTTCACCACACTGGGAAAGATCATAAAGAGATACTGCACGTTTCTATCCTCCCAGTGTTGTGAATCAGCAAGGACAGGCCTCTCCGGGAAGTGGTAACACTTGGCATAAGTCACTCCCAGCCTGTGTGTCCCCAGACCTAGTCTGGGTGCCCTGCCTGCCTCCTCCAGGGAATGCAGTTCTTGGAAATGGGTCTCACAGCAGCAGCTCCTGGCACCACTGTGGCTTCCTCTTGTGTCTGGATTGGAGCATTCTCAGGGGTGGCATCGGCCAGCTGTGTCACTCCCTCCCCAGCTCAGCCCTGACAGCTGCCCCAACCCCAACCCCAGCCCAGGTCTCCATTTCAACGTGCCCAGGTGCTGCTTTCCCTGGCTCAGCCCAAATTAAAAGTCCCCACCCCTGCTGCCCAAGAAATCAGCCTAATTTCCCCTTCTTTGCTCTGAGTCACAGCCAGCTGGTTCTCTGTTCATCCACCTAAGCCGGGGGAGGGGGGACAAGGACATTGTCCCCCTCATCCCTAGCCAAGCCATGAGAGGTCATTTCATCTTCCCAGGGCCAGGAGATGGTGGATCCTGGGCACCAGGCAGAGTGGGCTTAAGGGAAGAGAGAGGAGAAGGGCTGGAGGGGCCACATCTTGGCAAGTGGTAGGAGCAGGGCTTAGGGCTCCACTTGGGGAAGGGAAATCCATTGACTTTGGTAGTAAGATGTTTCTCTTTTCACATTGTTTACAGAGGTGGCATGTAGTAGGCACCAGGCTGAAAATCTATGAAGCACAAGAAAAGTACAGATTCCTCCCCAAACATAGTGTGAACACACAGTCAGAAAAAGAGCAGGGCAGAATAAAGAAATCATACCCCAGCTTCACACAGAGGCAGATTGCTGTGTACCATGCACAGTTCCACCAGTGAGGTAAGAAATAACCCTGAATGTTCTTTAGCTATGATGGGAAGAGAGAGACAGAGGGAGAGGGAGAAAGAGAGAGAGAGAGAGAGAGAGAGAGAGAGAGAGAGAGAGAGGAGGAGAGAGAGGGAGGAGAGGGAGAGAGAACAGAGGAGAGAGGGGAGAGGAGAGAGGAGAGACGAGAAACTGGGAATTGAACCCAGGGCCTTTGCACCGAGCTACATCACCAGCCCTTTTTGTTTTGAGCAGGCAGTTGCCCAGGCAGGTCTGGAACTCGTGATTGACCTGCCTAAGCCTTTCAAGTGCTAAGATTACCCATATGCTCCACCACACCTGGCACCTTGCTCACATTCTTTTTTTTTTCTCCCGGTACTGGGGATCAAACTCAGGACCTTGCACTTGCAAGGCAGGCATGACAACACTGAGCTAAACCCGGCCCTTACATTCATTTTTAAAACAAGTCTCTTGATCTGGTAAAATGTGTTCTGTGGTCCTTGAGTCTCATATTAGACTTGTCAATTGTGAAAATGGATATGTGGCAGTCAGGAAATTAATGATGAAGGTGGGGAAGATTCCCAAGGTATCTGCCCCAAGATAGCCAAGGGTACAGTTGAGATGCTGTCACAGGCTGAACCGTGTCTCATGAGTGTATACCCTGAGGCCTCAACTGATGCCAGATATGATCTTTTGTCTCTGAGACAATAGAAGTGGGACTGAGGGGAGGATTGCAAACCACACACAGGTAAGACTTTCATGGGGGCAGGAGTCAGCTGAAGGGAGCCAGCACTGACCAAAAAAAGGAAGAAAGAGAGATCAGGCTGCTCCCAGGACAAAGGGAGCAATGAGCTCTCCTTGACTTCTTGGGGTGGCCTAAAGTCCACTGAGTTTCCACTGGCCGGGGGCACTGTTCCAAAACATATTTCTTTTTCTTTTTTGTATCAGGGATCGAACTCAGGACCTTGTGCTTGCGAGGCAGGCGCGGCACCACTGAGCTACATCCCTGGCCCACATGTTTCTTTTTCTGTGAAAATTGGACCACTTGTTGGTCACAGTCAACTTGACCTAGAGTCTGTTGAGTTTTCTTGTAGTTGGCATCATCATTCTGTGCAAAACATCCCAGCCTTGTCGGGCTTAGCCATATGATAGGGCTGCTGAAAAAACCCAAGGGTAGCCAGGTATGGTAGCACACACCTGTAATCCCAGCCTCAGGAGGCTGATGCAGGAACATCATTCCAAGATCAAGGTCAGCCTGGGCTATATAGTGAGTTCAAGGCCAGCCAACCACACTGTCTCAAAAAAAAATAAAACAAAACACCACACACACACACACACACACACACACACAGAGGAAAAAGAAAAAGAAAGCATATAGTACCAGCTCCATCAGGCAATCCACATGTCTACAGGCAGTACTGAGTAGTATCTGACCCAAAGATCAGGGCAGCAAATGGGACAGACACAAATGAAGACAGAGCAGCCAAGCCTCTTCAGCCTATTCCATCACTCCTCAGACACGCACAGGCCCAAGTGAAGAGAGTGTTTTTAGCAAAAGTGGCCTTCAGGTCCTCCAGAATTAATCCAAGCAGCTGTTATCATAACTCACATGTCAGAGGTGTTATCTACAGCATAGCTAGTGGGAAACAGATACTTTATTATCAGTTATGTGACCTCCAATATTAGTGATTTGGTTGGGGGCAGGTACTGAGGATTGCACCTAGGTCCTTCGAACTGAGCTGCATTCCCACCATTTTTTAAGACAAGGTTTTTTGAGACAAGGTTTAGCTAAACTGCCCAGGCTGGCCTCAGTTTCCAACCATCTTGTCCCAACTTCCTAAGGAGCTAGATTTACAGGCCCAGCCACAAAATTAACAATTTTTAAGACAACTAAGGGGAAGGAAGCTAGAGGGTTTATTTAGGTTTTTCCTTGGTAACAACTGCCTTATAGTGTGCATTCTGCTTTTATGTTTTATCAGTCTTGTGATGGGTCTGTTGAAAAAGCACAAGAGGGCCTGGGATTTAGCTCAGTGGCACCACACCTGCCTTGCAAGCACAAGGTCCTGAGTTCGATCCCTGGTACCAAGAAAAAAAATAAAAAAGCACAACAGTAGAGAAAGCAACGTGTCATTCTATAAAGGTGGCCTTTTGCCCCAACACGGTGGTGGTTAAATGTCTCATAACCCAAGTACTATACTTCAGAATGTAGCTGTGTTTGGAGACGGGAAATAAATAAAGTGCAGCCATTAGAGTGGGTCCTCGGCCATCTGACTGGGGTCCTTATGAGAACTGGGGATCAGGACACAGACACACAGGGATGACTTGGCTGCCCCAAGTTTGTTGACCAACCTCTCTCTGGTTCCTCCCGGGAAAAGTTCATTTCTTCTATTTCATGGGAGGAGCAGAAGGCCACCTTTCTTAGGAAGGCTGAGCAGAGCTCATGGCTACAGGGCAAGCTCAACTCCTGGACCAACCTGGCAGATCCAATTAATGTGTGCCTGTCCAGCGGCCACAGTGGTGCTATTTTCAAACCAGATGTAAAAGTTTTGTTTGTTCACCAGTTTTGCATCCTAGACCAGGCCTTCTCATGCCTTGATTTATTGATGCATTTCCACCAACTGGCCTGGTGCCTGGCTTAAAGTACTTCAACACTATAATGTCTGTTGAATCAATAGACGAACTGAATAAAAATCACAACATCTGACAGTTGCCATCTCAACTAAAAAAGTTAATATAGCTTTCAGAAGCATCCAGAAGGAAGGAAAAGGCTTTCCTGGTTTGCTGCCCCTACCTGCTGCCTCAGAGGCGTGACTAGGTCTATTGGGGGTGACTCCCAGATGCCACCACCTTCCATCATGGTCTTCCTTCAGGACATCAGCAACCAGTTTCCAAATTCCCAGCAGATGGCTAGGGGTGCACCTCAGTGGCAGTGCTCTTGCCTAGAGACCGTGGCTTCCATCCCCAGCACTGCCAAAAAAAAAAAAAAAAAAAAAAAAACAGGCACCAAATTTCCAACAGATTTCAATCTTTAAGACTTGGGACCGAGAAACTAGAATTTCCTAAACCCTAAGTTAGTCTGTGTTTTTTCAAAGCACTGTATTCACATTTTTAAAAGTAATAATGGATGAACATAAGAAACAGTTTCAGAGGTTCTCTAGCATTTAAAAGATGAGTTGTTCAATCTGATAGTCTTGATCTTTGCTTCATAACAAACACTCTAGTTGTAGAAAAATGCCTTAAGAGAGTGTCCAAAAGTGTTTTCAAGTTGGGGAACAGGAAGAAAATACGTTGCGGTGTGTGTGTGTGTGTGTGTGTGTGTGTGTGTGTGTGTGTGTGTGTTGAAATATGTATGACATAAAACTTCCCATCTTAACCCTGTCCTCTAGCCTAACCCCCTCCCCTTTCTTGAGACAGGGTCTTGCTAAATTCTCAAGCTTGTCTCAAACTCACAATCCTCCTGCCTCAGCCTCCAGAGCAGCTGGTATTCCAGGTATATGCCACCACAACCAGTTTATCTTTTTTTTGGTCCCAGGGATCAAACTCAGGACCTTGAGAATGCCAGGCAGGCACAAACAGTTAATCTTAATCTTTTTAAAATTATTTTTATTTTTAGTGGTATTGGGGATTGAATCTAGGGTCTTCACACTGAGCTATATCCCTGTCCTTTTTTGAGTCTCAAAAAGTTGCTCAGGCAGGACTTGAACTATTGATCCTCCTGTCTCAGCCTCCCAACTCAATCATTTTTCAGTGAACAGTTCAGTGTCACTAAACAATTTAATGCCATTCATATCACTGTGCAATCACCCCTGTCCCTCTCTAGAATTCTTTTCATCTTGCAAAACTGAAGCTTTGTCACCACTAAACAGTCACTGTCCCTCCTCTGTCCCCTCCCCAGCCTGAGCACCCACCATTTCACTTCCTGTCTCCGTGAATTTGCCTATTCTAGGGACTTCATACAAGTGGAATCTCGCAATATTTGTTCTTTGGCTTTGGCCCATTTCACCTAGCATAATGTTTTCAAAGCTCATCCACTGTTTTAATGGTGAAACTATTTTTTTCTGCAACACACACACACACACACACACACACGCACACAAAACAACTGTAGCCTACAGTAAATGTTCAGATCCTGGAAAATGCCAGCAAGTATTACTACTGGGTGGGATAATGTAACATTTAGATCTCTTTGCAAGGTCAACAGTACCACACAGACTCACACACTGAAAATGCTGACTTCAGGATAATTTGCTTATTTCTTAGGAGATGGGTCATAAGATTTGTATGCAGCATGGCATGTGCATAACCTCATGAATATTTATTTTGTTTGCAAGAATGACTCACTGCTGGCTGAGGCAGGCCAAGAGCAGGCACTTCTAACAGGGCATCTTGGCAAGCAAGACCAACTGGTTCCAGGGTGGCTGGTCCTCGCCCACATGCTTCCTTTCTCTTTCAGGAACTGTCAACCTTAACTCGAACGCATGTGTCAGTGTTTTCTGCCCTTGTACTTGACTAGATGTCAGTGGATTCCGTGGAGCTAATAACCTCTCCATATTGTTAAGTATAGTTCTCCAGAGAATTATAATACGTTTCTCTTTTTTCTCAATTTCTTCCCAGATTTTTCTTCAATTTGGATTGGGAGAACATAAATTTCCTGAGAAGTGGTAGGAAGGCCTTTCCTGGAAGGACAATGAACAGTGTCTTCCCTCATGATCTCAAGATGGCTACTGCAGCCCCAGTCCTCAAAGACAGAGTCCCAAAGATCGAGAAGAGAGTAGAAGCTGTAGGACTTTCTACTGTTCTCTTTCATCAGAGATGAAAATCCCACAGTCTCTCCCTTAAATGTCACTGATGGGGACAGGACCTCAGGCCAACACCTAACCTATAAAGAGGAAAGAAGAATGAGATGCTAGTGAAATCCTGATTAACTTTGGGGATGGGGGGAGATGGATATGGCCCAAATAAAAGGGACTTCTGTAGTACTGAGTAGTTATACGGTACTTCCCAACCCAACTCCCATGGGAATCAGAGATGGCACTGTCATCCTTGCTTTACAAACAAGGAAAGTGAAGATCAGGGGGGTGAACAACTTGCCTAACAGCACACAGCTATGGCAAAAGGAAGCAGAGCCAAGATTCAAACCAGGCCACCCAACTTGAGACCTGCATCCACAGCTCTTGTGCAGAAGTGCCTTGCAAAGGGGAATGGTGAGTCAGCAGCGCATCTGCTGGAGGTTCCGCAGCGGTCACCTCTCATGTGCAGCTATGAAGAATCTCATAATGCACATCCCAGCATGGCAGTGTGGCTGTTTTCACCCCCACCGGACAGATGAGCAGATTGGGGCTTAGTAGACGGTAGAAACTTGCCCCAGGTCTAGAGCAGATCAGGGTTGGGATCAACAGGTCTGGAGAGGCTGGGCCTAGTGTCTGGGTCCTTCTCCCTCTAATAGCTGGACATTTTTATTAGGTGCTTCATTTGGTGAACACAATGAAGTGCCAAGAAAAGCAAGCTGCACATTGCTTATGACTTGCTATTAAAATATAATTATACACACAAGTGAGACAGAGGTTGTCCGGCTGTGCTGGTGGCTAAGCAGGTGCCCTCCCTGCTCCTTGTGTTGTGTGGGGGCAATGGGGAGTATTTCAGACAGGACAGCAGGAGACAGATCCACAGGTCCTCGGTGGGTATCAGGGCCCATCACTGACCCAACTTTGAGGGCCTGGAGAGAGCTTCTCCTGTTCCTGCAAGAACACTGGCTTCAGAGCCACAGAGGTTGGGGTTCAAGCCCCTATGTCCACCAAATCATAAACTGTGGGGTGCAGAACAAATCTAATCTCCCCAAGTCTCAGCATCCTCATTTGTAAAAGGATGGAGGATACACTTGTGAGGATTTGTGGGATTACAGGGCTAAGAGGCTCTTTGTCTGATGTTCTGCAAATGCAATTTGCTTATCACCACTTCATCCAGAGGTGTCTGTATTTTCAGGACAGACAACAAACCAAGCTCACCCATGGACTGACATTTCAATCAACTGGCTTACAGTGACAGAATTGCCGTGGAGCTAGGACATCCAGGAGTGCCCTGGCTGAGTAGCCATAGGACCTGTTTCCTTGGCTGAAAGTGGGAAGAGCACAGGAGTGGCCCCGAGGGAACTGTCTTGAGAAAGAAATGAGACCCAGGTGAGGCTATGCACGCCTATAATTCCTGCACTCGGTGAGGCTGGGGCAGAAGGGTTCCAAGTTCAACCCCAGCCCATGCAAGTCAGAAATTTAGTGAGACTCTGTCTCAAAATAAAAAATAAAATAAGGGCTGGGGATGTAGCTCAGTGTGAAGGCCCGGAGTTTAATCCCTGGTACTTGGTGGGGAGGGAAGAAGAAGAAGGAAATAAGTTAAATAAGTAAAATGGTTTCTCTCTGTCCTGGTGACTGGACTAATCCGGCAGCACAGAAGACTTATTGATAAATATTTTACTTGTTCATTGATAAACATTTCAGTGCTCCTTTAAAGAGGCCATTGCTTTGTTAAAACGTGGCGACAGCAAAAGGAACCAAGAGCCCCAGATTCTGCCAGGGCTCCAACCCCAGTTCTGCTACAAACTATCTGACCCACCTGTGTATGGGCAAATCGTTTTCCATCTCTGGGCTTCCCTGTCCACTATCTGCCTTGTATTGCTCTTCCAGCCCAGTCCTTCCCCAGGCTGTGTGGTCACAGTGCCACCCTCATGTTTCCAGTAGATCAGGCTGCACCCTGACCTTGACAGGGAGCCTCTTTCTTGGGCTACTTCCATCTCTGGAATGGAGAGGGGTCCTGGGTCTCTGGTTGCCCCACTCCCAACAATGGCTAGCAGGGACTGGCAAAGATGCTCTACATTTAGGTTTGTGAAGAGTGCTCCTGGGGCAGGGGAAGCATCTACTTTAATCTACGAAGTGTACATTTATTAATCTGTTTCTGCAAGATACAGTACAAGTCCTGGCAAGCAGTATCACTCCCCCCCGCCCTGGGCAGGGGGATACCAGGGATCGAACCCAGGGCCTTCACACAGAGCTACATCCTCAGCCCATCTTTATTTTTATTTTTAATTTTGAGACTGAGTCTCGCTAAATTGCCCAGGCTCAAACTTGAGATCCTTATACCTCAGCCTCCCAGAGTGCGCCACCACACCTGACTTGCTGTTTTAAAATGTCTGCAGAGATAAACATGATTAAGGTGCGATATGTATATGTACCAATTTTCCAAAATAACTGTAATTATTATATATCGTAAACACATACCAATAAAAAAAAAAAGAGATAAAAATGACCTAGACTTGCGGAGTGCCTCCCAGGCAGGTCCCCATGCTTTTCACCCATGTTCCATTTTTAACAGCCTTGCAGGCAGGTCTTTCATTATTTTTCCATTCTGCAGCGTAGGCAATGAATCTCGGGCTCTCACTGCAGGGACAGCAGGGAGACGAACCAGGTTTGCTTCACTGCAAAGCTGGCCCCCTCTGCCCCGACACAGCGCCCAGGAGCCTCCAAATCACAAGCTGCTCGTCTTTGCCTCTCCAGGTAGGGCAGGTAGGGCAATGAATCTTGCGTTAGACAGCAGGTGCTTCTCAGCCTTAAGGGACCGTTCCGTGCACGGCCCGGAGCCGACTCGATGGGCTCGGATCGGCTCTGGCTGGGCAGGTGGCTGAAGCTCCGGCTTTCGGTTCGGTCAGACAGGAATTAACCCCACTCTGGAGGGTTGTGTGGACGTGACGTTAGAGAAGTATCAGAGCTTGGTCCCTGGCAGACTCCCAAAAAAGGCCTGTGGTGTCCCCAAGGGTGCGGAAGGGGATCTGGGACATCGCTGAAGAGTTAGGATAGACCGGGAGCTAAGATCGTGTTCCTAAACCCCGCTTCCACCTGCGGCACGGATGGCTACACCCGCTTGAGCGGGGGCCTGGAGGGCGGGGCTCAGGCCACAACAGCCAATCAAGAATCGGGAGGTACCGCCCACCTCCTCCTGCGGAGACTGCGCATGCGCACTCGGGCCGCTGCGCTCCTGGCCCTCCCCCGGGGCGGTGCTGACGCTCGCCTCGACGCTCCCGACGTCAGGCACGTTGACGCCGGCGACGCGCCGCCGGGCCCGCTTCTCCGCGCTCGCCAGTGTCCGGCCGCGGGCCGGCCTTCGTGACTGGCGGCGGGCCCGGGCCGCGTGTAGGGGGCGCGGACACCAGCCGCGGGCTGCCTTTGTCGGCCCGCGAGCTCGCTTAGAGCGGGCCGCCAGGGAGCCTCCTCGCCGCTCCCGCTGGCGAGCAAGGTAAGGAGCGAGAGACTGAGGCAGAACGGGCGTAGCGGGGGTGTGTGGGGGGGTGCTGCGCGCGCCAAATGTCACCTGGGGCAGGGGCGGACGGGGCGAAGATCCGGCCCCCAGCCGCCGTTTGGCCCTGCGCACACCCGGCGGGACCCCCTGTACCTCGAGGGACTGGCTCTAACCGCTGCGCGTCGCCCCCTCCCTGACCCGTCGCCCCGGTGACCTCGGCTCTGGGATTGTGGCCGCGCACCTGTGGCCGCATACGGGCGGGCTCTAGGGTAAGTGGGTCGGGGCTGCTGCAGCACCCCGTCAGGTGTGTGGTCGTGGGCATCTCTTGATCGAGGGTCGCCCTGTCCAGAATATTGCCTTCAAGTAGCCCCTTTCGCCTTCTTTGGCCCGTCTGTGTATGTGACATACTTAATAGCATCTCAGAGTCTATCTTCCTAGCCGTTCTCCACTGTATTGACCTGTTGTATTTCCACTATGGAGGTGTTTTTTTTGTTTTGTTTTGTTTTGTTTTTGAGCTGTAAACTTATGTAAGTTAGGGTTGACTGACCAGCCATTGCAGCCATTGAAAAACATCTCTCATGGGCCTTAGCGAATCCGATTCCTTTCACTGTTCACTAAATCCAGCCCAAGAATTCAGGGAGCTGACTGCACACATTCCTGTAAGATGCCTGGTGGATTTTGTGCTTGTCAGTTTTCCTGGCTGTATACTCCTTCGGTGCTTTTCCTGAAAAATGATTGGGTGGCATGTGCCCCCTCCGGGAAAATAGAAAAAAAATAAGTCACAGAAGCACACTTGTTTTCAGAACTAAAAAGTCTGGCTTTGCAAACAAAACCTTACAGGGTTTGTTCTTTATAGTAGGTAGTTCTCTTTGTCCCTTCCCTCTTCCCTGGATTGTTGTCTCCTTTAATGTCTTCATGTTGTGCCTTTCTGCACTTAATGTTTGCCTGTGTATAGCTTCACAGAGTATTTGCATACAAAGAATGTGAGCATAAGGAAACTGTCAACTTCCCTTTATTAGCTACAGATACTCATAAAGTTGTAGATTTGTGGGAACCTGTATTGTGCACTTAGTAACTCTAGTCTGGATTTTTTTGTTTCGAGATGATGTGCGAGGTGATGCCCACTATCAGTGAAGCAGAAGGCCCCCCGGGAGGAAGTGGAAGCCATGGATCTGGCTCCCCTTCACAGCCAGACGCAGATTCTCATTTTGAACAGCTTATGGTCTCCATGCTAGAAGAAAGGGATCGTCTTCTCGACACACTGAGAGAGACTCAAGAAACATTGGCATTAACCCAGGGGAAATTACACGAGGTTGGTCATGAAAGAGACTCCTTGCAGAGACAGCTCAATACCGCACTTCCACAGGTATGTGTGCTTTTCACCTGAAACTACAGGGTTTTTTCCCCCGCTAAGTGTCTTTTTATGATACCATCTTTTGTTAATATTACCTGAGTATTTTGTGTAACCACATGTGAAATGATGGTGTCTGGTGTTTGTAAGCACATGCAGAGTTCCTGGGGATTAAACTTCTTAGAACAAACTAATGTTCTCTAAAGTCATGTGAAAATATTTTATTACTCTCATTCCTATTTTTGAGGAATTTCCTAGATTTAGAAATGCATTTCGAAGTTTTTTTAAAAGGACCCAAAGCAACAGCCAAGCTACATGGTTCCTTTCATTCTGTTGTGTGAGGTCTCTTGGTTAATGCAGACTTCCCATGGCTTGTATCGCAGGAATTATATGTGTGTTTCCCGTGGATTATATCACAGGGATTTCCAGTTTTCTAATGAAATTTAGTAGGCAAGTAGGATTGATTCCCCCCCCCAAATTTTTTTTTTTTTGGTACTGGGGATTGAACTCAGGACTTTTCGGAGGCAGGCGCAATGTCACTGAGCTAAATCCCTGGCCCTAGAAAAGAATTTTATAGCCCATCTTTATTAGAATTACCTGTGTTTTGTAAGTTGAATTTGTAGTGAGGGGTAGAAGACTGGAAATTGATTCTTTAGGAACTTTCTCTTTGGTAGGCTAGAATTTTAAAGTTTAGAACAGCCGTAGTTGTTTTTTTGAAGTATATTACCATTCAGACCAATGTTTCAAAGCCTTCTCTTGTGGAATTAAATGAGGACTTAATGGGTAGGTGAAGGGAGAACATAGTAAAACCAAAAACATTTAAATGGTACACAGCATAGTGGAGATAAGTAGGTTACTATTTAGGTATTTATAAGCTGTCTAGGTGCCATTTTACCTATTCATAATAGATGCCTTTATAGTACATTCAGATAGACCGGAACAAGTATATATTTATACTCTCATGATGGGTCTGCAGTGATAAATTATCAAATGAATAATTACTAGCCCTAATGCATTTCTTGGCTGTAGTCAATTCTCCTGAAAGATTGATAAGCCAAACATTTGAATTTCCTTTTTAGAAACAATAATTTGATGTTAGTATTATATGTTCCTTTTATTAGTTAGAGAATCATTAGTGGTTGGTTGTTTGTTTGTTTTTGTGGTGCTGAGGATTGAAATAGGGCCTCATGCATACTTGTCTACTTCTCTGTCACTGAGCTATATCCCCAGACCATGTTAAGATTTTTCTTATTGGAATCTTATAAATTACAAAGTTTATTCAGGTCAGATTTTATTATGACAAGATTAAAAGAATTAGCGAGCTTCTATTTGCGTAGGTAGAGGTAATGGGGAGAAATTTATGTTTTACCAGGATTTTCTTATATATACAGGTGTTGGTAAATTTCTGTGGTTTGGTTTTATTTTTGTAATAGATTCTAATGTAATTTGAGGTGTATATACTGTAGGTGTGTATGTACTAAAGTGTTTATCTAATATGGCACATACATATTCAGTAGGTCGTTTTTGGAAAGAATAGGCACACAGGACATGAGAGGGAAGTGATAGGAGTTTTATACAGTTCGTTTCAGTCAGTGGGTGTTGTCACACCTGCTGGTGAGATGGTTGCCTGGTGATTTGCTTCTGGCTACTGCTCGGTGTGGCAGCCTGGAAATGCTTAGTTGTGTGCATAATGTGATGATGCCAACAGCTTGCGTCACCACCTGAACACCTGATTGCAGTATTTCAGAAACACAGAAACCCTGAAATAAACTTGTTTTGGACCCTTTCCTTTCCTGGAATCAGGTTCATCTTTGGTGGTTAGTTGTGTGATCAGACAGGTGTGTCAACTAAGCGCTTGTGTACTCTTGACACATTAGGTAGTCAAGTCAGAATGTACTGTACTTTAGAAAATTTAAGTAAAAGGATGGGCATGGAAGTGCATGCCTGGAATGCCCAGCCCATAGGGAAGCTGAGGCAGGAGGATCAGAAATTTGAGCCCAGGCTGAGCAACTTAGCAGCTGTCTTAAATAAAAAATAAGGGGATGAGAGACTGTAGCTCAGTGTGAAAGCCAACTATCGCATATATCAGAAATATTCTCAGATAAGACTTGTACATCTCAGCGAACTTTTCACAGTGCCAACACCCTTGCAGAACAGTTTCTAGATCAAGATGGAACATTAACTGGCTTCCTGGAAGCCCCTTCCTTCTTATTCCCAGTACAGATGTTCCTCATTTAATGAACTACCTGTTTAACAACTGTTTGGACTTATGACCTGCTGCTCAGACTTGTGACCCATCTTTTTTTCGGTACAGTTCTGTACATCTTGTTTATAGAGTCTTAATGTCTTTTTTTTACACAGTACACCTTGTTTATATAGTACTGTAATTTTTGTTGATGGTACTGTATATTACTTTAGTTTTATGTTCTGGTATACATTACATACTGCATAGAAGAGTTATGCAAATAAAAGCAAAGTCATCAAGTTGGAGTTTCCTTTGACCATTTCTTTGTTCTCAGTATTGTAATGTACATATTATATACAGCTCCTCATTTAGCAACCAATTCTTTTAACAACCTAGTGCCAGGAACGGAACTTGGTGGTAAATGCAAATTGCTTTTAACTTTAAATTCTAACCATGGTCTTGATTTTTCACCATTGATTATTTTTGCTTCTTCTTTACTAAATGAAGAAAAATAATACCTCTATTGTGTTTCTTGGTTGTTTCATTGTTTGTGAGATTCACCTGTGTTGTCTCATACCGTGTTTTCATCTGTCTGGTAATCCAGCATACAGATGTATCAAAATTGTTCCTTCTGCTGTTCACAGACATTTGGTTTGATTCCAGTTTTTATAAATTCTGTTCTGAGTATTCTTGTGTCATTTTTTGGTGCACACACACACACACACACACACGCATTTGTTGAATGTATACCAAAGAGTGGAGCTACAGCTGAGCGTGGTAGCACATGCCCATAAGCTCAGCACTCAGGAGGCTAAGGCAATAAAATTGTGAATTTGAGCCCGGCCTAGGTTACATAATGAGACCCTGTCTCAAAAATGAGTGGAACCGTGGAGTGATAGATAGCATGTGCTATGATCTTTACACCTGGTATTGTTCATTCTTTTATGTTAGCTGTCCTGGTGGCTTATTTAGTGGGAGGGGCGGTTCAGCATGGTTTGAATTTGCTGCTCCCCATGAGCAATCAGCATGCATACCTAGAGCTTCTCTGAACGTGTTCATTGGCCATTTGGATGTCTTTTGTGAATTTTCTTTTGCCCATTTGGTGACTGGGTTTTCTGTTTTCTTAATGATTTGAAAGAGTTTTTATATATTCTGAGCACATATACTGTATGTATGCCAGATTGTTTTTATACTGTTGTCGGCCTTTTCACCCTCTCATTAGTATCTTTTGATAGGCAAAAATTTTACATTTTAATGTAGCTTGATCAGTCTTTTCAGTAATGTTTAATGATTTGTGTCTTATTTTAAGAAATCTGCTACTGGGCTGGGGATTTAGCTCAGTGGCCTTGCACCTGCCTCACAAGCACAAGGTCCTGTTCAATCCTCAGTACCAAAGAAAAAGAAAAATCTGCTAGACAAAGTTTGTGAAGACACTATCTTATATTGTCTTGTAAAAGCATTATCTTCCATACAAAATTGATTTTGTTTATGATATGAGATAGAGGCCAATACTCCTTTTTTTCCTCTCTAACATGGATATCTGAATGACCCAGCATAATTCATTAAAAGGACCATGCTTTTCTCACTGAATTGGTATTGCAATGCCATCTTTTTCACCTCTTCAAGTGACTGTAAATGTATGGGTCTGTTTTTGGATTCTTTTTTACTCCATTGATCTTTCTGTCATCTTTGCGAAAATAGTACTCTGTAGACTTAGTATGTCTTTTTTTTTGGTACTGAGGAACAAACTCAGGACGTTGCGCTTGCCAGGCAGGCACAGCACCACTGAGCTACATCCCCGGCCCCAGACTTAGTACATCTTGAGATCTGGTAATTTAAGTCCTCTACTTTTGTTCCTCAAGATTTCCTTAGCTACCGGGGATGTAGCTCAGTGGTTCCAGCGCCTGCCTGGAAAGTGCAAGGTTCCAAGTTTGATCCCTGGTACCAAAAAAAAATTTCCTTAGCTAATCTTGGTCTTTTGCATTTTCAGATAAGTTTTAGAATAGGTGTGGCAGTCTCTCTTCAAAATATGTGCTGGCATTTTAATTGGGATTGCAGTTAATTTGCAGTATAGTGTGGGGAATCTACAAACATGAGACAGCTATGTAATCACTAATATAGAGACAGACCTGATATTTTACACGATGGGCATGTTTTTTCTTTCCAAGTGCTATTACCATTTTTCTTTTTCTTGCTTTATTACACTGGCTGAGATGTCCAATACAGTGTTGAAAAAAAGTGGTGTGAACATGTATCCTTGTATCCCTGTCTTGTTCCTGATATGTGACGAAAGCTTTCATTATTTCACTTTTAAGCATGATAGTTACTCTAGGCCCTGGGGTTTTCTTTATTTTCTATCAAAATATATTTTTTTATTCTTAGTTTGTTCGGTTTTTAGAAATTGTGAGTGGTGTTGAATTTTATCTTTTGAGACAATTACAATTTTCTTTTCTTTTTTTAGAGTTCATATACGCTCATTACTCATCTTACACCAGTCTTATCATCTTACAAAACTACAGTACAGTTACCGAAACCAGGAAGTTAACATCAGCACAATATTAACTGAACTGTAAACATTATTCAGATTTTATCAAGTTTTCCCTGATGCTCTTTTTCTGTTCCAGAATCCAATACAAGGCCCCATATTATCCAGTTGTTGTATCCTTTTGTGACTTTTCTATTATGTGATTTAACTTTTTTTTTTAGGATACTGGGATCAAACCCAGGGCCTTGAGTGTGCTAGGCTAATACTCTACCATTGGGCCACAACCCCCAGCCAATTCAACTTTTAAATGTAATTCTAAAGTAATTCCAGCCCAATTTCTATGTAGTCTGGTTTTACTGGATTTTATTTGGTAATGTTTTGTTTAGGATTATTGCCTCTATATTTATGAAAGATACTTACTTAAAATTTTATTTTCTTCTATTGTCTTTAAGTTTTGATATCAAGGTTGTGCTGGTCTCATAAAGCAAGGTGAAAAGTGTTTTTCTTTTCCCTGGAAGACTTGTGACTTTGGTGTTTTCTTCCATAAATACTTGGAAGAATTCATTGGCAAAACCCACCTAGTCTAGGGTTTTCCTTCTGAGAAAGAAAACTTTCAGAATCAATTTTATAGATAGAAATAGGATTTTTCTGATATAGTCTCGTGTCTATTTAGGCAAGGTCTTTTTTTCCCTAGGGATTTTTTCAGGCCATTCAGACTTTCCAGTTTTTAAGTATAAAGTGATTTACAGTATCTTTGTTATCTATGTGATCTATAGGGATGTCCATTTCAGTAATTCCTCATATTGGCAGTTTGTGCCTTGTCTCTTTTTCTTAATCTGTCTTGCTAGGAATTTGTCAGTTTTGTACGTTCTTTCAAAGAACTGAATTTTAGTTTGCCGTGTAATCCAGTTTTGCCTTGAACTTTCAGTCTTCCAGTCTCAGCCTCCTCGTGTGTTGGGATTTTAGGCATGTTCCATCGTGCCTGGCTTGGGGTTTTTTGTTGTTGTTTTTCTATTTCATGCTTATTTTCTATTTCATTAATAAAATCCTTTGACTTTGTTCGTTTTTCTGGTTTTTTGAGTAAATACTTCATCAATTTTTAGTCTGTCTTTTTTTTTATACTGAGGATTGAATTCAGAGCCTTCACACTGAGCTACAGCCTTAGCCCTTTTTATTTTTCTAATTGTGAGATAGGATCTTGCTAAGTCACTTGAGTTACCCAGGTTGGGCTTGAACATGTGATTCTCCTACCTTAGCTTCCCAGGGTGCTGGGTCTTCTTTTCTAATATATATGTATTTAAGGCCATAAGTTTCCCTTGAGCACACCTTTATTTAGCTACATCCCACAAGTTTTGATAAGTCAAATTTGCATTATCTATAATGTAAAAAAATAGTTTCTAATTTCCAGTGTGGTATCTGTTTTAATTCAAAAAATTTTTAGAAGTATACTGTTTAACTTTCTTAATTTTGGGGATTTTCTAGTTGTTTTTTAAAAAAATATTTCTTGGGCAGTTGAAAATAAAGTATGTTCCCAGGCATGGTGGCACATACCTGCAATCCTAGTTCTTGGGAGGCTGAGGCAGGAGGATCACGAGTTCAAGGCCAGTCTGGACTACATACCAAGTTCAGGCTGGCCTGGACTACATAATGAGGTCTTGTCCCCAAACAAAAACAATTTTGTTGATGTACATGGTCTTCTATGTACATTGATTAACTTTGTTGATCATATATTCCAGTAGTCTCATTAAGGTAAAAAGAAATAGGTGAAATTTAAGTTTAATAATATATTTGATTCAGCCCAAATATCAAAAAGATTATCATTTCCACTTGTAATTGACATTAAAACATATTTGAATTATATTGAGTCTTTTTATTATGCTGAGTCTTTACAATCTAGTGTGTATTTTATACTTGGAGCCCATCTCAGTTTGGAGTAGCTGTATAAGGACGGCGTGCTAGCCAGTTGTGGCACTGGAGCTCCTGGAGTAGCCACATTTCAGGTGCTAACAGCTACAAGTGACTGTATATTATGCAGCATAGTTTAATTCTGAATTTGTGGATTTCTCCTTTTATATCTATCAATTTTGTTTTGTTTTGATAGTATTGAAGTACAAACCCAGTGTTGCTCTGCCACTGAGCTATGTCTCAGCTCTTTTTATTTTTATTTTGAAACAAGATCTCCCTGAGTTGCCTGGGTAGAACTTGAACTTGGGATCTTTGGCTTCCAGCCTGCCTAAGTGCTGCAATTACAGGTGTGTGTTGCTGTGCCTGTATGTATTTTGAGATTGTGTTTTAGGTACATTCAAACTTAGAACTTTTATCCTCTTGGTGGATTGAACTTTTGTTATTGTAAAGTGTCTCATTTTGTCTCTAGCATTGATTCTTATTTTAAAGTCTTTTTGATGTTTGTGTTTGCCACAGCACTAGTTGATATTTGCCTGAGTTCTTATAATTAGGGTGTGTCTCTCTGAACAGTATAGTGTGTGGTTAGTTTTATTTTGATCATCCTGACAATCTTTGTTTTTTAATTGGAGTATTTGCTCCATATACATATAACTTAATATTTGATGGTTTATAGGTACCACATTACTTTGTTTTTTTTGTCTTATCTATTCTGTCTTTTTGCCTTCTTTCAGAAGTATGAAGTATTTTAAATTCTATGTTTCTTCTGTTAAGTTTTTGGATATATGTATATATACTCATTCCTAGGTAATAGGGTGCATTTTAAATTTATGCCTAATTTAGTACTTTTTTCTGTTTTTTTTTTTTTTTCTTGGTACTGGGGATCGAACTCAGGAACTTGGGCCTGCAAGGCAGGTGCGGTACTGCTGAGCTAAATCCCTGGCCTCAATTTAGTACTTTTATTGTTTTCTAGCTACTGCTGTTTTCTTAGGTGCTTGAACTGCATTTAACCCTTTCCAGCTTTTGTGTTATTGTAATATTTTATAATTTTAGATATTTTTGGCATTGTCAACATTGTTTTGCATAATTAATGTTTACTTAGATTTATACATTTTATTTAATTTATTGCTCTTCATTCCTTATTTTTTCACATTTCTTTCCTATTTCTTTTAGTTTATATCTGTGGGTGATGAGTTGTCTTTCTGCTTGCCTGAAAAAACCTGTTTTGCCTTCACTTTTGAAGAATGTTTTTGTCAAGTGAAGAATTCTGGGTTTTTGGTTTTTTTAATGGACTTTTTCTCCTTTTTAACTTTAATTATTTTTTCACCATTTTGTAAGTTGCCTGCTTGCTGTTTCCTGGGTTCCTTCTCATTTTTTCTCTTTTTTTGTGTGTGGTACTGGGGATCGAACTCAGGACCTTGTGCTTGTAAGGTTTTTTTTTTTTTTTTTGGTACGGGAGATCGAACTTGGGACCTTGCGCTTGCCAGGCAGGCACCAGAACCACTGAGCTAAATCCTCGGCCCAAGGACCTTGTGCTTGTGAGGAAGTTGCTGCGGCACTGAGCTAAATCCTCAGCCTTCTTATTCTTTCTTTCCACCTATTCCTCCTCCTCGAAGACTACTTCTCCTCCCTTCCTCTTTTCCTATTCCCCTTCCTCCTCCTCCTCCTTTTTTGGGGAGGGGCAGTCTCACTGCATAGTTCAGGCTGGCCTTGAACTCTTTCATTTAAATTTTTTTTTATTAGTACATATTGGTCTTGAACTTTTTTCAATTTTTATTTTTCATTAGTACATGTTTGCGGTATATAATGATTACATTCTCCGTGGGGTGTTGGTACAGGTGCATAACATATCTCAATTATTTTCTTCATTCCTTTCCCCTCACCTCACTTCCCTCTCCCCTTCTTCCATCTTTTGCAAAAGATCAGCGTTATTTCCTATTATCTTTTATTTTGGTCTTTGTATTTTGGCTTTCTTATATAAGAGAAACCATGCAATATTTAAACTTGTGTGTCCGATTTATTTCACTTAACATTATAATCTCAAGATGCATCCAGTTTCCTATAAATGACTCATTTATCCTTTATGTCAGAGTAGCACTGTATATACCAGGTTTTTTTTAATCCATTCATCTTTTGATGGACATATATGGTGTTGAACTCTTGATCCTCCTGTCTTAGTTGCCCATGTGATGGGATTACATACATGCACCACCATGCTCAGCTTCCCGCTTTTCTTTTCTTGAAAAGTCAACTTTTTGTGCTATTCTCCCTTTTTTGTTTTTTAGTACTGGGGATCAAACTCAGGTCCTTGCACTTACTTGTGAGGCAGGCGGCCGCACCACTGAGCTAAATCCACAGCCCTTCTATTCTCCCATTTAAGGCAGTGCCTTTTTCCTCTTGTTTCTTTTTCTTTCTTTCTTTCTTTTTTTCTTTTTCTTTTTTTTTTTTGATACCAGGGATTGAACTCAGGACCTCGCGCTTGCTAGGCAGGCGCTGTGCCACTGAGCTAAATCCCAGGCTTTTTTTTTTTTTAAGACAAAAGTCTCACTATGTGGTTCAGGCCAGACTTGAACTTACTATGTAGCCCAGGCTAGCCCCAAACTTGAGGCAGTCCTCCTAGATTACAGGCATGCTCCACCACGCCTGGCCTCTGAATGTTTTCTTTTTGCCTTAGGCATCAGCAAAATTGCTGTTCTTTGTTGCATCAGTGACTTGATTGTTTAATCAGTTAAAAATGTTTTGATTATTTTCTCTGTAAATATTCCCTATTTTCTGTTGAGTTCCATTTCAGAATCTCCATTTGTATGTGCCTTAGACTTTTTATTTTTTACCATATCCTATATGTTTCATATGCTCCCTGAAATATTTTTAAAACTTTTCTATTTCTGTTTAGATATTTGTTTACTGATCTTTTCCCCAGCTTATTGGTTCTTCTTTCAGCTGTATCCAAATTGCTGTTTAGGCTATAGCTTATTTTCATTTACTGTATGTTTTTAAGTTCTGGAATCTGTGATTCTTTTTAATAATCTAGTTCTCCAGTGAAAATTTTCCCTTTGTGAAGTATAATTTTGAACATTTGAGGTTTGCATCTGGTAACTCTACTGTGTGAACACCTCTGGGTCTTTGTCTAGTTCTGTTTTTCTTCCTAGTCCTGTTTGTTGATATTCTCTTTTTTGTTCCTTTACTTGAGCATTTGTATTCCAGATGAAAGACTGTAGTGGGTTGGGAGATGCTCTATCCCTCCTGTCATGTGATAAACAGTCACCTCATTCAGTTCAAGACTTGAGGCTAGGATTCCGTCTTTGTAAGCTGCAGTCTCAGCCACCTTCATCACTGTTGCCTCCAGGTTTCCTAGGGCCCCTCCTGCTTGGTGGGTCTTGAAGTTCAGTTTTTATCTCTGACACTACTAGGAACTCTGCTTCTCGCCACATTTTGTAGAATGTTGGTCTCCTTGTGTCTTTTTCTCTGGAATCTTGACCCCTTCTATTCTAGATGTTAGGCCTATGCTCTGATTTTTGTCTTCCCAGGCCCAGCAGAACACCTAGATTCTATTAACCTCTACTTTCTGCTCTGTTTTCTTCCTATCTTATGGTGCACTGCCCCCAGTCTCTGCAGAATTGTCACGTTCTCTGAGGAAAAGAGCAGGGCTCTGAGTGTGGGACTCATTTCAGTGAGTTTCCCTGTTCGGGTGGAATCTTGGCCTCTCCCTCTCGCTGCCTGTATGGGATTGTTAGCAAATGCATCCCACTTCTCTTGTACTTGGTGGGTTAACATTTTACAGTCTGTGTTGTGTAACTGGAAGTGGAAGAAAAGACTGATGTGCCCTCTCCATCTGCAGTGGCATATGGAAAGTTTTAGTAGATATATTTATCATTATTATTATTATCACTTATTAGGAGTAAACAAAACCCAGTAATCTTTGCTTGGTAGTCACTGTTCAGTTTCCAGTCAGAATCCCTAATCTGCTTTGCCCAGCCACTTAACCTTGGGAAGACAGTGGAGTGAGTGGCCCAGTGCTGGTCCTTAATTTCCTGGGTCTTTGAAGTTCTTCTATTCAATTCTAGTCTGTCTTCCCTTTGCTGTGCTGCTCCAGGGAAAAGGCAGGGACAAAGGACAAGCTAGGGAGGTGGGAGAGATTTCATGATGTTTATTCTATGAGTTGATCATGTGTGACTTTTCTTTCTCAGTTTTTTTTTTCCTCCCAGTACTGGGGACTGAACCCAAGACCTTCACAATGAGCTATAGCCCCAGCTTTTTTTTCTTTTTTCTTTTTCTTTTTTATTTTGAGACAAGGTCTTACTGAGCCTAGGCTGGGTTCAACCTTGTGATCCTCCTGCCTTAGTCTCCCAGACTGCTGGAATTTTACAGGTGTGTGCCACCACGCCTGCCTCTCCTTTCTCAGGTTCATTCTCTTTCTTTTCTTTTCTTTTCTTTTCTTTTCTTTTCTTTTCTTTTCTTTTCTTTCTTTCCTGCTTTTAGGCATCCCTTCAATTTCAGTTTGAAGTTTTAGCTGCATTTTCAAATGCAAACTATTCTTAAATTCTAATGCAATGGTTTTACAGTCTTCTTGAAAGTAACAAATGAGATTTACCAAAGACATGTTACTAGGAGAACTCTGGCTTCCAAGAACTCTATAAATCAAGAAAAGGGAGTCTGTTCAGGCTGAATTGCAAATGGGTCCCCAGATTTTGCCTTTGTTTCTTGCAGAATTTGCTAATCCTTATGTAGGAGTCCAGAACTCAGAGTGCTGTGAAGAATAGTCTTAAAAATCATACCTCTGAGTGGGGATTTAGCTCAGTGGTTCTGCCGCCTGCCTCACAAGCACAAGGTTCCAAGTTCAATCCCTGGTACAAAAAAAAAAAATCATACCTCAGCGAAAACTGCATCTACCTTTGTTAGGTGTGTTCATTGGCAAAGCAGTGGTAGAGATCATGCTGGATGGGTTGGGAAGGAAGTATGCAAGCAGAGCTTGGTTAGACAGTATTTCTGTCATGAAGGTGTGAGATGCTGTACTAAAATAGGACACTAAAATACAGGGAGTGGAGTTAAAACAGAATCACCGAACAGAATGGTGGCACTAGAGGATGAGAGAAGAATGGTGATGCCCAGATAAAGCTTGAGTGGGAAGCAAAGGAAGACACTGGCATTTAATATGTTTGGAGGTATTTTTTGGTCGTTACTCTTGGACCTTGAGGGAAGGGAAAAGTGGAACTAGATAAGCTTGGCCAGAGACAGAGAGGGCTCTGCCCTTAGGGATTTACACCACACACCTATGTCCAAGACAAGTGTAAGTTGTGAGACATATCCTAACAGAATGAAGTAGTTAAAGGGAAATAGGTTAAAGGGGCGGGCTGCATAGCACTAGTTTGTCCAGGAAGACAGCACTTTCTGAGGGAGTCACTTTCCAGTAAGGAGTTGGAGGCAAGAAGGAACTTAGCTGGCTCAAGTGTTGGGAATGGGATTATAGCTCTTGGACCTTGAGGGAAAGGAAAAGCGGAACCCGATGAGCTTGGCCAGGTGGGCAATGATGGGCTCAGACAGAGCCTTGCAAGGGTGGGAGTAGCTTTTGTTTTAAGTACTTTTGAGGCCTCTGTATTTTGTATACTTTGTGGAAGGTAGGGGAATAGCAAGAAGTGACATGATTTGGTTGAGTTGTTGTTTTTTTTGTACCACGAATAGAACTCAGGACCTTGTGTTTGCCAGGCAGGCTTGGCGCCGCTGAGCTACATCCCTAGCTTGGTTGAATTTTTAAAAGATTTTACAGTGTGGATGGTGTATTGAGTTGGAAGTAAGAATGGATGCAGGGTGGAAACCAGGTTAGAGAAGGGTCGCCTCCATGTGTGAGTTGGGGTGTCACATTAGTGCTGTGGGCAAACATTCGCTTTTCCTATAGAGCACAAAAGAGTATATGCTTTTACATTCACTGTTTCATATAAACAGAATATGCTTTTACATATTATGCACATAAGTATTTTAATGTGACATAATGTTTATGTGTATGTAATATGTACATTAACATATTCCATTATTTTATGAGTACCTTGTTGTCTAGGAACTGAATATTCAAAATGTGATAAGGGTAGCATACATACCTTATAAATTTCTTCAGTTGTATAAAGAGAGGTGGAGGAAGGAATGGAGCCCATGTAGTTTGGTTTGAGCAAGTTAATATAGGGGTGACACAGCTCTAGAACACTTGCTGTTGTCATCTGTTTGGGTAGAACTTGGACAGTGGCTTTGCCTGAGCATTCCAGTACCCACTGGGCCCCTCACCCTCATGGCTTCTTCTCCCACATGCTTAGCTTGAGATCATGTTTATACTTAATTTGGGTGGACTTTAGGGTCCTTAAATTCGACATTGGCCAAATTCATCTTTCTCCTAAATTTGTTCCTCCTCTTACGAGTGATGCTACTAACTACCTGGTCAGGTAGGCTAGACCTTCAGGCAGTAGTGCCTCTTTTCTGCACTGACCTCCTCCTGATAGTTTCTCAGACCCATAGTCTGGACCTTTCCATCTCTCAGAAGTCATCTCTGACCCATTTTTGTCCAGGGCGATCTGGACCCTGTTGTCTTCATCTGGCTGATTCCAATAGGTATTCTGTAGCTTCCCTCCAGCTCATTATTGGTTGGTGCAGCAGGGCCTTTCTAAAATGCAAATCTGCCCTTCTTTAGCTTAAAATGTCTCCTAGAGCACAGATCATCTCTTCTGGCTCCACTAGCTTCCCCAGTTCCTCCCAGTTGTAGGTAGTGCTCCATAGGCATATTCTTTGTCTTTCTGTAGCTTCTTTGTCAGTGTGCTGTTCTTTTAGACTGGGCCTTTCATAACCAGTCTCCTGCTTCCTAACTCTTCATGCTAGCTACTACAAAGGAATTTGGGTTCTTTTTTTTTTTTTTTTTTTTTTTTTTTTTTTCTTATTTTAGGTATTGGGGATCGAACTCAGGACCTTGCAGGAATTTGATTTTTTGAGAACTAAATTTAAAATGCTCATCTTGGGCCAGGGATTTAGTTCAGTGGTTCTGCTGCCTGCCTCGCAAGCATAAGGACCCGAGTTCGATCCCTGGTACCAAAAAAAAAAAATACTCATCTTCTGGCTGAGTTCAAAGTGCCAGCTTACCATGCATGAGGTCCTGGGATCCATTCCCAGTGCCTGAGCACATGCACTTGTATGTACACACACACACACGTACACTCACACAGCTCATTCTGACACAGTAGTCTGCATTCTGTTCAGAAAACAGTTCTTACTTGGAAGAAATGTCATGCATAATGGTCTTCATCCTTATAACTTGTATATTTACATGTTTTATTGGTTTAGCAACTTTAAGAGTTAAAAATATGCACAAAGTATAGTACATTCTGTATGCACTGGGTATACACATCATCTTTTATGGAGCTTCACCTGTCTTCCCTACTGTTAGCGCTGTTTCAGAGACACAGTTCTAGCAATCTCATTTTTGGTGGTACAAAATGGGATCACTTGGCTGAGATTGCAGATCTTTCTTTTGAGTCTTTCTGCATTTCTCTTCCCTAGTGTCCTTCCTTTCACCTACTTATTTTACTGTCTGTTGGGCTCTCTGCCCAGGAGTTGTTAGGTTGGAAGCTTCAGAGTGGTGATTTTCCCACTTTGTCCTGCCAATGCTGACAGACATTCATCTGTAAAGAGGAGCAATTTATTCCCTTTTTCCCTCTCCATCCCTATGGACACATTGTGTTTATTTAGTATTAGAATCATCATCATAGTTATCCAGTAGGTGCTCGTATTGTCCCCTTCAGATTAGCTCCCATGTTATTCTGCCAAGGCCCTGTTAGTTTGAAGTGTTTCATTGCTTTATGGCATAAAACTTTGTCCTGGGCCCATTTTGTGCTTTTTCTGCCTGAGATGTGAAATCCTTCCTCAATTCCTGTCAGTGGTGAAATGATACTTAGAAGTCATTATCTGGGGGCTATGCTTATCATCACAGGAATCAGCATCTTACAGGTTTTCAGTGAACAGAACAAGAAAAAAAAATTCATAGAAAACCCCAAATTTCATATTGATATTCCTTTTTAAATTAAAACTTCATTCTTTTATTATATTTATATTTTCTTACCTTGACAATCTTTTTAATAACACGATTTTCTTCATCCCATGATATACATAAAATGGCTTCAACATTTTTTTTTGGTACTGGGGATCAAACTCAGGACCTTACGCTTACAAGGCAGGTGCGGTGCCACTGAGCTAAATCCCCGGCACCTCCAACATTTTAATAACTTTTTTTGTGGTACTGGAGATTGAACTCAAGGCCTTTGTACTGAGCTACATCTGCAGCATCACTCCCTTCACCTCCCTTCACCCCTTTTTAAATATTTAAAACTATATTACTGAGTTGCCCAGGCTAGTCTCAGATGTGCAGTCCTTCTGCCTCAGTCTCCCAGAGTGCTGGGATTTAGGCATGTGCCACCTGTCAGAGATGTTCCTATTTATTCTTACTTTTAAGGTTTGCGTTTATCATTATGAGTTTATTTTTTAAAAAATACATAACGCATCTACATAGTTCATAAGGTGGAACTCTATAAAAGTCTTGCTCCTATCCCTGTTCCAGCATCTCCCATAAGTGGGGTGACCGCTGGTCCCAGTTTGCCTGGAACAATCCCAGTTTGTGGTTTGTGCTGGAGCACTTAGTGATAAGGCCCCCTTTTCATTCTCAGCCGAAGCTGTGTTGGTGCCTGCTAATGCTAATTTAGAAATGTGGACAAAATGTTTCTTCTTTGTAGATTTTTTTCAGTGTAGCTAAAAGTAAGCACTTGGCGGAATCCTACAGACGTTTGGATTGTGGTTCTCTTGGCAAGGGAATATGAACCCAACGGAGTTCATATTCTTGCTTTTCAGAGTCTCATTCTTATTCTGAGGAAGAAATTTCATTTTGATCCAAAAATAATTTGGGAGCTTGAAGCTTATTCTTCATTTTCAAGTTTTTCTACTTTAAAAATGGGCTAATTATCCCTCCTGCCTGTGTAGTTTTAAACCTTTGCCAATACTAATACAAAAATTGATTTCAAGCGGTGACACAAAGTTGTTGAATCATATATAGAAAAGTAAAAGCTGTATTTGACATTAGTCAGTATTTTTTTTGGTACCGGGGATTGAACTCGGGTCCTTGCACTTGCGCAGCAGGCGGCGAAACCACTGAGCTAAATCCCCAGCCATTAGTCAATATTTTTGAGTAGTTGAACTCTTGGAATCTAAAGGTGCTGTTGTGGAGCCAGAGTACTCTGAAATCTACTGCAAAAGTAATTTATGACAGGCAAGGTCATTGGGTCCTGTGTACCTTAGAGATGTGATGGAAATAAGATTATTTTAAATAGTCTGTGTATTAATTTGAATAGTCTGATGTGATGCTAATTTTTCTATAAATTGAAACTTAAAGGACTTCATTTGCAAAGGCAGGTGTGGTGGTGCATGTCTGTAATCCCAGCACTGGAAGGGACAGGCAGGAGGATTGTTCCAAGTTCTAGTCCAACCTAGGTAGGCTACATAGTGAGTTTAAGGCCAGACGGAACTACATAGCAAGACACTGTCTCAAAAAAACAAAACGGAAGACTTCATTTGTGATTAAATGTGAAATCCAATTGATAGAAGGAGTTTTAAAGAAATTCTGTGTAGAATTTTACTTTGCTGTTTTGTGGCTTAGCTCCTTTACCTCTACATCAGACACTGTTATGTTTGCATTGAAGGTAGCCTGTTGGCAAACTCTCCTTTCATTTTTCTTGTTTTTTAAAAGCATTTTGCAAAACATAATTGTGTGCATTCTCTTTCTCCATTCTTTTCTGTGATTGGTGGAGAGTGATTGAATAGTTTCAAAACAAGCTGTACACCATGTACGTCCTTGCTTGACTTATTCTTTCTGTCTGTCTGTAAGATACATTCCACCCTGCCTTCTCCTCACATGTATTCATAGGTCAAGGTGAGCAAATGGTAAGGAAAAGTCGCCTTATAGGTGGAGCATGTATTTGGAGCAAGCCACTTTTCCCTTTGTCAGTCACCTCATCACTTGAGTTTTCTCATCAATAAATTAGGGACAATGATTATTTTATGTTTTTTAAAGCAAATATTTATTGCATATTTACTGTGTTAAGCATTTTCTGAGGACTGAGTGAGTATGTTAGTGTGTTACAGTTTGGGTCTAGATATCCCCCCGAAGCCTCATGTGGTCAGACGTGGCCGAATCTAGAGTATGTGATGCTGGGATTAAGGATGTGTGATTACTAAACTAGTACACTGATTGGCTTGGCATCATCCCAATCCCCAGTAGTCTGGATAAGATAAAAGGGACAGAAAGACACTGTTAAAGGTTCCCTTGTTGCTTTTGCTACCATGTGGGTGCCATGAACTGTTTCTCCTCTGTGATCCCTCTCTGCCATGTGCCACTCTGCCTTGGAGCCAGCTGATTATGTATTGAAACCTCTACAAACTGTGAACTAAATAAACCCTTTCCCCTTTAACTTTGAATGTCGGGTATTTTGTCTCAGCAATTAGAGAAAAGTAACTAAGACAAAATTTGGTACTGAGAGTTGGGTCACTGCCACGACATTGCCTAGCCATGTGGCTCAAGAGCCTTTGGAACTGACTTGTAGGAAGGGGAAGAATTAGGAAAGGTTCAAAGATGCCAGCTGAAAAAGTAGAGCTGAATGGCTTAGGCTCTGTTGTATGGGAGATTCTGATCAGAGCTCAGAAGATCAGAAAGCTGGTACAGACTAGGCTCAGGAAGTTTCTGCTGAGAAGAAAGACTGCATTGGCTGGTGGCCTCCAGATTGTGTGTGTTATGCCTTGGCAGAAAGTTTGTCTACATTTTGCTCATGAGAGATTTTGCCTGAATCTGAGATTAAGGGCAGTGGACTGATTCATCTGGCAGAAGAAATTTCAAGGCAGTCTAATGTTGAGGCGGTGGCATGGCTACTGTTGGGGGCTTTTAGCCAGATTTATGTTGAGAATCAAGAGCAAAGGGCCCAGGAGAATGATTTAAAATGTTTTGAGTTTGCCCAGAAAGGAAGCTTCGGTAAAATTGTGGTCTGCAAAGATAGAGTAGAGATCTTGACTGCTGAGAAGGAATGGGAGAATAGAAAAGATGGCCTGAGGGCATCACAAGAAGCAACAAGACCCCACACTTTGCAGCCTCAGAGTTGCAAAAGTGAAAGATTTTGCTTTGAGAAGAGAGTCCCAGAGTACCATGTTCCAGAATGGCAGTGGCCTAGTGAAGTTTTTCCTTGGGACCTGATTCATAGGCACTAGACCCCTACAGCCAAGGGAGAAGGAAGCCTGGCTACTTCTCCAGCTGGCAGCAGACCTTGGTATCGTCCACTAGTGCTGGTTTTAGGAGCATGCAGAATACAAGAGTTGTGGGGTCAGGAAGGCTTCTACCCAGATTTCTGAAGAATGCCTGGGAAACCAGGCAGTGTGCCCTTGAGAGGGCAGTGTGTGAAGCCATAGGTGCAGTGGAGACCTCAGAAGTTTGGAGAAGCCAGCAGCATTGATCGTCTGAGGAAAGCTACAAGAAGGGAGCAGAACCAGCCCAAGAGAGAAGCTATGGGAGCTACAACCACCAGAAGTGCTGTAGGGGCAGAGGTGCCCACGCATTTTGGAGTCCACAACTTGCCACACGTTGCCAGCGATGCTGAAAGTGGAACTGTGGGATTTAATGTTTGCCCTGCTGGATTTTGGACTTGTTTTGGTCCCATTCTTTTGTATCCCCATTTGTAACTGTTGGAATGAAAATATCTATCTTGTGCCATTGAATGTTGGAAGTGTATAACTTTCTTTTCATTTGTACAGAGGCTTGCAGCTAAGAAATTGCCTTAAATATCAGAGGAGACTTTGGACTTGGACTTTTAAACAATTCTGAAAATGTTAGGACTTTGGCAACTCTTAGAGATGGACTTAAATGCCTTTTGCGTAAAGGAATTACATGAGTTTTGGGGGGGGGCCAGGAGTGGAATGTTATGGTTTGGGCCTAGATATCCCTCCAAAGCCTCATGTGGTCATAGGTGGCTTTTTTCAAAGGTGGCTGAATCTAGAGTGTGTGATGCTGGGATTAAGGATGTGTGACTACTAAACCAGTACACTGATTGGTTTGGCATCATCCCAATCCCCAGTAGTCTGGATAAGATAAAAGGGGCAGAAAGACACTGTTAAAGGTTCCCTTGTTGCTTTTGCTACCATGTGGGTGCCATGAACTGTTTCTCCTCTGTGATCCCTCTCTGCCATGTGCCACTCTGCCTTGGAGCCAGCTGATTATGGACTGAAACCTCTACAAACTGTGAACTAAATAAACCCTTTCCCCTTTTACTTTGAGTGTCGGATATTTTGTCTCAGCAGTTAGAGAAGAGTAACTAAGACAGGGTTTTTAGGAGATTAAACGAGATAATAGCATTCATTACCTCCAGTCCTCTTTGTGGAAATGATCTCACTGAAGCTCCTTAACAGGGTTCTAAAACCGATGATATTGGAGCCTGTTTTGTAGATCACAATGTTGAAGCACAGAGAGGTCTGAGCACTTGCTCAGAATCCTGTGGTTACTGAGTGGTGGAATCCACATTGAACCCAGGCAGTCTGACTCCAGAGTGCTCTGAGTATGTTACAAGATTAGGCACAGCAGTACTACTCAGACGGCCCCAGGTTGCCCTGGACCCCATGTACTGGCTCTGTAGCAGAGTCCTTATCTCCCAGCCAGCTGCTCTCTACCCTTCCCTATAGCTATAGAACTCTCTGCCTAGGATGGGGACCTAAGACTAGCTAGGTTCCTTCCCTTGCAGCCTGGCACTGTTCTGTCTCCAGTGCTGAGCACAGGGCCTGGCACACTGGGTACACAACAATATGTTGTTGTGGAATAATGAAATGAGCTCCTGATGTCTGAAGTTGGTTTCTCTAATACCCAGAATATTTTTAACAGTCACCTGTTCTAAGTGCCTTGTCTGGTTCTGTTTCTAGCTCTTCCACTTGATTAATCCAAGACATTCAGAGTTTTTATTTTTCTTCATTTCTTTTTCCAGAAGCTTTCTCCCAGTGCAAAACAAGGGGATTCAAGTATGTCATATGTTAACCTCATACCAAGTGTGTGTCCCTTATTTGTTTCCTGTCAGTTGACTCTTGGCCTATCGTAAAGTTAAAATTTACCAAACTGCAACTGCATCAATATTTTTAAAATAACTTTAAACAAATCACTGGAACAGTTGAGAAAAAAAATAAAAGCAGTGTTAAGGAGTT
>NW_004624767.1:16986585-16997102 GCF_000247695.1 Heterocephalus glaber | reverse complement strand
AGGACCTCGGTAGGGCATGCACAGACCTGCCTGTCTTCAGCGGGCTGATTCGGTGTCTTCCACCTGACTCAGGACCTCGGTAGGGCGTGCACAGACCTGCCTGTCTGCAGCGGGCTGATTCGGCGTGTGTTCCGCGCGACTGGGGACCTCGGCGGGGTGTGGGCAGACCTGCCTAGGAGTTTAATAGATCTGCCAGCCCTTGTTTGCATGTCACAAGGGGCGAGGCCTTTCCCCTCTTTTTTTGGTACCAGGCATCAGGGACCCCTTGATCAAGACCTTGTGCTTGCAAGGCATGCGTGGTGGCACTGAGCTAAATCCTCCCCCCCTTTTTTTGAGACAGGGTCTCACTGTGTAGTTCAGGCTGCCCTTAAACTCAGCTATGTAGCCCAGGCTGGCCACGAACTCAGCGTCTGTCCTCCTGCCTTAGCTTGCCATGCTGCCTAGGCAGTGGTCCTCTTGCCTTAACCTATTCATGCCCAGATTGTTCCCTGCCTTTGACATGTATAGCCTACAGGGTTGCACAGTGTGTAAGCATGGTGGCCTAGCAGCCAAGAAGTGGCTATGGTTCTGGTTTGTCACAGTGAACCTCTTGGGACCTGGGATTACTTCCTGGCAGGGTAAGGGGATAGGCAGGCTTTGGCGGTTTAAAGCTGTTTAGAAGAAGTCTATCTCTGAGGAGTCTTTTCAGTAGATTAACCAGTGCAGAGGGCTCAGGTGAGAGGTGGTTTCCCTGGATTCCCACCTGCTAAAACCCCATTGGCCTCTTGCTTTACCCTAGCCCCTGAAGGGGCAGTGGAACACTTGGAAACCCTAGGGCAGTGGTGGTGAACCTATTAGAGCTTTCAACGATAACAAACAGCTGGCTATGGTACATGAGTCAGGGAAAACTAAAAGGTTCATCACTGGCCTAGATGGTTGTGAAGTTCCCTTTGTGCTCTATGCTTTCGTAAATACTCTGGAGTTTATGCAGTTATTGTTTGCATGTTGTAAAGAAGGTCACATTTGACTTCAGTGTTCAGCTGCAGAAGACCTGAACCTGTGGTTGGAGAAGGTTGGTGAAGGTTGGTGAAGGCCATGTGGTAGGGCCACCCAGAGAGAATCCATGGTGTGCATGCTGAGGTCTGTCCTTTTGTGGCACATTTGTGTGGGATGGCCATGTCCACATCCTTCAGCTACTGACAGTCACCAAATTTAGCTTTTGAGTGGGGATGTCATTCCTACCTTGAGTTTAAGAATGGAGATTTTGCAAGGACCAGGACTCAAAAGGGAAATTGAGAGACTTTTCTTTATCATGTTGGTTTCTGTGGTTTACAGGTAGAATTGCTTGTTCATACATTGTGGCTTTGTGGTTGTGCATAGAAGCTTAGGCTCTGAGCCTGAGTTGTCACTTCAGCTGTGCTGCTCATTGTGGGACCTGCCTCACAGGGTTTTGGGGGAAGATAGTTTGAGGTCATTGCCATGAGGTGGGGTGATCAAGTGTGGTGATAGTGAAGAATGCTTTTCCTCATGATCTCCAGAGTTAATCATGGTGAGCGGGAAAGGATAAAAATGGGGGAAAATGTTAACACCATGGAAATGACCATTGTCTGTAGTAATAATCTCTGCCTCCATTCAGCATGACCAGTATGAGGTGGTGTCTGAGGGTGGTGGTGTTTTTAATATGCATTCATCCTTTTCCCTGAGAAGTAGCTGAAGTTCTAGACTGTGAAAATACAAGTAATGAGTAAAGTATGCATGCTAAGTCAAGGAACTTATTTATAGACTGCCTGTGTGATGAGTGCAGAAAAATAAATTACTGGAAGGATCTTGAGTAGGTCACAATATCTGTAGGAAGGTGGGAGAACCAGGCTTGTAGACCATGGGATCCATTGTGCTGCAGAGCCTGCTGAAGCTGCTGGTCCTGGAAGCTGTGCCCTGTGATGCCCCTGGCGCCATGTTGGATGGCCTTCTCTGGACCACTGTCCTTCTCATTCAGAGTTAGCTCTTAGGTGATGGGCAGGTGCAGGAGAGGGTGGGAGAGCAAGTTGCTGGGAAGCTGGCTGCTTTCTGTTCCTTAAGGGTAGACCATTAGCCATAGGAAAGGAGTTCAGGTGCTGGGTGGCTAAATCAGATGACAAGCAGCAATAGCATGACTGAAATTATTATTAGTCAGGCCTCTAAAATTGAGGAAAGCAGATGGTTTTCCTTGTATGGTGGTGACACTGCTGCTTCCCAGCTGGAAGTTTCAGGAAAACTTGGCGTGTGAATTTCTCCTATCCTCCAATTTTCCCCTAGAAAACCCACATTAGCTTTTTGGATTTCCTTTCTTTTATCACCCTTCTATTGTATGACTACCCTTGTTATTTTTGTTACTGTACCTGATTATCTTTAGTCTGCTTCAAAGAGACAGAGTAGGAAAAAATTTCACAAACAAAATATTCGTGTGAAGTTGGGCGTGGTGGTGCATACCTGTAATCCTAGGTATTTGGGAGGTTGAGACAGGAGGGTTGCAAATGCAAGGCCAGCCTGGGCAACTTAGATCCTATGGGGGAAGAGGGCTGTTAAGTGTAGCTCAGTGGTGGTGTGTCCCTTGGTTTGATCCCTTGTACCACACATATAAAAGAAGAAAAGTGAGTCTAGTGGGGTGCCTGTCAGCTGAGTAGTAGAAAGGCCCTTGTAAGAAATGATAGTGAGGAATTAGAATTAAAGTTTTTAATTGGAAAGAATGTATGTTCCACAGTTGCTTCCTTGTGCAAACTATGAAACTACTTGTTCCAAAAAGACTTTAGCAGTGATTTAAGAGATTGCTTGAAAGCACATTCCTGTGGATAAGTTCTAAGTGTTTTTTACAAACCTTTGGCTCTCTGGTGCTTTTTTTGTGTTCCTTGAACTGTATTTCTGAAATAAATGTTTGTTATTAGCAGGGCCAGATGCTGCAGGAAGTGGTCTTTCTTAGAATGTACTTCCCTGTGCTGATACAATAGCCTGGTTATAGACATTTACTGTCAGGCCTAAAAACTGCTCTTGTTGCTCCTCAGAGGCCTTATGGACACAATGACAGGTAACTTGGTATCTCCATAGAAACCGTGTTCTCCTGTGTTTGAAACGCTATTGGTAGTGCTTCCATTTTAACTTCATCTTTAAGAGTCTCTCATTGGAAGCATTATGGTACCATTGCATGTAGAGGTATTAACACATATATTAAGTCATTTAAAACTGTCAGCCATTTAAAGGGCAAGTATCTAAATACAGCTCTTCTTCATTCAACAATTAATTTTACCATTGCTGCTCCATTTAGTGAAACAGATTCAGTTAGGTGCAGCTTCAAAGACCACAGAATATCACTTGGTGCCCTCGTTCATGGCTCCCTGGTTTACTCTGCAGTATAGACAGGGCCTTGGTGTTTTCTCCACCTAAGCAAAACCTCTGGAAGAATTGGGGGACAGGAAGCACTTTCTCTCCAAAGATGTTTGGATCAAGAGCTGACAATATTGGGGTCAGGGATTTAGCTTGTGGCACTGCGCCTGCCCCACAAGCACAAGGTCTTGAGTTCGATCCCTGGTACAAAAAACAAACAAAAAGCTGATGATAGAGCACTTGCCTACCAGGAACAAGGCCCTAGGTTCCATCCCCAGCACCAAAAACAACAAAACAGATGTTTGGATAATTATCTTCATTTGAATAGAGGAGTGTGGCCTTGACTGAGAAGTAACCTGAAGACTGATCTCTCTTGTGGTTCTTCTGGAGATTCCTTCTATGGTATCACTGCCACCTTTCTGAAGGCAGTCTCTGTCTTCAGCCCATTTGGAGCCCCAGCCCTACATTTTGTAGTATGTTTTAGACAGTCATGTGACTATCCTTCTGTACCTCATGTCCACCTTGATGCTCATCTTTCTTTCTAAGTTAGTCTCTTCGTTGCCTCCCTATCTTCTCTACAGGCTTCTTCCTGCATCACCCTTCACTGCTCATTGCTCATCCTCAGTATCCCTTGGTCCAGTCCTCTCAGGTTGTTCTATCTAACCCCCACACCTACCCACCCTTTTGTATTCCAGTCCCTTTCCATCTAGCTGGCACATGTCATACTGCTCCCAGTTTAACAAATTCACAAAGGGGCAGTAATTTGTATGTTTCCCTGCTGGTTAGTTCTGATTTGAATTCGATTGTCTAATATATAGCTAACCTGTGCATGCTCTTCTTAATGTAAGACACTAAAACAAAAACAGTCATTGTTATTTCATGGCTAGATTAAGCTCAGGGATAAATTTTTCTTTTATTATTTGTTTTTCCTTGGTGATTCTTCTCATTTTTGTTTGAGATTTTCATTTGTAAGTAATACATAATTTGTGTGTGTATGTGTGTGTGTGTGTGTGTGTGTGTGTGTGTTATAACCTATTCTTTTTTTTGTACCAGGGATTGAACTCAGGACCTTGCACTTGGGCAGCAGGCGCCGGAACCACTGAGCTAAATCCCCAGGCTAACCTATTCATTTTTGAATTTTGATTAATATTTATATTTAGCAGTAATCAGATTCAAACAACTAACTGAATTGTTCCATTTGTAGACTTTATTAATTTTATTAGTAAAAAGACCGATAAAACTGATTAGATCTGTTTGTACCATCAGTGATACAAGCTGCCCCATGGTACAGTCATGCATTTGCCTCTGATGATTCAAGCCAGGGTGAACATGTTAACCTCTTCCACTGCTTTGAATGTTGTTCTTTGATGTGTCTGGAGGCAGAAGGGACAAAATTTCCCTGGTGTAGGTTTTCTCACTTCTCCCATACTCTTGCCTCTCTTGGAAAGTGCTTCTGCATCCTAGCCAGACCAATCCATCAACTCTGCGCCTTCGCTTACACCTTTTCCTGAATTGCCTTTCCTTCCTCTGAACTCAACCCCAGGTCTGAAGGCCAAAGTCAGGCTTGTGGAGAGATGTGCTTGAACCTCCTAAGTTGCTCGCTCTCCTCTTATTCATGCTGTCTGTAGGACAGATCAGGGACTGAGGCGTCAGCTTATTTTAGTTTTTATGTCATTTATCTTTACTGTAGTTATAAAGAATGTGCCTCAACTTTAAGAAAAACGTAGATGGAGGTGTGGTGGTACACACCTCTAATCCCAGCACTTGGGAGGCTGAGGCAGGAAAATAGCTGCAAATTGGAGGCCAGCCTGGGCTACATAATGAGTTCAAGGACCGCCTGGACTGTATAGCGAGACCCTGTCTCAAAAAAGAAAAGAAAAACAGGTGAGGTGTTAGAATGAAATGTATATATCAAGATTCACGAGATACCTTTGGAGGTTGGCCAGCATCTTTCTTTCCATTTGATTGTGGGGTCATTGGTTGATGGAAAATAGCCCCCTTTTCTGTTATTTCTTGCTCCATTGCTCCTTGCCCTCCTCCCACCTGCTTGGGTCTTGGATCCTCAACCTACTAACTTTTCCTCTAAGACTTTACCATGTATAAAAGTGACACACTTGTTTCCGATATTATGGGCAGATTTAGTGAAAACTAACATAAAGCACCTGCCACAATACCCTCAAAATGTAGACATCTGCTAGATACCTGGTATCCTTGTGCTAGTCCCTCAGCACAGCCTCCTTTTCCCAGCACAACTGGGTAAGACTGTGATAACTCCCCTCTGTGATACCATTGTTTCTTCCCCTGAAAATAACATCTGCCTTGGTTTCTGAGTCCCAAGACACTTATTAACTGAGTGACCTTTGTACCTTTTAAAGCTCCGTGGGTCTTTGTTCTCATTTGTAAAATGAGATAATTAGATGTGTGTTAGATGCCCCTGCCCAGAGCCTCGTGCAGTCATAGGTGGGGCTTTTTCAGAGGTGGCTGAATCTAGAGTGTATGATTGGTTCATAATGCAATGCTAGGATTAAGGGTGGGTGATTACTAAATCAGTCCACTGATTGGTTTGGCACCGCCCTGGCAACCTGGATACAATATAAGGGACCTAAAGAGGTTTGTCTTGTCTCTTGCTTGCTTTGCTACCTTGTGCCTGCCATGAACTGTTTCTCCTTTGTGATGCTTATCTGCCATGTCATCCTGCCTTGGAGCCAGCTGATTATGGACTAAAACCTCTATAAACCACGAGCTAAATAAGCCTTTCCCCTTTTGACTTTAGGTGTCAGGTATTTTATCTCAGCAAATAGAAAATTAACTAAGACAATGTGCCTTACTGATTTGCTGAGTATAAAATGTAATAATATATTACAATATTTTGAAAACTGTAAATATTAAATAAATGTTATTTCAGCTTACATTTTGTGAGTACTTAGCATTGTGCCTTAGACTTTTTTGTTATTGTTCCATAAGTTATTTGAATTAATTGAGCTACTCATTTTTGAGTTTGTATTTCTATTTACTAAAGCTTAATGGAACTGCAAAAAAATCCCTAATGAAAGAAAGAAAGAAAAAATCCCTAGTGAAGTGCCTGCCTTTAGTTTTGTATCTAGAATTTGATTCATTCTGAGATGCCTGCTTTTTAAGTTAGAGGGTAAAACTGCTTATAATAAAGGGCTCTTGTCACAGTGGTTTGCAAGACATAAGCACACAGAACCATGGAATTTTAAAGCTACAAACAGTAGTATTAGCTGTGAAAGTAGGTCATTACTGATTTAGTTCCATATATATTTACTCTGGACACTTGGCACTTTGCTAGGTTCTTTGCCAGGGTTTAGAGTTTTAAAAGTGATGGAAAAGTTCTCTTAGGAAGCATAGAATCTGAGTAGATTCAGGGAAGTGCAGTAAAATGTTGGCAGTGCTGTGGTACCTGGAGTGAATCTTTCTGTTTCCCAGGGAAGGGGAGGGCCAAGAGAGCCTTCGCTGAGGAGGTGGCAGGTCAGAGTTCATACTGCAGGGGTGCATTTGGCATGTGGAAGGCCATGGATCTGGGCAGGAGGAGCACCAAGCAGAGATGTAGAATAGGGAAACCATGGTCCCTGGAGGAAGCATACTATGCCAGGGAACCGATGGGAGAAGGAGGGTTGACAGAGAAACAGGAAGGGCATTCAGCACTGTGAACACATGAAGGTGGATGCCAGAGGCTCAAGTGGGCCCCTGAGAACCTTTCTGAATAGCTCATGATGGACAAGATCTGCTCAGGCAGAGAGCAAGCTGCGTGGGACTGGGAGACAGGGCGTATCCTGACTCTTCCTTGGTTGACAATAAGCTCTTTCTTTTTATTGTTTTCACCAATGTTAAGTCTTTTTCTGGTAGGCAATGTCATTCTTGTTATGAAAATTGCATGAGAGAGAATCAAAAGCAATTTCAAGTTTAGTTATATTTATTATATTTAGCCTTAGCTATGTGGTCTTTAACACTAGAGCATTTGTGTCTCTTTGACTTGTCTGCAGAACATCAGGAAACACTATAAATGTAGTCACAGATACTTGGAGACCACTCATTTTAAAGCCATATTTCCATTTTTTAAGCATAATAGAACTGTGAGAGGAAATCCTGACGAAACACCTTTCTGTTGAAGTTTTATATCTAGACCTTTGATTTTTTCTGGAATTACCTGCTTGGTAAGTTAGAGAGCTATCTGTCTTTGACCCAGTGCATCCAAGTTCATGTCAGAGACTAAAAGGAAGGTAACTCGCTTGCCGTTTTTCTTGACTTTTTGTGTGCTGAGGCTTGAGTTTTCAGTTATGGTCTCCCCGGGTCTGTTAAAATGCTTCCCAGCGTTTCGTTAGTGTTTCTTGAATTCTTTCAGAGCTGCATTGTGGCTCTCTCTAGATCCCAGTGGGGTACAGTGTTGGATGACCCTGTTGCATGTCAGGTTGCTTCTCTTCAGTAGACCTGCTGGGAGCTGGGTGGAAGTGATTCCTGTCACATCACAGGCATGCAGTGCAAGGTGAGTCCTGTTTTATGGGCCTCTTCTGTGTCTTTGTGCCAGATGAGCAGCCTTGGGAAGTGGGCGTTTCTGCCTAAATCAGTACCACAGAGATATTTTGCAGGTTAACTTAATCATGTGTAAAATAGTTGATTGTGGCTTGCTTTTTTTTTTGGTACCAGCGATCAAACTCGAGACCTTGCACATGCGAGGCAGGCGGTGGAAGCACTCCTGATCCCCGGTCCTGATTGTGGCTTTCTTTGCAGAATTGAAGTGCTCTTGAAAAATACAAATTAATATTGAAACTTAGAGTAACCTTCTACATACTCAAAGATTTTTCAGTAGGTTTGCTAACCTATAAACTTTAAGGCAGTTCCTGAGTGATGCCAGTGATGTTGTAAAGTAATAAAAAATATGTACAGGTATTCCTCATTTAACAACCAACTTCCATTTCTTTGACTAGGTCATTGAATGAATTGGTCACTAAATGAGGAATTGTATTTAGTATGTACATTTATAATATTTAATATTGAGAACAAAGAAATGGTCAAAGGAAACTAACTTGGAAGACTTATTTGCATAACTTACATGCAGTACTGTAATATATAAGAGAACATAAAACTACAGCACTTTACTGAACAGTACAATCAGCAAAGGTTACAGTACTGTATAAACAAGGAGTATTGTACAAGTAAAAGACGTTGAGCCTCTATAAACATGATGTACAGAACTGTACCAAAAAAAAGATGGATTGTAAGTCTGAGTGGTAGGTTGTAAGTCCCAGTCATGCACCTTGGTCCTAAGTACAAACAGTTGTTAAACAGGTATGTTGTTAAATGAGGAATATATGTAGAGGCAGATGTGGTAGTACATACCAATAATCCCAGCTACTCAGGAAGCTAAGGCAGGAGGAGCACAAGTTTTTTTGATTTTTTGTTCTTTTGAGGATCACAAGTTTGAGGTCAGCCTGAGCAACTTAGTGAGACCCTGTCTTAAGAAATTTTTTTAACATGGCTGGCATTGTACTCAGTGATAAGAGAGCCTTTGGGTTCATTCTCCAGTATCACACACAAAAATATTTGGTCTCTACCTCTGGCCTGTTATCTCCTAAAAACCCTTGAACATATATGGCTTTACCATCCTGGATACACCCATAATCTCACCTAAAACCTTTGGAATCTCCAGAGAATGAGGAGTCTTATATGAGTCTTGACTGATGGATGAGCATCCTTAAATAGATCCAGGCTAAGCCTGGTCACCAGACATCCCAAGTCAGGATTAGAGGGTTAGGGTGTCCAACCCCACTACCAACTTCCATGGAGAGAGTATGGGAACAGAAGATTGAGTTGGTCACCAGTGACCAGTGATGTAATCAGTATGGTTGAAGCCTTTATAAAACCCAAAAGGATGCAGTTTAGGGAGCTTTCAGACAGTAGAACCCAGGTAGGTTCCTGGAGGATGATGGGCCTGGATAGGGCATGGTGTCTCCATCCCCTTTCCCAGGTGCCTTGCCCAGGGTGTCTCTTCTCTGGTGTCCATCAGTATTCTTTGTAATAGGTGGGTAAATGAGTTTCTCTAAGATCTGTGAGTGCTTCTAGCAAATTATTAAACTCGAGGAGGTTATGGGAACCCTGATGCATAAATGACAACGTGGGGTTGCAGTTGGATTGGCCCTTGCATGGGAGGGGCGGTGTGTGTGAATAACACCCTTCTTCCAAACTGGTATGGGAAGTGTTGAGTAGTGTGGATAGGAGTAGGATTTTACTGTCCTCATTAGCCGAAGAGGCAAACACAAGACCATTTTACTAGAGAAACAGGCTGTCACCTGAGGACCCATCCTTCCCTCAGGATGGCTCCAGCCCCTCTTGAGCTCAAGGAGCTGCACACACTGGCACTTCCCACACTCGCACTTGTTCCATGCTGTGAGTGTACTATTGCTGCCAGCATCACAAGTCACAGCCACTATGTTAGGATCTGGCAGCAGTTTGTGAGGTGAGGTGGCCTTAGCTGGCCCGGTGTCCCACAGGGAGAGCAGACGGTTCCTTTTCAAAGTAAGGATGTGACAGTGCTACCAACCATGGTGTTGCAGGATGGCCAGATGGCTCGCCAAAAGGTTGAGTTGTCATGGCAAACAGGGGAAAGCAGTTAAGGGTGGTTTAATACATGTTTTAATACATGTGGTCGACTCATAGGTAGAAAATAAGCATATTACAACAACAGCATGCAACTAGAATAAATTTTATCTGTGCACCTGTCTACCTACTTACTTTAATCAGCAAGTAAGGTTGAGTCTGAAAGAGTTGGTTTTACAACACTGTATTCTTAAATGTACATGTTAAAGTGGCCAAAAGCTTTTGGGCACTTGTTTTCATGGGAAAGTAGGAAAATTGCTTTTTTTACTTTTTTTTGTACTGGGGATTGAACTCAGGTCCTTGCACTTTTGAGGCAAATGGTGGAAGCCCTGAGCTAAATCCCCGGCCAGGAAAATTGCTTCTTATTAAAAGTTGTCTTATATGGGGCTTGGGCAGTATACATGTAATATTTAAATAAAAATAATTTCTTTTCTTTTTTGCACTTTATTAAATTCTTTTATTGGTACGTTGTAGGTATACAACGCAATTACATTTCTCATTGGAAATTGTGCCTTTACATAATGCATCTTGGTTCTTATTTTTTCCCCATTCCTAGCCCTCCCTTC
>NW_004624767.1:16933145-16980990 GCF_000247695.1 Heterocephalus glaber | reverse complement strand
GGGGTCCAGTGGATTGTTACTGGGGCGCGGGCTGATTCGGCGTGTTCTGTGTGACTTGAGACCTCGGTAGGGTGTCCACAGACCTAATAAAATTAATTTCTATATCAAGCTAAGTAATCATAGGGGGTGTTTGTTATGTGATAACTAAATTAATCTGTTCCTTATTGCCATAAGGAGGTTTAAGAAGGCAAAAAAATTCAAAATGGAGAAAAATTGTGCTGACATTTGAATGAAGTGTATTTTTTTCCAAGTCATGTTTAGAAAGTAGTAAGGTGTAGTACTGCAGGACTGTGAGAATAGCCTTGTAGGCTGAAGTAATGTAAAAAAGATTTTCCACTGCCCCTCAGAACTGGGGATTGAACTGAGGGGTACTACTGAGCTACATCCCCAGCAATTTTTGTTGTTGTTGTTGTTCTTTTATTGGTACATTTTAGGTATACAATTCATTTACATTTAGCATTGGGTGTTTGTACCAGTACATGCCCAGCAATTTTTCTTCTTTTTTGGTACCAGGGATTGAACTTGGGACCTTGGGCTTGCGAGGCAGGCACTGGAACCACTGAGCTAAATCGCCTGCCATCAGCAATTTTTATTTTATTTATTATATTTTGAGACAGGGTCTTGCTAACTAGTTCAGACAGGACTTGAGCTTGTGATCCTCCTGCCTCAGCATCCTTAAGTACTGAGATTACAGGCATGTTCCACCATGCCCTGCTGTGACCTTAATCACTTATGGAGAAATTATTGTAGCTGGGGGCTCTTACCTTTTCCTTTTTTAAGTCAAAGCACAAAAACTTTTACTATAAATTATAAGCGTATAAGGAAATGATAAAAGCGGTAAAATTAAAATTTATTTAGTACATTATAAATTACAACATTAGAAATATTGATAATTAAAAGTACATAACCCTTTGACCTACCAGGTGTATTTCTAGGTGTATATTCTACAGCAGTTGTAACAAACCTGTGGCACATGTTCCTCAGTGGGTTGTTATTGAAAGCTGCCTTACAGCATTCCCGTACCTCCCTTTTATAGTATCTTAAATTATTAGAAATGAAACTTGTTTTAAAAAAGATATCTAAGGGGTCAGGGATTTAGCTCAGTGGCAGCACACCTCCCTCACAAATGCAAGGTCCTGAGTTTGAGCTCCAGTACCTTAAAAAAAGAAAATCTAAATGCATGATTTTAGAAAATCAGCACAATTGTAACAAAATAAAGGGTAAAACATTTAGTTTAGGGTAAAACAATATTTAGCTTAGGGTTAAAAAAAAAGGATAAAGTAATAGGTTAGGGTAAAATATTTGATTATGTAAATGTTTGGGCACAACTGCACCAGAAGACAAGTCAAATGTTTACACCTCCTGATAATGTGTGTTTGGAGGTAAGAGATGATCAGAAACCATTCCAAAGAAAAATACATACAAGAACATGAAAGACAGGATGGCTACAATATAAAAATATGTATTAGAATGGGTAAAAACATACCAGTCATGATGTGCTTAGAGAAGAATTAATGACTGTAAGTACAATAGGGATAACACCTCACTCATGTTATAGTCAACTGGAAGAAAGTACAGTGTTGTGATCTCAAACAAGCCGAGCCTTCCTCATTTCCAGTGAAATGTCAGTATAATTCCATTGGTCCTAATAAGACCAGGAAAGTGGCTAAATGTACCAGAATACATATTGCCTCTCAACCCCTCCTACTAGTATCCAGGCTGGCATTAGTGTAGCACATAAAAAGATTTTGGAGACTCCTGTATGTCAAGCAGTGGAGAGTGGAAGATGGATTAAAAGAGATATTTGCCATGATGGTTAGGGTACAAAAAATCAGATGTTTTTATAGGTGGCTGGCCCATGAAAATTTAACAGTATTAATATTATCAACATCTTTTAACCCAGAAATTCTAAGATTCAATCCTACAGGTATTCGTGGCACATATGTAGGATAGCCTGTATACAAAGTTATGCATTGCCATGTTATTTGTGATAGCAAATGATTTGGAGCAAGAACATAATATCCATCAGTAGACAGCCAGTTAAATAGTGGCACTGGCGTTCAGTGATATGCTACAGCTGCAGAGAAAAGAAGGATGCTACAACTGGCATGGAAGTATCTTCAGGTTACATTCTTCACTAAAGACAGGCAAGAGGAAAGGAATATATTTATTATACATTTTAAAAACTCGATAAATAAGGAACTTATCTGTCAGTTGAGTTACCTGCTCTGAGGAAGAGTGAAAGGCCTGAAAGGGAAACTTTTCCATAATACCTTTCTTACCAATCAGAAAGATTAAATATTTTATATAGAATTATATTTTCAGGATTTTTGTTGTTGTTGTTAAAAATCTGTGTCTTAAGCACTTTGTGTGTGGGGGTGGTGGTATCGGGAATCGAATTCAGGACTTTGCCCTTGCCAGGCAGGCACAGTGCTACTAAGCTAACTCCCCAGCCTCCTATGTGCTTTTCTCTTGTTTCTATTAGATTTTTTTTTTTTTTCGAAGCTTGTTAGGGCCAGACATACCTGTAGAAGTCTGGATTGTGCTGTATTCTTAATGATGGTTTCAGACTGTCAAGTTCGAACAGGCAGTTTCTGGTTTCACACTTTAAAGACGGCTTCTTTACGATTTAGTAATTTCTTGGCACATCCATAGATCTATGGAATTAAATATTTGAAAACATATACTTTTGTAAACATGAACAACACCATGAATCACATGGTGATTTTTTTTTCCCACATTTTCTTTATTGGGACGTTTGAAAAATAATTATAAACTGGATGTTAATGTACCTTACATTGTGTTTTTTTTTTTTTTTCTAGTGGGTTTTTTTTTTTTTTTTTTTTTTTTTTGGTACCGGGGATCGAACTCAGGACCTTGTGCTTGCAAGGCAGGTGGCGGCACCACTGAGCTAAATCCTCAGCCCTTTTCTAGTGTTTCTGATTTATTTGAGACTTCTTTAAGCTAATACTCTTTTTTTTTTTTTTTTTTTTGGTACCAGTTATCAAACTCTGGTCCTTGCGCTTGCGAGGCAGGCAGCAGCACCACTGAGCTAAATCCCCGGCCCTTTTTTAAAATTACTTAAATTCTTTTATTGGTACATTTTAGGTATACAACACATTTACATTTCTCATTGGGAACTTGTAAGCTAATATTCTTTGTGAAATGTTCTTTTTAAACTAATGTTACATCACCATGTAAAATGAGCTTAGAAGATAGCAGAAAGCTCACATTTCAGTTGACAACTCAGAGATTTCTGTTCTTGTCCCATCCCCCCCATCCCATCCCATCCCTCCCACCATACCTCGAGGTGGGGGCATACCGGGGATTGAACTCATCCTTGCAAGGCAGGTGCAGCGCCACTGAGCTAAATCCCTGGCCCCTGGCCTTAATTTTTAAATTTAATTGGTTTGAGTCTCCCCTTTCCCTCAGGCTGTTTTAAAATGTTAAGTAAAATATTTTTCCTGTAGATTTTCACTGAGATTTTACACTTAGAGCCAGGCATGGTGGTGCATGCCTGTAATCTCAGCACTCAGGAGGCTGAGACAGGAGGATCGCTTTGAGTTCAAGGCCAGCCTGAGCTACATAGTGAATTCAAAGCCAGCCTGAACTACATAGCGAGGGCCTGTCTCAAAAAACAAACAAATAAACAACCAAAGATTTTATACTTAAATTCTGATATATATGAAATGTACATTTACACTAATATTTTAGGTCATTTTGAAACAGTCATGCACATTAACGTTGTCTAACTTATTCTAAAGGATTATTTGTGTTTAAGTACTGAAATGCTAACATCTAAAAACAGTTTTATTTGCTCTTCAGCAGAAAGATAGTAATATGTGAAGCAAAACTTCACTCCTGTGAAGAAATCCCAATTGTGCCTAAAACACAATGCTTTCTAGAGAGGAAAAAAGAGTAAAAAGGAATGAAGCTATATCATGCTACAACACAAGTGACCCTTGAAAACATCTTGCTATGTAGAAGCCAGGCACAATAGGTCATATGTTGTACAATTCCATTTCTGTGCAATGTCGAGAATAGGTAGATCTGTAGAGACAAATGCAGAGTGGTAGTTGCCCAGGAAGGATTGGGATGATTGCCAGTGGGTGGTTTGGGATGATGAAAACGTTCGGAATTAGGTAGTGACAATGGTAATACATTTGTAGATATACTGACAACCACTGAGGTATTCCCTTTGAAATGGCTGATGGTGAATTTTTCCGTTTATATGACTTTTATCTTGATAAAAATTTTAAATAATAGAAGCAGTATGATTGTATTTTTATGAATTTAAATATAAGTGTAAAATACATCAGTATTTCAGTTACTGTGCAGTAATGCAACTCCCTTAAGGGTTAAAAAAAAGAGTTCAGTTGTCAAGAATGAGAGTGTCAGAACTGGCAGGCTTGGCGGGTTTCAGATTGTCCTTGCATTGTTGCTGCCTGGCAGTACCACTTTTGCTGGCAAATAGAGCACATCCTGCATAAAGGTTTTCTGGCTAGTTTGAAGTTTTGAAACATACAGTGTGCATCCTCAGTTGCTAAGCCACAAGTTAGGAGAGAGGCACAGTGCATTTTTAACCTCTTAAGCCATATATTTTTTTAAAAGGTGGCTTTTCTTCTGTCTTTTTCTGCTCCAAATGAAAATCACGTTTAGTAATTTCAAGCTACCATTGCTATTGGTGGGCTCCCTGGAATATAGCAAAGGTAGCCCAGGCCTGGGGGCCAAGCGTTGGTAACTGTCTGACCACAAGCAAAAGACCCAGTGTTGGAGAGAACAGAAGACAAGATGCACAATATCTTTAGGGGTGCTGAGTTTGTGAGTCCTTGAGAATAATTTGTCAACTGTGAGGAGACCAGGAGCCCTGAGAATACAGACCATTCTTGGGAGAATTTTGTTAGCCCAGATAAATCCAGGTAAGCAGAGGTTGGAAAGGCAGAAAATAGTCCCTAAACCAAGTGAGGAGTGCACGAATTATGTATGAGAGCATTTTTGTTTGAAGAAAATATTGCTATGATAAATTAATATTTGAAGATATTGAAATGATTTCCTCTTAGCAGTGTGGCGAAAATCAACCAGTGCATCTCCTGTCTGTCAGGCAGGTGCCTTGAAGGAGCAAAGGACACACTGTGAAAGGTCTATGGGACTCTGTTGAGCTGGAGGACTGGCAGCACTACTGCCTTTAGTTGAATGGCATGGTTTACAGCTTTCTTGTTAGATTGTCCCAGCTGTAGGCTCTGGGTAGAATGAAGTCCTTTTTGTAGATAAATAAGTCAGGAGGAAGAACTTAGGTGATGTTTCTGGGATCCTAAAGAAAGGAAAGTTGCTTCCAAACATAGAAGGCTAGTAAATTACTAGGGGAGCTTTTAGAAAGCATAGACTGTTCCCAGCCCCTATGATTCCCTCCTCCAGAAGGATGAGGCCCAGGAATCTGACTCTGAATCCGCTCCATCGGTAGCTTTTCTACATCCAGTCCCAAAAGCATTGGACATTGGCCATGCCCTGCCGCCTGCAAAGCCTGGGAGTTAATGTGGTTGACTGGCATTGTCTTTCCTACTTGACATTGTTCTGCTTTGAGAGTAGGTGTTCCTTGATGTCATGTCGGTCACTTAGATGGCACACACTGGTTGGACACAGAGGACTAGATTTCTGCCTTGGACACAACTGGTCTCATGGGGAAGACAGCTCACCACCATGACTAAAAAGGGAGAATGCTTGTGGGGAGGGTGTGCTTCGAGAGTATCTAGCAGGGGAAGTTGAAAAAGCCCTCCTCTGTAGGAAAGAGCTCCGATCCTGAGGTGAAGGTGGAGCTGCTGGTCAGGGGTGCTGGCAGTTCATAAACACAAGGCAGAGGGACCAGCCAGGCAGTGAGGTCCAGCAGAGGAACAAGAACCGTGCTGAGGGCACTGAGGGTTTTCGTGCATCATACTTGCTCTTGTGAGGCACAGGGAAGTGAGAGAGGCAGGGACACTCATGCGGAGCTGACTTCCAGAGCTATCACTGTGATGAGGCTGTTCTGTGCACCAGGCACCCATTGTGCCACCTTGTAGGGTTGAGAGGACTCTACGTCAGGGTTAGGAGGAGTTGGAGACTGGAGCAAGAGGAAGTACAGGTGGAGAGAGTGTTATGAGCCCCCACAAATATCCGAGTAGAGATGTATAGTGGGCAGGTGGAGGGCCCAGAGTGAGCAGGTGAAGCTGTGGGCACAGGCCAGTGACCGTGGTCCCTGGGCTGAGCAGCACCCTGAAGGAGGACAACAGGGGTACCCATGTTTTATAAGTGGAGAAGCAGGAAAGGGGGTTTGCTTCCACAGCTACATTGGCTAATGGCATTAGCAGTTTGGTATCTTTCCGTATTTTATCTGTCTACCTAGGAAAAAATATATACAGGTGTGCATTTGCTTTAAATTCAGATGGAGTCATACTGAAATGTTGTTCTGTCCCAGGTGTTTGAACTTAGTGTTACATAATAATCACTGGATGTGAAGTGTGAGTATAGTCTTTGCCGGTGTGTGTGTTTCTTATGGAGAAACAGGAAAATAATTACATGTATTGGAATTTTTTGATTGGTTATGTTTTTCAATCTGCTGCTTACAAATAATGTCCATCAATTAAATACCCAGGGTTATTTCAGTCATGGTGACATTGAACAAGTCCAGAATTGAGTTACTGCTGATAGTCATAGGTCAGATTTTACAAAGGTATAGAGTTTGTTGTTGTCTGTCCCAGTGTCCCTGTCCCTGTTGTCTGTATGGAGAGAGAGAGACAGAGAGAGAGAGAGAGAGAGAGGATGAATGAATGTCATTATTAATGTGCTTTTAATCAAGACATGGGGATTTCAGTGTATGATTTGCTTACTCAGATCTAATAGACTTTCAATTTTCCTTTAATTTCAGTTTTAACATTTTTTAAACCTAAGGCAAATAGCTTTTCCTGACTGAAAAGAATGTCAGTCTGTGAGTCAGCTTTTCAGGTGGTCATTTCCATTTGCTAAAATTACATCCACTTTCCATTTTGTTACCCTTTATATTCCTAGAGTAAGGACTTTTTGCCTTCAGTGAAGTTTTTTCTCCTGATTTTTTTTTAAATTGTGGTAAAACACAACAAAAATTCCCCATCTTAATCATTTTTAGAGTCACAGTTCAGAGACATTGAGTACATTTATGGTATTGTGCATCTGTCACCATCATCCATCTCCAGGAGTCATCTCCTCACATTGAAATTCTCTCCCTGTAAAATATTTAACCCCCTCCTGGTCCCCTTTCCCTGGCACACTCCATTCTGCTTTTTGCCTCTATAGATCTGATACTTCTTGCTTTTTGTCTCTATAGATATGACTCCTCTAGGGACCTCGTATTTGTCTCTTCATGACTGGCTTATTTCACTTAGCATAATGCCCTCACATCTTATCCATGTTGTAATGACTGTCAGAATTTCCTTTTTGATGGCTAAATAATACTCCATCCAACAAAGTCTTCCTGTTTTAGCAAAGGGTTAGTGAAGCAACAAGTAATTAAAAATAAATTGTTGCTATTGATGAGGTTACAGAGTAAGAGATGTAGAAATGTAACATATTATGACCAGACGAAAAGAATAGGAAGAGGAACAGAGGAGGACAAGGCCAGGGGATACATGTGAGGGTGGGGCAGTGAGTCCTTACTGGCTCTCTCCACCAGGAACCACCTGCAAACCCCCTGTGGGATGATGATGTATTACAAGGAGATGATGCACTTCCTTTGGAGGTAAACATCTGATCCATAGGACTCCATTTAAATTGGCAATTTGGACATGGTGGAGCACACCTATATTCCCAGCACTCGGGAGGCCAAGGCAGGAGAATCACCACAAGTTCAAGGCCAGCCTGGGCTCAAGATCAGCGTGAACTACATAGAGAGACCCTGTGTCAAAAATAAATACGCTGGGGCCACAAGCAGCCTCAAATGGTCATGGTGGCCCTCAAAACTCCAGTGTCGCTGTGGGGGTTCTTGATAGGTTCTCGAGGCATGGAGCCGGTCTGTATCCAGACCTGAACCCAGCTTCAGCCAGATACTCTGTTCCGGCTGCTGCCTCTGCCCCTCACTGTAGGGCTGCCACGCCGTCGGCTCAGCTCCAGCGCCACAGAATCTGGTACCTCAGAGATCAAGAAACCTACATTTATGGATAAAGAAGTCCAAAGCATCCTTATCAAGATGACAGGATTGAACTTGGAGAAGATTTTTAAGCCAGCTGTACGAGAGCCGAAGCCACCAACCTACAAGCTAATGACCCAGGCACAGTTGGAAGAGGCTACCAGAAAGGCAGTTGAAGCAGCTAAAGTTCGATTAAAAATACCACCAGTTCTGGAAGAATGAGCACCAATAAATGATGTTTTAGCAGAAGATAAGATTTTGGAAGGGACAGAAACAGCCAAATATGTGTTTACTGATATATCATGTGCCATACCACACCGGGAGTGTTTTATTGTTGTAAGAGAACCAAGTGGCACACTATGCAAAGCTTCTTGGGAAGAACGAGACCAGGTGATACAAGTTTATTTCCCCAAAGAAGGTCATAGGGTTTTACCACCGATAATTTTCAAGGAAGAAAACCTTGAGACCATGTACAGCCAGGGCCGGCATGCTGATGGCCTTAATCTTTGTGTTGCCCAGTTTGAGCCAGATTCTACTGAGTACATCAAGGTTCATCAACAGAACTATGCAGATATCAATAAACATGGAAAGTATGACCATTTACTTTCAACAAGACACTTTGGTAGAATGGCTTGGTATTTTGTAAATAAGAAAAAAAAAGATGGTTTGTTGATTGACCAGATTCAGAGAGATTTAACTGATGATGCCACCAGCTTGGTCCAGCTATATCACATGCTCCATCCAGCTGGCCTATCAGCTCAAGAGGCCAGAGAGCAGGCTGCTGAGGGAATAAATTTAATTAAGATTTTTGCAAAAACAGAAGCATAGAGGGGCGCATATATAGAATTAACACTTCAGACTTATCAAGAAGCACTTATTAGCCATTCTGTGGCTTCCTGAAAATACTTTAAAGTTATATATCATTTTAAAAATAAATAATTAAATAAATAATTAAATAAATATGCTGGGCACATTGGTGCATGCCTGTAATCCCAACACTCAGAAGGTAAGAGGATTACTGCAAGTTCAAGGCCAGCCTGGACTATACGGTGAGACTCTGTCCCAGAAAACATGAACAACAACAAAAAATTAAAAATAAATAAAAGTTTAAAAAATAATTGGCCTGATTATGGATTTTGATCAATAATGTTTGATGTATATAATCTGAACCTGTTATCCAGATTTGAAACTTTTGTCTAGAAATTGATAAATATCGACATTATCAAGCATTATGAGAAACCAAGTTCTTCAACCAATTTTAGTGATTAATGTATTTTTCTCTCTCACCCTCAGATAATGTCAAATGGAAATGAGTTTGTATGGCTCACTCTTATATTTTGTTTTTTAAATAAATTTTATCCCTTTCTCCCCCACCAAGCTCTCTCCCCTCCCTATGTACTCAGTCTTTTATTTTAAAGAAAATTTCCATTGATTATTTCAGAAAATACGTGAAACTTTGGGGATGAGAGGAAACTTGGCATGGAATTCAGAACTTTCTCACTGAGCTACATCTCTAGCCCTTTTTAAATTTTTTTATTTGGAGACAGGGTCTTGCTAAGTCACTAAGTTGCCCAGGCTGGGCTTGAACTTGTGATCCTCTTGCCCCATGCTCCCAGAATGCTGGAATTGCAAGTGTATACCACCATATCTGGCTTACTTGAAACTTTAATAATAGTAAATATTATTATTTGGACCAAAAATGTCCTCCAGAATGCTTGTGTATTCAGTTGTGGGACTTTTGGAATGTGATTTGGTGGATCATGGGGGCACTAACCTCATCAGTGGATTAAAACATTGATGATGAGTTCATACCTGAACATGCTGTCAGGAGCAGTGGCATGGCTGGAGGAAATAGGTCACTGGATACCAACAGGAAGGGTATATTCTTTTTTTTTTTTGGTACCGGGGCTCGAACTCGGGTCCTTGCGCTTGTGCATGAGGCGGCGAAACCACTGAGCTAAATCCCTGGCCCTGGAAGGGTATATTCTTGTACCCAACCCCTTTCCTTTGTCTCTGTGAGTATTCCTTGCTCTCTTTGCTTCTTGGCTGACATGAGGTGAGCACTTTTCCTCTGCCGTGCCTTTCCCTCATGACATTTCTGCTTTGGAGCCAGTTTACCATAGACTGAAACTTTTGAAACTGTAAGCCAAAAATAAACCTTTTCTCCTTTAAGTTGTATATGGCAGATATTTTGTCCCAGCAAAAGTGACTTAATAGAGTAAATACAGGGCCAGGGATTTAGCTCAGTGGTGCCGTCGCCTGCCTTGAAAGCACAAGGTCCTGAGTTCAATCTCTGGTACCAAAAAAAAAAAAATAGAGTAAATACAATATCAGTAAATAAAATTTCACCTTAAGTTAGTTGTACAGTTGTCTTACAGTATTTTTTGGTATTAGGGATTAAACCCAGGGAGCATTCAGCTATTTCCCCAGACCTTTCTTAATTTCAAGACAGGGTATCACTACTTTGCCCAGGCTGGCCTTAAACTTGGAATCCTCCTGCCTCAGCCTCTGAAGTAGCTGGGATTATAGGTGTGAGACACCACACTCAGCTGATTTACTGTATTTTTTAATTAATATTTTGTTAAAGAAAAAAGTATGCAGCCAGTTAAATTCCTGTGAGGGTAAAAAGGTAGATCATTTATTGCTGTACTTGAGGTTTATATTAGTTTTTTTTTCTCTAATGCAAACAGTACAATAGGAACATGCTTTTAGAATTTCCTGCCTAATGTTTATATAAATGCCTAAGTTAAAATTTGCTTTGATACATTTGCAGTTATTTCTTTTGAGCAAAGAGAAATATTTTTCTTTGAGTAAAATAATTGTCAAGTTCTATAAATTTGTTTTTTACTGTAGCCAGAGCAGTATACCAAGAATGACTTTGGCAGTTGAATTTTTTGGAAATACTTGTACAATATTTAACTAAAACATCAGGGATTATATATTCTCTTTTGTTGTAGAGGGCAAATCTAAAACCACTAGGTGAGTGAGAACAGTTTGAGGATTTTAGGGAAGTCTGTAGGAAACTGTGGAAAAGGTAAAGGCTGCTTCCAGGGATGAAAAAGATGAAAGGAAAGTAGGTGATGAGAACCCAGGATGCAGATTTGTATGGCATAAGGTGGCCTGAGTACAATCTTTTCTGTGTCCCAGACAGTAATCCACGCCCTGTCTAGCTTCCAAGTCCTCTTGCTCTGCCTCAACTGGGTATTTCATGTAGAGGCAACAACACTGATTCATAGTAGAATTGTTAAAGTAAAATGCTGATGCTCAGTCGTCCTGGGATCTGCAGGCCTTGGACCCTTCCCCCCATCTTGCACGCCTCCTTTCTTCGTTGCCCACCCTGCTCTGAGTTGCTGTCACAGCTCTATGTGCCCTTCTGCTTTCTTTCCTTTTTTTTCATTGCATGTACCTGGTCCAAAGCTGTCATGCTGCTGACAATCATGTCTTACGTGTGTCACTGCCTTCCCTTCCCAGACGCAATCCCCAAACACAAACTGATGACATCGTGTCTTTTTTTCCTCAGGGAAACTAGAAGAAATCTATTAACCCTACCGCACACCTGGACCTGTGCCCATGTCATCTGCATTCTTTTTCTTATACTGTGTGGGACCCTGCTGTCCCAGAAAAGGCCAGCTTCTCTCAGCCACTAGATTCTGTCTGCACGTGGCTGCTCTGTCCATTCCTCGCTCTTTGAATTCTTATCATCTGCATACAAACATTGGTCTCATTTTCCAGAAGGTCCTTTTTGACCCCGTATCTTCTTTTTTTTGGTACTGGGGATTGAACTCAGGACCTTGCGCTTGCAAGGCAACCACTGAGCTAAATCCCTGGCCCAACCCCATATCTTCTTAAGCTACTATCCCATTTCTTTCCTCCCCTTTACTGCAAAGTTCCTTGGAGAAGTTGTCAGAACTCACTGCTTTACTTTTTCCCCTCCCATTCTCTGTTGCACTTAGCCCACCATTGTACCAAGCCGCTCTTGTCAGTCACCACTGGTCTTCATTTCAGCATATTCTGCTGTCAGTGCTGCATCAGCTGACTTAATCTGCCAGTGTCAGTGCATACGTGTGATTGGCCCTCCACCTGAGAACATGAAGCTTCAAAGTTCTCCTTCCCACTTTTCCTCCCATCTTGGCAGACCTATCCCAGGCTCCCTGTTGATGCTCAGCAATGTTGACTGTTCAGGATTTGACACTCATCTCCTCTTGCCGACCCTAAATTGCATGGAAGGAAATTGATACTGGTATCCCCTTCCCCAATACTGCCAAGAACTGCAGTGAGAGCCAGGCAAGGTGTGCTGCGGGCCTGTAATCCCAGCACTCAGGAGGCTGAGGCAGGAGGATTGCCATGAGTTTGAGGCATGAACCTGGGCTACATAGTTCAGGGCCAGCCTGAACTATAAAGGGAGACCCTGCCTCAAAAAAAACCAAAACAAAACAAAAACCACAAAAAAGGACCACAGTAAGAATTGTAACTGTCCACTTGATGTTGTCCTATGGCTGTGTAACAGTCATCTCAAATTCAGCATGTACAAACAAAATATGTAGATCTTCCATTCAAAACATACTCTTCCTCTGGACACTCGCATCTCATAATTCTTTTTTTTCTTTCTTTCTTTCTCTCTTTCTTTCTTTCTTTCTCTCTTTCTTTCTTTCTTTCTCTCTTTCTCTCTTTCTCTCTTTCTCTCTTTCTTTCTCTCTTTCTTTCTTTCTTTCCGGTACCAGGGATCAAACTCAGGATCTTGTACTTGCCAGGCAGGTTCGGAACCACTGAGCTAAATCCCCAGCATCTCATAAGTCTTGGAGTCAGGATCAGATCTGTTTTCCTGTAAGACAGTGGTAGCAAACCTTTTAGAGATTTCAGTGATAGCAAATAGCTGGCTGCAGCACTTGTGCTACAGGTTCGCCACTACTCTGTTCAATGTGATTATGCTTTAAAATAGATCCAGAAGCCCTGTTTCTCATGCCTGTAGCCCTGGGCAGGTCTGTCCCCGCAACTCCTAGCCTCGACCTCTGACAGGCTCTTTTGAAAACAGTATCTGGAGGTCCTGTTAAAGTAGTGAAGATTGCATGGGGCAGGGATTTAGCTCAGTGGTTTCTCTGCCTGCTGCGCAAGTGCAAGGACCCTGAGTTCGATCACCAGTACCAAAAAAAAAAAGTAGTGAAGAGTGCAGCTTGAGGTACCTAATGCTTGTCTTGCATATTTCTGCTTAGTCTTCTTTTCTTTTCTTTTCTTTTTTTTTGGTACCAGGGATCAAACTTGGGACCTTGCACTTGCAAGGTAGGCAGCGGAACCACTGAGCAATCCCCGGCCTCTGCTTAGTCTTGAAAGTTCTTTTTGAGTCTCTCTTTCTCTCTCCCTAGGATTGATCTTAACTCAGAGCCTCCTTCTCCCTGGGGCTTCTGCGGCACCACTGGCTGGATTCTCACCTTCCTCTCCATGTGCAGCCCAGCTTCAGCACTGCTCCTCATGCTGAGCACTGCCTGAGACTGATTGTTTGCCCACTCCCTGTTCAGGGCCCTTCCAGGCTGTGTATTAGAGAACTCCTACAGCCTTCAAGATGAGTTCAGACTCTTATCTGCTGTACAGGGTTTTGACGGTCATGCTGTTCATCTTATTCCCACACCCCTACTGCCCATGCCCCAGCCCATCTCACTTTGCAGATGCCATTCCTGCTTTTGTGAAAGAGTAGCTTGTTCAGAATCAGCTCAGTTGCCATCTTCTTCAGCAAACCTGAAAAGCATAGGGCTGGGGATTTAGCTCAGTGGTTCCGGTGCCTGCCTCGCAAGTGCAAGGTCCTGAGTTTGATCCCTGGTACCAAAAACAAACAAAAATCCTGAAAACATGCCCAATCCTACCATGAATGGCTTGGGTACATCACATTCAAAGCATCTGTCATATGAGGGTTCTGTTGGGTTTATCCATCATCCTGTCGAGCACCTGAGAAGTGGACGGGTGCTGCCTCTGGTGGCCCAAGTGGCTGTCACAGAGTAGGTACGAAACTGTTCTTTGAATTGTGATTCTGACCAAAAAGGATACATAAACCCATGCTTCAACACACCTCTACTCTAATCTCAAGCAGTGAAAAGGTAGAATTTAAATAGAGAAGCAAACAGAAGATAGCCAGGACTCCAAATGAGATGAAGACTCCTCAGTACATTCTGATTTTTTTTTTTTTGTACCGGGGATCGAACTCGGGACCTTGCGCTTGCGAGGCAGGCGCCAGAACCACTGAGCTAAATCCCTGGCCCTGAAGACTCCTCAGTACAGAAGGAGACTGGAAACTTACGTGGTAGACATGAGTTGCCAGGTCCCACTGGTCTGCTGAGCCTGTGCACCCAACAGGCAGTGTCAGTAGGAAACTTGGTTCTGTGGGTTAGAATCAGAGGGACTGAAGGATTCTGTGGAATTGAAACTAAACCCATGCATACTTTTTGAATCTGACCTCAGGTAAGGGTTCCCATCTAAGGCTGTTCTTGACTCTGCACACTGGGGCTTTATAGGATGTCAGGGTCCTAATAAGTGTAGAAAGCAAGACCTGGGCTGAATTACCCCATCCAGTGGTTCTGTAACAGGATGGACATATTCTTTTGTGGAGCCATGCATCACTGTGGAAAACCAAATTTTGGATTGACACCTGGGGGGAGGGTTGGAGGGCAGCAACCACCATTGCTTTGGTCTGAACCACGTGTCCCCTGTAGAAGTCGTATATTGAAATCCTCACCCTCAATGTGATGGTGTTAGGAGCTGCAGCTGTCAGAGTGGAGCCCTCTTGAGTGGGATTAAAGACCATATAGAAGGGACCACAGAGAGCTCCTGGACCCTTTTGCCATGTGAGGACACAGGGTATAGTTGGCAGTCAGGTCTTCATTGTATGCTGAATCTGCCAGTACTGTGATCTTAGACTTCCAGCCTCCAGAACTATGAGAAATAATTGTCTGTTGTTTATTAACCACCCAGTCTTTGGTAGTTTTTTTTTATAGTAGCTGGAAGTGACTAAGACAGGGAGAGTGCTAATAATACTAAGACCTCCCCATCAAGATGAGCTTGAAACTCAGATTCCATAGTGCTTAAAGATGGATAATATAAAGACATTCTTACAGAGATGACTCCTCATGGACATGTGCCTACTTTACTCTATCAGAAATCGATGGAAAATCTGCAAAAACTCCCAAAATAAGTCTGCATGATACTTAGAGACAGATTAACATGCATGAAAATAAGGAGTGAAATAAGAGCAGGCAGATATGGTAAAAAACCAACTTGGAATCTAGTAAATGAAACACATTAGCTAGGATGATAGACTCTGGTGTGGGCATAGTCAAAGACAGAGAATTGCCAGTAACGTCACAAAATTGAGCCAGATAGTAACAGAGGGACAAAATGATAAAATGAAAATTCAAGGGCCTGAATTCAGGCAGGCCTAGAGCCCTTTGACTTGATAGGTGTGTGAAATATAATTAACTTTTGACTTAGGCTAGTTGGAGTCCAGTTTTCTTCTACCTGCCACAGAATCTTTCTAATAAAAGATCCCATTAATGAGATGGCACATTCTGTCATTAATGATAGTTATTAGATTATCTGACAGTCAGCTGGAGTTCACACCAGGGGAGATGCCACTCAAAGCATCTGCTAGGGCAGTATTGACTTCTACAGGAGACATCTCTGTACCACAAGGAAGAGCTCACACTTGGTGGTAGAGAACATGGCAAAGGTCTACTTGGCAGCCTGGCCATTGCCCCTTCCCTCACTGCTTCCCCTCCAGGAGGCCCGTTTGTGAAGGCTGGCTCTTGGGCCTATGAAGATGTCTCAACACCTCGGTGGACCTTTATCAGATTATAAGACACATTTGGATGATTTTTACCTGGTTGTTGTCCTTAGTGACGGAGCCCTGCATTGTGAATCAAAAGAGAGGATCTTGTATTGTGGGTCTGGGGTGGGGACTCTGTGTTGTTGGCCTGGGGAAAGGACCCTGCCTTGTTGGCCTAGGGGAGGGAGGACCCTGCCATGTTGGTATGAGTATGAGGACCATGTGATGCTAGCCTGGGGGAGAGAACCCTCTGTTGGCCTAGGAAGAAGATTTTATGTTGTTTTCCTGGGGAGGGGACCATGTGTTACTACTCTGGAGGAGGGAACCCTGCAGTGTTGGTCTGGAGACCCACCATGGTTTTGGCTTCATGAGGGGCCCTGTGTTTTTGGCTGCAACAGTCTGCAGTGAAGTCTCCTGTGTTGAGCTGGGATGGGGAGGTAGAAAGCAGTCATAGCTCAAATAACATGGACTCCTGGCTTTCTTACTGATAGTTCTTGTAGAGATGTTTCATCATTGGCTGTTACCCTTTGAGCCATTTCCAGGAGCTTTGAAAAGTGGTTTTTATCATTTCCTCCAGTTTCCCTGGAGAGCAGGCTGCAGATCTCCAGCTGTCATACTAGGACTGGATCACCCACAGTCATGATTCTTGCAGAATACTACTTTAGTAGAGAAATTTTGTTCTTTTCCACTGCTTTCTGTGGCAGTGCTGCCTTTATTCATCTTTCACACATTAGTGTATCCATTCTCACTGTGGCTCACATAGGCATATGAGGGCCAGCCTGGTTAAAGCAGACTACCAAGGGCCTGTACTTCCTGTGGTGAGATTGACTTTGAGCTGCAAAAGATTGCTATGAATGCCCTTTAAGAACATTACCTGTTTTAAACCAACTTTCTAGAATTACGTGACTCAAGCACCTGTTAATTTGAAGGTGTGAGTATTTATCAGGTGGATCTTTACCCTTCTTTGTCTTTTAAAGGAAAAACACTTAAAGCAGAGAAACATTGGCAGTTGATTTTACTTATTTCAGAGTTACTTTGCTCCAAATTCACGTCTTTCAACTCAGCTCATTTGTGGTGACTGTGAAGCAGTATCATAGTACAAGGCTCAGCCCAGTACAGTGCTGCAGGACTCCTACAGCTCCTCTCAGCCTTCTGGGAGCTGTCACACACTGCTGCACAAATAGTTTTCTTAGACTCCCTCTTTGCAAAAGGCTTACTAGTACTTGCAAAAAGCCCATTTTTTCATAGTTGACTTTGACCAAATTATTCAGGCTAGGAGAATAGCCTAGCTCTTCTGGCCCTGGGCTGCCATCAGACTTCTTTCCAGGGGAGAATCAGCATAGAGGGGATACTAGGACTAAGTGGTAATTTTCTAGGCCTCTTTTCCTTTGTCTCTCCAAGGATTCTAGGTCTCTAATCACCTAAAAATGACTTTGGGTGTTTCATCTTGGGATCCTAGCTCAGGAGAATATTTTTTGTCTCTGGATTCTAAGGAGGTGGGCTTTTGCTTTCACCAGTGCCTGGGGTAGAGGGAAGTCAGATGGTCTGGGTTAGGTCTCATCCCCTAGGGAATACATATGTGGTCTCAGGCCAGCTGGTTGATCCTCATTTCTCTGGAGGAGCACAACAATCCTTTCTCATATATTCTGTGATGGGATTGCCTGTGTGTGTTGACTATGAGGCCAGTGGAAGTCTTGCCTAAGAGAATTTCTTTTATTTGTGTGTGTGTTCATTTATTCCTTTACTTTGCTGCTTTGTAGGAGTTTGCAGCACTCACGAAAGAACTCAACGTATGCAGGGAACAGCTGCTTGAGAGGGAAGAAGAAATTGCCGAGCTGAAAGCAGAAAGGAACAACACGAGGGTCAGTGGGGCTCTGGTTACTGTCTGGCTCTGGAGTCAACATCAGAATCAGTCATGCTGTCCGAGAATGAGAAGTCATTCACTCTGACTGCTTTTAAACTCTTTTTGTGCTTCTTCCAAGTAGAGTATATTCAATCACTTCAGCAGTAAACATTGCTTAAAAATTTGTGATAGCAGGCTGGGCATGGTAGCACATGCCTACAATCCCAACATTCAAGAAGCTGAACCAGGAATATCTTGAATCTTAGAGGCCAACCTGGGCTAGACAGTGAGTCCCAGGCCAGCCTAGACTACAAAGCGAGACTCTGTCATTAAAAAAAGGGAAAAACAAGAAATTTGTGATGGAAATTGGTGACATTCTAATACAGTTGAGGGGAACTTATCTAACTTTACTGAATTGAAGGAATTTGAACCTGTTTTAGCATGAGATTGGAAAGGATTTGAATGTGAAATAAAAAGTGCTCTTCACTGTGTCCTCTTTTGGCCTTGTTTCAGCTGCTCCTGGAACATTTGGAGTGCCTTGTCTCCAGGCACGAGCGCTCCCTCAGGATGACTGTGGTGAAGCGACAAGCGCAGTCTCCTGCAGGCGTGTCCAGTGAGGTGGAGGTGCTTAAAGCACTGAAGTCCTTATTTGAGCACCACAAGGCCCTGGATGAAAAGGTACATCAGGCACGCTGATGGTTCTGGGTTTGTGCACACACTGTATTTATGGCAGGCTTTGCATGTGTTTGTTAAGCTTTAACTTTGGTAGCTTTTTGAATTTTTGTAAACAGATTTCTGTATAACAACACTAGCTGGTATACATGTCTTAAAATTGATTAATTCTGCATATTGAGTTCCTGTTAAGAATCACTTAGGAACAAGTGATTCCCAGCCTTAAAATTTAAAGCCATTGGGCCGGGGATTTAGCTCAGTGGTTCTGCTGACTGCCTCACAAGCGCAAGGTCCTGAGTTTGATCCCCGGTACCAAAAAAAAAAAAAAAAATTAAAGCCATTAACAAGAACATTTTCTTGACAGTAATATCAATGAAAGACATTGAAAGTTCTCTATTATATATATTTCACTAATACTAGGAAAACTATACAGCAAGAATCCATATACACACCAAAACAACTCTGTTTTCAGGTGCGAGAGCGATTACGAGTAGCACTGGAAAGGTGCAGTTTGTTAGAAGAAGAATTAGGTGCCACACACAAGGAGGTAATCTTGGGACATCATCATAGCACTGGAATTGGGAGGTTTTTTATTTTTATCTCTTAATTTAAAAAAAGTCTATAATAAAAAAAGAGGTCTATAATAGTTGTCATATTGTATTTCTTTCTAATTGAAGACCAACCTGATGGGGTCATTTGAATTGGGACTAGACTTTTATTTCAACATTGCAGAATCTCTTAGATACTCTTTGTCAAGTAGCTAATAAATTCTGTTTCTAGTAATCTGGTTCTATTCAGTATGGATAGTATTGTGATATAGTTTCTTTTTGTACTATGTTTAGCACTGTATAATTATGTTTTTTCAAAAAGAATTTTGCTATGTTTACTCATTTCTCTCACATAAGGTATTTTATTCTCATATTCAATTTTTGGTTTTAGCTAATGATTCTTAAAGAACAGAATAATCAGAAAAAAACACTAACAGATGGAACTCTTGACGTAAACCATGAACAAGAAAATACACCAAGCACTAATGGAAAGGTAAGTCCTTGGGCTTTGTCTTTGTTCTGTTTCTGATTTCATATGTTCATGGTACGTATGTGGTGCTGTTTGGAAGCTGTTGCTAAAATGCCTGCTTACAGCTGAAGTGATTGTGAGAGCTCTGTCATCCGATAATTGCATGAATCCATTTTGATGGTCCCTATTCCTGAAATTATTTTATTCTGTGTTACACTAAGCAGGGTTATTTAAGGGTATATATTTTACCCATCAGAGATCTTCTGATGGCTCTTTAAGCCACGAGGAAGACCTTGCTAAAGTAATTGAGCTCCAAGAAGTCATAGACAAGCAGTCAAGAGAGCAGAGCCAGATGAAGGAGCGCCTGGCTGCCCTCTCCAGCCACGTGTCGGAGTTGGAAGAGGATCTTGACACAGCTAGAAAGGATCTCATCAAGTCTGAAGAAATGAACACAAAATTGCAAAGAGAAGTTCGCGAAGTAAGTGATAATAGAAATTGCAGGGTTGTCATACTGTCAGGTATTTGGAATATTTAGGATAATTGATTTTTCCCCTGCTTTTTTTGGTCCTTTCCTCTGTCAGTTACTTTCAGCCTTTGGATTATTGTATGAGTAATAATAAAAGAAATGCTATCAGACTGTGACATCCTACCTTCATGTGGCTGTGGGAATTTCTCCTTTCCTGTGGTCTTTTAAAAAGGTAGAGAACTTGTCCCAAGGACTTGCCTAGCTTTTCCCACTTGTGCTGTGTGAGTTCATTCTCTACCTTCGTGGATTCTTCACCTCTACAGGTTCTAGGCTGTTATATGTGCTTTCTTATGGTTAGCTTCCTTCTCCCCAAACAAGTATGTGCACTCCCTAAACTAGTATATGTCGTCGCTTTGGTTGGGTTGAGCTCCCTTAAAGAGATGTGAGTGTTCTCTGGGGCAGTGGGGAAGGGAGCATTATCAACTATCTTCTGATTTTTTTGATGTTTTCCTCCTGCACAAATATATAGTGTTGAATTTTGGAGGTTAGGCCAACTATGAAAGTGTTCGTACTGTTCACATTTAGATCATCAGGATCTTGATGTAAAAATATGTCCAAATACTCACTTCTTTTTTTTTTTTTTTTTTGGTACTGGTGATCAAACTTGGGACCTTGTGGTTGCGAGGCTGGCAGCAGTGCCACTGAACTAAATCCCCAGCTAGATACTCATTTCTGAGAAACATTTCTGCCTGTGTAATTTTTTTTTTTTTGGTACCGGGGATCAAACTCAGAACCTTGCACTTGCAGGGCAGGGGCGGTACCACTAAGCTAAGTCCCCAGCCCTGCCTGTGTAATTTTATGAGAAACTAATCACTATTATAAAATCAAATGAGGGCTACATACTTTCTCTGACACTTCCTCCTGTCACCTGCCCTTTATACCTCTGTGAGGCCCTGGGCTGGTTTGCAGGTGTGGAGAACAGGGTTGGTTGTGTTTGGTAGTTTAGAGGGTACTTTTATGTAAGAATTTAGAACAAAGGAAGACATTTGCATATATTATGTAACTTACTAGATTATATTATTTTTTACCATAGCAGGAAAATATTCATGTAGCAGAGAATTGTGGAATTTTTCTTTTAAGATCTACCTTTTTAAATATTAAAAATTTGTTAAAAATAATTACTTAGTAAACAGGGAAAGACCCCAAAACAGTGAATTTAGGGATAGAAGACAGGTATTGCACATGCAAAAAGTTGTGTTTGATAGTGTGTAGTATGAATTTGAATGTGGACTTCAGGTGGTTGCGTTCAATTAAATTAAACTTTGACTTATGTTCTATTTGTCAGTGTGCTTAAACTTTGTAATTGTGTGGGATTTTACCCAACTTTCACCTGAGAAAATGAGTCTGTGTCTTGGTGCTATGTCCATTGAAAGGCCATGCCCTGTTCTGTGTAAGCCCATTTGTAGCTTGGGGCAGACAGGCTGTATTCATCTTGGATACCATCATCTTGAATTCTTACAGTTTTGAGATATTTTATTATGCATAATTTGTAATATGTGTAAAATAATAAGCTTGGTAAAGTTAGTGGTAAGGCATAGCATTTAGCAGATGAATCTGTGCTAATCGTATTGAATATTTATATTTGCTATAAATACATTTTCATCCACATTTGAGAAGATTGACATTTATCACTTTAGTTTTGAGGACACATTTTTATATTTGATTGAATTTAGGATTTTGTCCAATTTTTTCTCACTGAGGTATATTAATGCATTATGCATTAATTACCTATCTTTTTTCCCCTCTGAAATACCTAATTTAGGCAATGGCCCAGAAGGAAGACATGGAGGAGAGAATCACTACCCTTGAAAAACGCTACCTCGCTGCACAGCGTGAAGCCACATCTGTGCATGACCTCAATGATAAACTTGAAAATGAAATTGCAAATAAAGATTCTATACATCGGCAGGTAATGGATTTTATGGACCTTTTTCTGATTTTAATGAATTATATTCATGGAAGTACACTGATTCATTCATCTGCATCAAAAGTTATTATTCTGTTGCTTATTAGCACTCTTACTAAAGGAGCAAAGTGGCAAAGAACTTCAAGGCAATTGCTGCTTGTTGGTAACTAGAAACACATCAGGTTTCTTGAAAAATGTTTGATACAGTGGTACCTCATTTCTGGAACATTTTTGTTTACAGTTTGGTTCATCTTCAGAAGCATTGGGCAAAATTTTGCTTTTGTTTGCAAACTCTGCATTGAGTGACAAACACTACCATGGCCATCTTTCCCACACGAACAGAAATGTGGCCATCTTTCTCAAAGTCGAAGAACAAATTAAGTTTATGAACTGAGGTACTACTGTATTTTAGAAGATGCGTTGTTTGATCAAAAATAAAATAGGCAGCCATTAAAAGTGATATTATAGGGTAATATTTAATAATGTGTAAAATGTTCACAGGAAGAATGACTTCAATAAGAAGATTATAAGATAGAACATATTGTATGTTTCTTGAAGATTTAAAGGATGATGTATATATTCATATACTGAGATAAATAGACACTGAGGAAAAGGGAATGCTGCATATAAAAGAAAAAAGCCTTTCAGCAACCAATACTCACAGATGTTTTCTAGATGTTCTTTAAAATCTTTTGTTAAATATTCTACATAGAAATTTTTAGAGGAAAAGGATTTATAAAAAGAACAATCATCCACTTAAAATGTAACTTGAGGGGCCGGGATTTAGCTCAGTTGCTCCACCGCCTGCCTCGCAAGCGCAAGGTCCAGAGTTTGATCCCCAGGACCAAAAAAGAAGTAACTTGAGCAGCTTGTCATTAGGATGTTTTTGGAAGAGCTCTATGAGAAAAGTGCCCAGAGCCAGTAGGGCCTGCAGAAGTGGTGTCACCAAGTGAGGGTCGGGCAGCTTTTTGACAAGGGTTAGTTCGAAGCCCTTCTTACCTTAACTTGTTAATAAGAATGAATGAACTCTTACAGAAAACTGGTTTTCCTTAGCATATAAGAACCTTTATCAGGCCGGGGATTTAGCTCAGCAGTTCCAGCTCCTGCCCTGCAAGCACAAGGACCTGAGTTCGATCTCTGGTACCAAAAAAGAACCTTTGTCTTTTAAAAAACACTAATTTCTTTGAAGATATTTATGAAAAGCGAAAAGTTTATCAAAAGATGTTTTACACATTGAAATCAAGCCCAACAAGTTGGGGAGAAAAGCCTCACCCTGAAGCAGCTGCCCAGTCCCCATGGCTTCTGTCTTACAGCTCAGTGTACATCTACATTCAATTTGTCTAAATCTATTAACAATGGAAATGAGCCAGGAAGGGGATTATGCACTCTGATGCTGAGCTCTCTTCTTTAGACAGAGGATAAAAACCGCCAGTTACAGGAGCGCCTGGAGCTGGCTGAGCAGAAGCTGCAGCAGACCCTGAGGAAGGCAGAGTCGCTGCCAGAGGTGGAGGCAGAACTGGCCCAGAGAGTGGCAGCACTCTCCAAGGTACTCTGGAGCCCTTCTGGTCACATACTAGGCCTTTGATTATTCCATTTCAGGGCACCTGAATCTACGGAGCAGTCCAGATTTGTTTTCAGTGCTGTTTTGTCTGAGATGGGATTGCTCTGTAAATGTCACCTGTTGTCACCCTGAGTCTCCTTCCAGTTCTGTCAGGTACACACTGTTCGTCCACCATGTTGTGATCTGAGTCACTGCTTCTTAGGGTTATTTTAGGCACCAACTTCAAACATAAGCCTAGAAGCTTTGTGTAGAGAAAAGAGGATAGCTTTTCACAGAGATACAAAAAGCCATTTTCTTGTAAAGGTAATCAAAATAAACTTGTAAGAAATTTTTAAGTAATTTCATTCTTTTGAAATTCCTTAAAAATGCTTTGAGGGTTTGTTTGTGTGTTTGTTTGTTTGTTTGTTTGTTTATCTGGACACAAGGTCTTGCTATATCTGTCGCCTGGGCTGATCCCAAACTCCTGATTTCTAGGCTTATGCAATCTTCCTGCTTCAGCCTCCCAAATAGCTGAGACTACAGGCATACCTCACCATGTCTGACTTAAAATATGTTTTAAGGGCTGGGGATTTAGCTCAGTGGTTACGCCACCTGTCTCGAAAGTGCAAGGACTCAAGTTCAATCCCCGGCACCAAAAAATAAATAAATAAATGAATGAATGAATGAATGAATGAATGAATGAATGAATAAATAAATAAAATGTTTTCAGAGTAATATTTAACAACTCTTGGCTAAGCCCGTGTAGGAATAGCCCCTGCCCTCTCAGTTCTTGCCATCCACAGGGAAGCAAGCATATGAGGCAGCTCCAAAGTGGTACAGCAGGTTCTTGGATTGGTCAGTCCACACAGGGGCCCTGGAGCACCTAACTGGCAAGCCTCAGCCTCCCAGGGTTGTAGGGAAGGAAGGCTTAGTGTTTCAGTGGGAGGACACATTGGCCAGGCCCAGAGCAGCATCAGTAGGGGCTTCCTTGGCCCCTGGAAGGTGTCCTGTCTTCCCGGGCTCGGGCTTAGCTGCTGAGGAGGGGCAGGAGAAGGGGCTAGACAGACTCCACATCCTGTTGGCAAGGGTAACCTTGGGGCGGGTGATGGTGTTGAAGGTTGATAGGCCTGTCCCCTTGAGCAGATGTGTACTACCAGGTATAACAGAACCTTGCCTCCCCTTCGTGATTTACTTTATAAAGTGTTGGTTTCTTTTCTCCCTCCTATCTTTCTGTCCTCGTTGGTTTTGTAGTCTGACCCTTTGCCTACTGGGAGCTCTGCTGTTAAGGAAGCTAAACTGTTCGAACTTACTTCCAAGCTTAGGAAGGTAGAATGTGTACATTGCTCCTTTCTTGTGCCTGCTGCTTTTTGCTTTCCGTGCTAACTAACCAGATGCAGTCTGAGGATGGGGAAATCACAAATCTGTGGCGGTCAGGCATGGGGTGGGAGAAGCATCCAGTCAGTCATTAGTACCCACTGTGCTTCAGCATCTCCACACCAGAGGGTTGGCTATCTCACAGTTTTTAACACCTGCAGCCACAGAGGGCGTGCTGGCCAATGTGAGTAAGGCTTTCCCTTTGATGTGGTTCATCCAGTCCACGCAGAGCATGTGATGCTTGCTGCTGCTGCAGTAGTACAGAGCATGCCTCCAATAAAGTGTGCCTATGAGATCAACTCACGTTGTCTTTGCTGGCAGGCTGAAGAAAGACATGGCAACATTGAAGAGAGGCTACGGCAGATGGAGGCGCAGCTGGAAGAGAAAAACCAAGAACTGCAGCGGGTGTGTATGGAGCCAGAAGGACTGAATGGGCTTTGAGCCTGGAGCTCCAAGGCCCAGCAAGGGCTGAGGGGATTGGGCCTCTTCTACTGCTCCCTTCTCTTTGGCCTCCGCTCAGAGGTCCTCTGTCTCAGTTCCTGTTGTATATACTTTGTAACCTCATCCGTGAGTTGTCTACTGATGAGTACATCTCTCATATGGAAATTTTATGTCCCCAAAAGAAACACATGCCCATGGGCAGCACTGCAGGAGTACATGGGATTCCAGGTCCAGAAAAGGCTTCTTGTTTAGCCAGTCTTTTGGGGGAACTGCTCCAAGTACAAGTAGGACCTTACACCTCCCCTCAAAACCTGTGGTTCTGGCTGGGACCCACCTGAAACAGCAAGGCCTGTTGATGGAGATGAGTATTCTGCTTTCTCAGCATGTGGCACTGCAGTCCCAAATTCAAAGTCAGACCTACCCCAAAGTACTGAGTTATTAACTCCAAAAGTAAGGGTAGGTGCAGGAAGGGGTATTTCTGAGCAAGAGCAACATCACAATTGAGCTTCCATAAAAAGGACATTAGGAAAACATGGTGGTAGAAGGTTCTATCAGTTGAAATCCTAAGAGAATTTTTCCCTGGCAGAAGTAGGCGAGTGTCAGTATGGAACAGATGCAATAAGAGGCAGTCCCAGGCCCAGCTAACACCTGGCCTAGTATTAGGGTGGATTTCTCTTTGCGGGTGGAAAGAGGAAGCATAAATGCCTATTTGGAGAACTTTCACACTCCCACATTAACCAGCTTTTTTTATGTTAAGACTGTTAGGTTTTATTTTCACTAGAAATCTGTATTCTTGGCTATACCCTGAAGAAAATCAGACAAGCTTCCAGGAAATGATGATTTTGAGGCCTATTAAGAGATTACATGTTAGCCAGTCCCCACCTCCCAGCACACAGCCACATCCTTAAGCACACTCTTACCTGTAAGCAGTGATGACCTTTTCCCTATTAGAGGACTTCCTTACTGTGAGAACTGGTTTATGGAGATATGAAGGATAACCCAATGTGATGGGGCTGTTTATAACTATGACAATTAAAAGTAAATGTTAAACTGTTTTACTTAGTAATGCTGATAGAAAATAACCATATACATCTAAGAAGGATATCAGATATTCTGTACCCTGTACGAGGTGTTGGTTCTCTTTTAGATAACGACAAGACTATATATTTAATCTTTACAGTGAGTGTCTGAGTAAAAGGAGATGCCTCTACTCACATTTTACCTATGATGAGGAAGCTGCATGCCTAGGTGTTGCCCACCCTTGTGGCAGGCGAGCCCATGTCGGGTCAGTCCTCCTACCTGGGCAGGGCAGGGAGATGTGAGTGCATATCATAGCCTGTACCCACTGCCCTCTGCCTGGGAGGATCCTGTAGACACTCCAGTGGTGCTCAGGCAATGAGGGAGTGGGTGTGTTCTGCCTGTTAGCACCTTCTTCCCCTTCCACCTGTCGCTTGTGTTCATTCAGAATATGGAGTGAAAACAAACCTTTAAAGCCTTGAAGTGACTATGTGCCAGTTTTGAAGGCGCACACCTGCAATCCCAGCACTTTGAGAACTGAGGCAGCAGGATCACAATTTCCGGCCCACCCTGGATAACTTAGTGAGACCCTGTCTCAAGATTTTAAAAGGGCTAGGATGTAGCTCAGTGCCCAGGGTTCAATTCCTAGTACTACAATAACAAAACCAAAGCAAAACCCCAGACTTGTCCACTTCGTTACCACATTTTAAAATTACTTAAGGTTATTGTTTGTAGTTTTTATATATAAATTTATATTATGAGAAATTCAAGCAATGCCGGAGTATTTTTAAAAAGCAAAATATTCCTCCATATCGTACATTTTTTCAAAACAATTTATTTTTACCTTTGTAAAAAAATTAAACTCATTTTTTCCCTTGAATCCAGGCCCAAGCTTTTATTTACACAAGGGGAAATTCCTCTATGAGTATGTAGATAAGCTGATCCCCTTAAATACCTGCTGGCTTCTGCATGCCATCTCCACTCTAAGTCCGACTTACAGTTAATGACTTTGGTCATTCCTGAGGCCCCCATGAGTCCTATATTTAACAGAAGCAGTGGGACCATCTAGTTAACAATCTCCAAGGCCTGTCTGTGAGTTTCCCTTGCCTGAATTGGTTCTGATCATCATGATGTTAGAGAGTCCCCTGGGGATGACAGTGGGAAGGAGCAGCTGGGGGAATGATGGCACCTGTGTGATTCTCTTTTGGTCCTTTGTACATCCTTGGCTCTTTATAAATTATTGTTTATTTTAAGATAAGGTCTTACTAAGTGGCTAAGTTGCCTAGGCTGGGCTCGAACTTGAGATCCTCCTCCCTCAGCCTCCCAGAGCACTGGGATTACAGGCATGCACCACCATGCCTGAGTGGTCCCTAGTACTCTTAAAGTAATGGTATTGTGTCTATTTGAAGTTCAAAGTCTTTGTTTCTCTTGTTTTAGGCAAGGCAAAGAGAAAAGATGAATGAAGAACATAATAAACGCTTATCAGACACTGTTGACAAGCTGCTTTCAGAGTCCAACGAGAGGCTTCAGCTCCATCTGAAGGAGAGAATGGCCGCGCTGGAAGATAAGGTAGACTGAGCACCACACTCACTGTGGGGTCTTCACAGAGGAACACTCATCTTCTCCTGAAGGACAGGCTGACAGTGGTGGACAGCTGTTACAGAGAGCGGGAATCCTACTGTAGTGGGGAGAGGTGCAGGCTGCCGTCAGTCACTAAGTTGACTTAATCATTCGCTGTGTTCCTGTCCCATTTGAGTGTATGGGCAATTGTCTTTTTTTTTTTTTGGTACTGGTGATCAAACTCGGGACCTTGCATTTTGGAGGCAGGCAGTGGAACCACTGAGCTAAATCCTCGGCCCAGGAAATTGTCATTCTATTCTCTAGGATAGGAGTAGGTCTCTTATAAAGGGCCAGGTAATAAACATTTCAGGCTTATAGTAATTATGAGGAATTAAATAAAATAACTGTGTGCTAACCAATAATTAGCACAAAAGCAGTCATAGACATCATATGCATGAGTGGATGTAGCTTTGTTCCAATAAAATTTTACTTACATTAGCCAGTTGGGATGGCACTTCAGGCTATGGCAAGAGAATCTTGCAGCCAGCCTGGGGTACAAAGGAGAAAGGGCTTGTCTTTTAAAACAAGTTTTTTTTTGTTTTGCTTTTTTCTTTTTTTCCACAGAAATAAGCAGTGGGCCAGGGATTTAGCTCAGTGGTTCTGCTGCCTACCTCGCAACCACAAGGTCCTGAGTTCGATCTCCATACCCCCCCAAAAAATAATCTGGGCCAGGGATTTAGCTCAGCGGCATCGGGCCTGCCTCGCAAGTGCAAGGTCCTGGTACCCAAAAAGAGAAAGGGCTGGGGATTTAGCTCAGTGGTTCTGCCCCAAGCATAAGGTCCTGAGTTCAGTCCCCTCCCCCCAAAAAGAAAGAAAGAAGCAGTGGGCTGTGTTTGGCTAATTAGCCCTAGTTTGCCAGCTTCTGCTGGCCCATTTCTCGCCCTTCAATGCTTTGTCATTAGAAGTAAATTTTTTTTTTTTTTTTTTTGAGGCAAGGTCTCACTAAGTTGCTCCAGTGCCCAGGTTGGGCCCAGATTTGCGATCTTCCTGCCTCCCCCTACCAGAGTGGTGGGATTAAAGGTGTGCACCACCACAACTGACTTGGAAGTTAATTTCTATCTTATTTACAAACACAGTAACACTTCAGGCATATAGTATAATAGGCAGGATTTACTCATTTGAACCAAGTAGTCTCCTGTTCTAATCCCCCTCCTCTACTTCTTTCTGTATCAACTATTTTGGAAGAAATATGAGTCTGGGCTCTTGAGTGCTTGAGTCATGGAAATATGCTAGCTACTCCTAGAGTCTCTGTTAGAGACACTCTGATGGTCAGTTGGGCTCAGATTTGATGACACCTGTCCTGATTGTGCAGTGTCCCTGGAGATGAGGCTCAGAAATGTCCCAAGATTGGCGCTAGGGATCTCATAGAATAGTAACTCTCACGTCCTGATCAGATCAGTCTCTAAAATAGGAATTTTTTTTCTTTGATTTAATTTTACATTTGAAACTTGATTTTTGTAGTTTTGTAAGTGACCAATGAATTGCAAAACCTAAACATTATTGTAAATGAGTCTACTTACTTAAAATAAACTTGCACCATGAACTTGGCATACTTGCTCAGTGCAAGAAGCAGTTTTACATGATCAAGAGACAGTATATGTTGGCCTACTCTTGTGGCCAGTGATAGGCTGGGACTATGGCACTGCCCTGAGTACACCCATGTGAGCCTTCCCATTGCCACATTATTACATGAGATGTTTTAAGGAATTAGCACTGAAGACCTCTCTTTGTCTTTTTCAGAATTCTCTATTACGAGAAGTTGAAAATGCAAAAAAGCAATTAGAAGAAACACAACATGATAAGGTACTTAAATCTCCTCTAATTTATTGAGAAATGTGTTAAAAGCTGAATTGAACTGAGCTTTTTATAGTTACCATGGATGTTTGACAGAAGTTGAGGTAAACTTTCTCTCTGGCTTTCCTAGTCCACCTACTTAAGTAAGACACATAACATTCTTAGTATTGTATTTGAGATGCATTGGGTACAAATCCTGAATCTTCTGGGTTTGAGGGTGAAATATTAGCATAAACCTTTCATTAAGAGTAGTGCCCTTAGGGCTGGGAGTTCAACTAAGTAAGTAAACAAACTAACAAACAAACCAGACATGGTGGCTCATACCTGTCATCTCAGCACTCTAGGAGACTGAGGAGGATCACAGGTTCAAGCCCAGCTTAGTGACTTGGTCTTGCTTCAAAAAAGAAAAGAAAACATATACGTACATATATAATACATATATATATTTTATATATATATATGAATGAATAGCTGGGGATGTAGTTCAGAGCAAAGGCTCTGAGTTCAATCCTCAGTACTGAAAAGCAAAAACAAAATCCAGTGATCTTCAGCAGAAATAGAGTATGAACTACATGTGTAGTTTGTTTTGTTTTGTTTTTTTGGTACTGGGGATCGAACTCGGGATCTTGAGCTTGTGAGGCAGGTGCTGGAACCACTGAGCTAAATCCCCAGCCCTACATGTGTAGTTTTTAAGTTATTAGTAACCACGTTTGAAGAAGTACAAAGAAATAGATGAAATTAATTTTGTTTAGCCTGATACAGCCACATATTATTTCATTGTGTATTAATGTAAAACTTACTGAGCCACTTTGAATTCTTTTTTCATACTGTCTTTGAAATCTTCTATGTGTTCCATGGTCACCACACGGGTCAGTTTGAACCACTGCACTTCAAGGGCTCAATAGCCCTGTGTGGCCAGTGGCTACTGTGCTGGTCTTTGCAGATCCAGAAATGAGACAGGAATGAGCTCATGCTTGGTATGAGACAGAAACAATATAGATACATGTGCACGAGTGAGTGAATTTTGTTCCCTAAGAGACTTCTTCTTTCTATAACATCAATAATTATTTATGGGTTGGTGCTTATCCCCTTTACAGTTTTTCTGTGACTGAGTTAACAGCTTTTTTTTTTTTTTTTTTTTTTTTGTACCGGGGATCAAACTCGGGACCCTGCGCTTGTGAGGCAGGCGCTGGAACCACTGAGCTAAATTCCCGGCCCTGGGTTAACAGCTTTTAACTCATTGGGGTTTATATAAATTTACTATAGAACTCAGGGAGAAAATTTTCTCAGAATTAAACCGTTTAGTATTTATAACTGCCAATTTAACTTGATATGGTTATGTTCAACATCTTAGCACATTTGATGCAAGTGGTTTTAAAATCTGAATGAAATAGTGTCAATGTGGGTCACATACTGTTTTATAGGAGCAGCTTGTCCTGAACATCGAAGCTCTGAGGGCAGAGCTGGACCAGATGAGGCTGAGAGGGGCTTCACTCCACCTTGGGTATGATATCACATGTGCTTTCACCACTGCTGGGGGCAAGCAGGTGGCCTGTCCTTGGCCAGGTGGGAAACACATCTAGGTAGAGGCATGATTTGACCTCAGGGAGCCTGTATTGAGGTAGCAGGCCAGGAGGAAGAGTGAAATATCCTTCTAGAGGTGGAAGCTTTGCCCAGGAAGACACATCATTGGCAAAACTCAAAAACACAGGTTTGGGAGCTGAGGAACATTTGGACATACTTAGATACCTAATGCAGTGTGATATTGAGGTGCAGGGACAGGAGGACAGGGCCCAGGAGAAGAGCTGAAGGGCTGACTTCATGGGAGCAGAAGTGACATCGTAAACTGAGCCTGCCCTGGGAGTACCTGCACAGATAGAGCTCCAGAGTGGCTTGACATTTTGTGGGTAGAGTACAGCATTCGGAGTTTGTATTTTTTAGGAGACATTGAAGGTTCATGATGTGTAGTCATTTTAGAATCTTTAGAGATGAGATTTCGGATTGGCTGATACAGGAGTAAACCACCTGCCTTGTGAATGAATCCAGTGTAGTGCTTAGGGTATGAACCACACACATCCCTCTTTTTTTCCCTCCTCTTTGTAATAGAGGCAGTCATTCTTGTTAAGGTATTAAATTTTTTTTTGGTGGTGTTTCTTTGAAGAAAATGGTCGTAAAGCAAGAGTTAAACTTTAGCAAAAGTTACCAAAGTGGTTAGTTGTGAGATCAGTGTATGGGAAACAGGCTCCTGGCTGAAACATCCCATGGGAGAAAGTGCGGAGTCTAGGCAGACTCCTTTGCATTGTAGGTTTAAGATATGAAAGGGTAGGACATCCCATGCCCTGTCCTACCCACATGTACTTCTAGAAAGTAAGAAGAAACACCAGTGTAGATGGTTCCAAGTCAGAGCCAGAAACTTCGACTGTCTGCAAAACCAGAGCCGCATGGACTTTCCAAGAGGAGGATTTACCTGCTTACAGAGAGGGCATATCAAGGGCCATGAGGACAGAAAGATGGCTGGGTCAGGTGATGGAGAGCCTCACCAGTGGAGGCTACTGTCACTAAGATGGCTATAACAGATAGTGCTGGGGAGTCAGTAAGATGTATATTTGAAAAGCGTGTGTCAGTGAGTCACAGTGCTTATGACCTTCTTGAGTGAAGAGTTTTAGTAATTAAAGGAGGGAGAAGTTGAAGGAGCAAAGAAATTTGAGGGGAAGATAATTTAAGCTTTAGAAGGCTTCCCGTGTTTACCATCCTAAGGTGAGGAAGTGAAAGGAGGCAGGGGAGAGGAACTGTTTGCTGTGGGAGTTCTGAGGGGGCAGCAGTGATAGACCGTGTTACACACTGCTGGCAGGCATGTGGACAGTGGCAGCAGAAGCAGCAAAGAGGACCTGGCCTGGTTCCAGGAGACAGGTCTAGAGGTTCCATATTAGGTGGCTTAGAGGTGGCCTAGAAGGGTGGGGTGAATCACAGAAGGGATGACATCGGCCCTGGCTAGGAGGATTGAAAAGATTGAAAGTAGATGGAGCTAACTCCATATATTTCATGACTTGACAGGAATGAGTCCTCTTGTATTTGTGATCTTCTGCAAGGAAGATTGCCACAGCTAAGTAGTGGCAAAGACAGATGAGAGACAGGCTTCTATTAGAAGACTGGAAAATGACTGGTTGTGGGTGATGGCAGAGCTAGGGGAAGTACAGCTAAAAAGAGCATCAAAATTAGGAGGCATTGGTGGCCTTCAGAGGATCCTCAAACTGTCTGGGATTACATGCACAATTTTATGTACTTAGCATCTATCCAGTTCTGTAGTGTGCCGTGACCCCAAAGCATCTAGCTAAAGTCATGCTGAAAAAAGCAAATAATCAATTTAATTAGGTATGAGGGAATGGAGGAAATAAGACAATTGTGGTCAAAGGGAAAAGCCAAACTTTGGTATGTTATAAACAAGTCATGAATTTCACATACACTCCATGGGGACATTTCTTTAAAATGTGGAGAGGAGTCTATAAGCCTAAAGTAAATGAGTTGGCATATCCTATGGGCCCTGTCTGTGGATCAGAGGAGTCATGAGGAATCCCTTGCATAACTTCTGTGAGCAAATAAGTGGGTTCCATCTCCCAAGAGCTTTGGCTCTGAAGGATTTCTGAAATATGGGCAGCAGCAGGATGGACACCATGAGTGAGTGCTGGAATTGAGTTTCCACTGCTTTCCTGAGGCTTTGGCCAATGGGAACAACAGTGCTCCCCCATACCCCTGAGGAGGGAGTTCTTAACTGCACATAGGACTGGGCTTTGGGTTCAGAAACAAAGAGGCAAACCCCAGCTCCAGTTCCCAGGTGCCCCAGTTGTGCTGAAGGGACTTGTGCAGCCTGGGTCCTCAAGATGGCTTTGAGACTGCTGGTTCTCACTCCACAAATCTTGACGTGAGAAGGAAAACTGCAGAGCAGTTGAAGGCTGGAAGTGGCGTCTGGCTATGCCTCTTGGTCAGCTGTGGAGAAAGTAGAAATGCAGGGTCTGCAGCCTTGACCTAGAGGACAGTTCTCAGATAGATAGGTTTCAGGTGTCTGCAGACTAGAGCCTAGATGTCTGTCTTTTCCTCCATGTCTGTAGCAGTCTGGATGGATTTTCCTGGATGGTGAAGTTTTCTTCCTAGTAGAGTTGGAAAACTAAAAATTAAACTGTTGGCTTTGAGCATGCTGAGTGTAGCTCTCAGCACATAAGGAAAATGCCCTCCTTGGAGACCATATCCTGCATGAAATTACGTGGTTTCCAAATCAACAGGTCTGGCTTGAAGAGTCGCAAAGCTTGTTTACCTTTCTTCTAACAACGACCTTTGTTTCACATTTCAGCCGTCCCCACTTGGGCAGTGTCCCAGATTTCAGGCTCCCCATGGCAGACGGGCACACAGATGCCTACAGCACCAGTGCAGTGTTGCGGCGCCCCCAGAAAGGCCGGCTGGCAGCGCTGCGGGACGAGCCTTCCAAGGCAAGGCCTTGCATGAAGTACATCTGCTTTTACAAAAGTTACCTGCATGTCTTGAACTAAGCTCTCAATAGGTGGCTTGCTGCTTCTCCCCCATTTTCTTTTTTCTAAGAGTGTACTTTAAGGGCATGGTTCCTTTTTGCTTTTTTTTTGGAGAAAAATTTTGGTAAACTGCAGTCAGATGTGTACAATGCTAATTAGTACCAATTTGAAGTAGTGATTGACAGTAATGAATATATATATTTATGACAGTGAAAATAATTCATATTTCTAATATGATAACATATCTGAGACAATCATTTTGTAAAAAGAAAATGTTTTGGCTCACAGTTTTAGTTTTACGGATTTTAGTCCATTATCAGTTGGCCTTGTTGCTTTGGGTGAGGTGGCACATCATGTTGGAGCATGTGACACAGCACAGCTTCTTACCTCATGGCCAGGAAGCACAAAGAGGGAAAGAAGAAGGGGCCAGCATCTCACAGTTCCCTTCAAGAGCACACCCCCAGAGACCCAGAGTCCTCCCATAGCCCATACCACTGTGGGCTGGGGACCAAGCCTTTAACATGGGCCTTTGAAGAACATTGCAGAGCTGAACTATAGCACCTACGTACTTCAGTCTCTTCAACAGCATGTCTTTTGATAAACTGCTATGTAACTGACCACCCATATTTGTTGAACAGCTAGTTTGGGCCAGGCAACACTGTAGACGTAGGGCTTCAGCAGTGCTTAAAAAGACAAGATGCCTACACCTGAGTGTGCATATGTTCTACTGAGAAGAAACAAGCAGTGAAGAAAGTAAAATGTGGCATGAATGTTAGTTACCTAGTGCTATATAGCAAGTTACTACAAAGTGTAATGGCTCAAAACAGTGAGCATTCAAAGCAGCAGGACTGTGGGAGAGGGCTGAGTGTCTCCATGGGTGACCTCACCCAGGGGTAGGGCCCTAGAGCTCAGAGTCCTCATTTCTGCCCCACCAGCCACAGTCTGGCTGGCAGCATTAGTCTCCAGTAGAGCTTATGGTGGGCAGTAATGGCAGAGCCTGGGGTGACAGTACCCAGAGTGGGCCGTGGCAGCCAGGGAGACAGCCAAGCCCGTGTCTGGCAGATGAGGGATTCTTGCCCTTTTCTCTGCCTATGGTTATACTTTCCTGGTACTGTCAGACTAAAAGTGTTTGTTGTGTTCTTTGTCTAAAGTGGGGTAAGGGCTCCAGTCTCTCTCTTCCAGGTGGTTGTAGGCCAGAAATGCCGATTCCTTTTTTTTTTTTTTTTTGGTACCAGGGATCGAACTTGGGACCTTGCGCTTGCAAGGCAGGCACTGGAACCACTGAGCTAAATCCCCAGGCCCAAGAAATGCCTATTCCTATGGGGCTATAATCTGCCTGAACAGAACTCCCTACCCCAAAACCCCATCTCACTGCCAATCTCTTTCTGCTTCCTGTTTGTTGATTGGGACACACACACACACACACACACACACACACACACACCTTCCTACACCCCTTGCCACTGAGTCCATCTCCAGGTGAGAGATTGGCTCAGCTCTAGAGCCTTGACCTGGAAGAGATACAAGCAAAGCATAACAGGTCCCTCCAGGCCCCTGAGAGACGTGTCATCTCTGGATCCTCTGACTAGAGGGGCTACCCTGGGAAGCTGCTGTAGCTACAGCCAGGAAGGAAAGAAAGCTTCTCTCAACTTCCACGACAGCAGAAGAGGCGATTCTCACCTTTCATGACCTTCAGCCATGTCCCTAGCACCCCATCCATATTCAAGAACCAGACATCAGGAAGTCTTAGAAGCTGGTTGGTTTCCACGTCAGGGATAGGGATGGGAAGAAGAAATATAAACAGTAAATAAAAGGTTTTTGTATAAAAAAACAACAACAACAAAAAAAAACAGTGAGCATTCCTGGTTCACCATTGTATGAGTTCAAGAGCAGCACAGCAGGGTGACTCCAGCTCAGGGTCTCACTAGATTGCAGTTGTGGAGGGCCTGGCAGGGCCCAGAGCCCTGCATCAGGGCACTGACTCTCACACAGCTGTGGGCCAGAGGCTCAGGTCCTCACTCTGTGCACTAGCTGTGGAGCTGCTGGGTGCTGGCTCTCCTCAGAGCACACACTCTCTTGAGAAAGCCCAGTGAACTTTGGCTTTCTGGTCTGGCAAGTCACACACCCTCACTTCCATTCATTTCTTTTCCTCCCAGTGAATTGCTGGGTCTTGCCCACTGTGCGGAGCAGGTGAGACTTATCCTCCACCTCTTAAAGAGAGGACCTTGAGAGAGTCTGTGGACATATTTCAAACCATTCCAGTGGTAATAATCAGGAAGCAGAGAAGGGACCCAAGATAGCCTGGTTGTGGAGTGAGGAGAATTTTCAGTAGAGTAGCTAGGGAGGTGTCACCACAAGAGTGATCTGTAAGCAAAGATCTGAAGGTGGAAAGAGAAGGAGCCATTCTGACACTATTAGGTAGTACCGTCAGTATGTGTTGAGCGATTAGACACATCATGAAGGAGTGAAGAATCAAGATGACCCATAGGTTTAGGCCTCAGCTGCCAGAGAGCTGGAGTCTGTCTCTGAGATGAGGAACGCAGCAGAATCAAGGCAGCGTAGGAGTTGAGCTGTGACGGTGATCAGGTTGATAGGCCTGTTCTGTCTCCAAGAGGTGGGATCAGACACTCATCTCCATGGGAACAGTCTAGAGCTAGAGCTACAATGTGGGGGTTTGTGAGCTTACAGGTAGGGTTTGAAGGCATGAGACAAGCTGAGGTCACATATGAAAGCCTGCTGATAGGTCCACAGATGAGCCACGGAGTATTTCAGAATTACAGGTTGGGAGGAGTTGGGCGGAACTACTGTGAGACAGGAGTGACCCATCAGGTAGGAGGAAACCAGGAGAGGTGGTATCCTGAGACCCAGTGAGCAAAATGCTTCAGGATGGATGGGGAACAACCAAGCCCAAGGCTGTCAAGGGGAGTGGAGTATGGAAGGCGGCAGGGTTGTTAACTTGAAGTTTAATGCTTCCCCGGAGCAGTTCTGCCAGCGGGGAGGTGCTGCAAGCCCCTTGCAGCATGCCTCAGGGTGGAAGCAAAGGAGTACAGATAGCCAGGGCAGCTCCCTACAAAAGTACAGTCCTAGGGCCAGGAATGTAGCTCAGTGGTGCCCTGCCTGCCTCGCAAGTGCAAGTTCCTGAGTTTGATCCCCAGTACTGGGGGATCGGGGGGAAGAAATACACTCTAATGGGGACAGACAAGTTGGGTAGTGGGCCTCAGGAGTCTGGAGCCAGAAGTCCGGGTAAAAGTGTTGTGGTTTCTCTGCTGTTGTTTAATGATGGAGGGATGGGAGAAAATGTTCTTATGCTGAAGGGATGAACCAGTGGAAAGCCAGTGATTCTAAAGGATGTTATCAGGGTGGCCAGTGCACATGTGTGTTCTGTGTACTTGCTAATTACAACAGTGTTTTCCACAGGAACTGCATTTCTCAACAATACCCCACCTGCCACCTCACTGTTACCTACACCCTTAGAAGCAGTGTGTCCGCACAGCTTGCTTCTGTTTCTATCATTTTGCTTCTCTTCCTCTGCTTTTCTCAATACTTACTAATGCCAGCATCAGCAAAGGAAAGGTCTGCAGACTCAGATTCACTGTGTCATTTGATAAAACTCATAAGATGTAATGGTAGCTGAGTGAACCCAGTGCATCTAAGTCATTTTTCTTTTCTTTTTAACATGGCTAATCGGGCACAGCAACATTGTGTTCCCTGCCATTCTATTCCTCTCCACCCACCCACCCAAGTGGGGTACCCAAGGAGGGCTGACTTACATCATCAGACCTTTTTATTTTATTCTAGCCAAGATGAGCTCAAACTTGCTATCTTCCTGCCTCAGCTTCCTGAGTAGCTGGGATTATAGGTGTGTGTCACCATGCCTGCACTCTCATTTCTTACATATCACGTGTCAGCAGCTTATAAACATAACCTATGTTTGCAAACTCTTCTGGGCCTCCATTTATAATTTTTTAAATTTCTGGTACATTTCTTTTGTGTTCCTATAACTAGCCTTGTTGATTTCAGTCTGCTGAGATTCAGCTTTCTTGTTAACAGGTACAGACTCTCAATGAACAGGATTGGGAACGTGCCCAGCAAGCCAGTGTTTTGGCAAATGTTGCACAGGCATTTGAGAGCGATGTTGATGTGTCTGATGGTGAAGATGACAGGGACACTCTGCTCAGCTCAGTTGATCTGTTGTCACCCAGCGGGCAGGCCGATGCACAGACTCTGGCCATGATGCTTCAGGAACAGCTGGATGCCATCAACAAAGAGATCAGGTGTGTGAGGTAGCATGGTGTGCTCTGAAAAGTCTCAAACAAATAGAATTAACATCTTCTAAATGTTCTATATTAATTAAATTCTGTTTTGTGTAGGGGTATGTAAGGGATTGAACTCAGGGCGCATGCTAGACAAGCGCTCTACCACTGAGTTACATTCTTTTAATATTTTATTTTGAGACAAGGTCTTGCTGAGTTGTCTAGGCTGGCCTTGAATTTGGCAACCCTCCTGCCACAGCCTCTCAAGTGGCTAGGGTTATAAGTGTATGCCACCATGCCTGGCTGTTTTAAGAATTTTTACTTCTTGTTGGGCGTGGTCGCTCATGCCTGTAATCCCAGCCCTTGGGAGGCTAGGCCAGGAGGATCACTGCAAGTTCAAGGCCAACCTGGGCTACATAGTGAGTTCAAGAGCAGCCTGGACTACCTAGTGAGACCTTGTTTTGAAAAAAATTTTTTTTAACTTCTAAGTTTGTCTTGATTATAAATTCAAATAACCAGAGCAGTCTCCCTACAGTTGTGGTGCTAGTGTTTTTGTGTAGGATACTATGGGAGATGAAAGATGCTAAGTCTCTCTCCCAGAAGCTGACAACACAGTTGGAGAGAGTCCCAAGGGCTCAGGGCCCACCTGGGGAACCCTGAGCCAGCTCAGCTTCCCCTGGAGTCAGAGAACTATTCCTGGAGGGAAAGATGTGCAGAGCACTCACCTCCCTGACTCAGTGCACAAGGGGAAGATGTGTGACTTGGAGAGATAGTGGCTGGAATACACAGTGGACAAGCAGCAGCGGCTTCCTTCTGCTGGCCAGTGCCAGACAACGGGGTGACTCACCAGGAGAGAAGTCAGCATAGCCCATGGTAAGCTGAAGATGGGGAATGAGGGAGGCTGTTTATCAATACCCATCCAGCCTGAGTATCCCCTTGACTGAACCCCAGGGTCCTCCTCTTGCATTCCTGCCATACTGCACTGTGGGCCACTGATGTACACCTCACAGAGCTTCATTTTCAGGAGCCTATTGAATGGCAGCCCAACATGGAAAGTAGAGGGTCTTGGCTTGCAGGTCCCCACTCTTTGGTCTTTTGCTGTACTAAATTATTTCAGCCTGTGAAAATTTATTCTCTGTGGGATAACAGTTAATCAGAGGGTGGATGTCTAAATCTTTTTAGACTTTTTATTTTCTTCAGCAAATCAGTTAGGGGTAACAGTAGGAAATTTACCAAACAGTGGGCCAGTTTTGGAATCAGATCCAAGAATTTGTCCATGTCGTGATGAAGAGGGCTTAGGTAACCACGGCTCACAGTGCCTTGGTCTGGAGATGGAATAGTATGGTCAGAGGTGCCCTGAGATCTGCCCTGTTGGCTCAGAGCTGATGTAGTCACAGCCAGTCCTGGATCTGCATAAAAAGCAACTACATTTGTGGGCTATGCTGAGGGCAGGGGTGGGGATTTTCTCAAATTGACCAGTTGAAAATACCTGTTACATTGCCTGTAGAGAGCCTTAGGCAAGTAAGAGAACAAACAGCTGGGTTTGGTGGTGCACACTGAGCAATCCCAGCACGCTAGGAGACTGAGGCAGGAGAATGGCTAATTCAAGCCCCACCTAGGCAAGTTAATGATGGTGAGACCCTGTCTCAAATAAAGGTCCTAGAGACGTTTATAGCTAAATGGATGCACGTTGAGGTCATACACTTTTTTGAGGGGCGGGGAGGTGGACAAACTTGGGTCCTTGCGCTTGCAGGCAGCGGAAACCACTGAGCTAAATCCCCAGCCCCCTGAGGCCATACTCTTTAAGTGAAATAAATATGTCATACATGTGTAAATACCGAATAGTGTCTCTCATGTGAGAAAGTGAAAGTGTAAATAAAGATCAAAATGTACAAGAGATAATATGAAATAGGAAGAAAAGGTCCAAAGGGGAGGGGGAAGTGAAAAGGGTAGGGGAAAGGAAAGAAGGGAAAGGAATAAATATGAGAAAAGGAAGAAATGGAAACAAAGTCTGTAAATAGGGAAGGGTGGAGGGGGTGAAGGGAGGGCAGGAGAATGGGGAAAAAATAAGAACCAAGATACATTATGTAAAGGTACAAGAACCCAATGACAAATGTAATTGTATTGTATACCTAAAATGTACCAATAAAATTAATGAAAAAAAATAAACAAGGGTCTAGGGATGTAGCTTAGTGCAAGAGTCCTGTGTTCAATCCCCAGTATCACAGAAGGGGAAAAAAAAAAGAGAGAAGAAAATGAACATCCAAAGGACTGTAGGCTTTGAAAATCAATTGTGCAGCCTAAGTGTTTGACTTTATAAACTGTTTGCAGCTGCCATTTTTTCTTGTTGCTGTTGTTGTTTTTGAGATAGGGTCTCACTGTGTAGTTCAAGCTGCCCTTGAACTCACTGTGTAGCTCACACTGGCTTTGAACTCACAGCAGTCCTGCCTCAGCCTCCCAAGTGCTAGGATTACAGGCATGTGCCACCATACCCAACCGCAGTGCCATTTTTAAAAGTGGTAACTCAGACCTCCATCTTTGTGGGAATACAAAAGGATTGTATACCTTTATTTTTTACAATGTATTGCTGGATAAAAATAATTATACAATAAATTGACCTGGTGTAAAGGGTAAGATTTATCCACTGACCTGGAGATTTCTGTTTATTAATAATAACCAAAAAAATACCTTTCGTAGAATGTATAAGTAGAACTTTGATTCTGCTAATAATTTCCCTAATACTAAAGAAATTGCAGTGACTGCAAGGTTTCTGCTTAATGTTAAAATAATTATCATTGATATAATAAAATATCACAACTGCTATTTAGTTATCCGTAATAGATAACTAATGGAAAGTAGTTATCCATAATGCCTTAGGATAGAAGAACATTTAATATTGAATTCTAAATTCGTGCAGCATGGTTAACAGGAATCCAGAAATCTAGACAAGGAAAATAGAGAATTCTGTCAAGCAACACTTGTGTTCAAATTTAAACTTTGAAAAAATAAATCAGCACATCATTTTGACCCCTCCCCCCTTTTTGGTACCAGTAATTGAACTCTAGACCTTGCACTTGCCAGGCAGGCTCTTTTCAACTGAGCTAAATCCCCAGCCCTAGCACATCATTTTAATTTAGTCTAATGAATTGCTTGGGGACTTGTAAAATTTTTTGATCAGAGTTTCTGATTTCCAGTGCTTAAATCTATAGAGAAATGTACAGCTTTGCTCTAAATAAGGAGGTAAGAGTTGTAAAGTTTAAATGACATTTTTCTTATGAAGGAATTATTAGCTTTAACTATAGAAAAAGTTGCCTTTCCAAATATGTAGTGTGATTAATAAAATCAAATGAGAGATACCAAAATTAATAAAACTCAGCAGAAGATTTACTTTTTGTTGTTCTAAAAATCATTAGATTAAGGACAGGTACAAAGTAGAAGTGTTAATTGAGCAAGTTATTGGGGTTTACTTACAGTAATATAGAGTATGAGTAAATTTTTTTTAATCCAGACACATGAATCTGTTTGCTAATAAAGGGAGGATGACCACTTTTGTTTTTATTTTAGGCTGATACAAGAAGAAAAGGAAAACACAGAGCAGCGGGCAGAGGAGATTGAGAGTAGAGTTGGCAGTGGAAGTTTAGACAATCTTGGTCGTTTTAGATCAATGAGCTCTATTCCCCCCTTTCCTGCTTCCTCGCTTGCTGGCTCCTCTCCTCCAGGCAGCGGTCGCTCCACCCCTAGAAGGGTCCCTCACAGCCCGGCCCGGGAGGTGGACCGGCTGGGCGTCATGACTCTGGTAAGTGTAGCCTTTCCCCTGCTGCTGCCCCAGACCCCTGCATGAAATGTTGGACATTGAATTCCCGTCTTTTTACCCAGAAGAAAGTCACTGATATTTTTTATCCTGAGAGGTTCAAGATTTTGAAAACTATTTAATATTTAATCATGCAACTATACCAGATTAATTTTAATATTTGGATAACCAGATATCCAGCATTGGCTTTGTGCAAGGCACAGCAGCCAGAAGGGGAAATGCTTCCCGTTTCCTATGAATAGATAAGTTAACAAAGATAAATATAGAGAGTCATAGCATATAAAAAAAAATGCACAGACATTGAATGAAGTTCTGTGTGTGAGGCCATTCGGAGCTGAGCCTCTTCCTAGCTTCCTGAGAGGCAGATGGACTTCTCACTCATCAGCTATGCATCACTTCTGTCCGGGAAACGCTGTGAACTTACCTCTTTGGTGACAGTGTGCAGATGAAAAGACTTTTGGTGTAGTCTAGGCTTTGTGCTTATCTTACCTGTGAGATCACATTTCATGTGAAATTGTATTTACAGCATTCTGCTTTTCACCTGTACTTAGACCATTTTTTTTCTCTTGCTCTATGTTTTCATTTTTAGTTGCATTGTTAGCCAGCATATAATTAAATGAACCAAGTCATTTTAGTGACATGTTAAGTGTAACCAGTCTCTTTCGTAGCATTTGGATATACTATTTTCATAATTTATACTATTAACTATTAATATTTATACTATCAATAATAATACTATTGGGGCCAGGGATTTAGCTCAGTGGTTCCGCCGCCTGCCTCGCAAGCGCAAGGTCCCAAGTTCAATCCCTGGTACAAAAAAAATAATAATAATAATATTAATAATTTATACTAAATTAGGCAATATTTTAAACTTTTTTCTTTTTTGGCAATATTGGGGATTGAACCCAGAGCCTCTCACATTCTAGGCAAGTGCTCTACCACTCAGCTACATTCCCACCCCTTTTTTCTCTTTTAAAAATTTTATTTTGGGCTGGGGATTTAGTTCAGTGGTTCTGATGCCTGACTTGCAAGCTCAAGGACCCAAGTTCGATCCCCGGTACCAAAAAAAGAAAAAAAAAATTTATTTTATTATTTAGGTGTGGGGGTTTGTTATTTGTTTTATTTTGATACCAGGGATCGAACTCAGGACCTTGTGCTTGTGAGGCAGGCGGCAGAACGACTGACCTAAATCCCCAGCCCCTGTTTTTTGTATTTTTGAAACAAAGATCTTGCTGTGTAGGTCAGGCTGCCCTTGAACTCACTATGTAGCCCATGCTAGACCCAAACTCACAGTAATTCTCCTGCCATACCCTCCCAAGTGCTGGGATCACAGGCCCGTGCCACCACACTCGGCTTTAACTTTTATTTTGAAACAGCATCTTGCCAAGTTGCCCAGACTGGCCTCAGACTTACATTTTAACCTCTTTGACAGCCTCATTTTTTTGTTTCATCCTTATTTCTTTCTAGACATTTGTAAAAAGAAGTGCAAAAAAGGACCGCCTATATTCCCAGCTACTTGTGAGGCTGAAGTAGGAGGTTTGCCAGTTTGAGGTCAGCCTGGACAATTTAGAGATCCTGACTCAAAAAGGGCTGAGTATCCCAAGCATGGTTGGTCACACCTATAATCCTAGCTGTCGGGAGACTGAGGCAGGAGGATCATGAGTTTGAGGCCAAGGTGGGCAATTTAGCAAGACCTTGTCTCAAAAGAAAAAAAAAAAGAAGCTGGGGATATAGCTCAGTGTTAAGAGTGCCCCTGGCTTCTATCCCCAGTACCAGGAAAAAAACCAGGAAAACTAGGTATATTTTTTCCTGGTTCTGTAATTCAGTATGCTGGCTGACAGTCTCTGTGTTTCCATCATTGGTTTTGATTTCCTGAACCACCTTTGTGTTTGTTTTATTTTAGCCATCTCCAGATTCATTTCTAATCCAGACCCCTGGTCCCCATCAATCTGTAGTTTATCCATCCAGCTCCCTTCCCAGTCCTTCCCCGTGCTTTGATGGCTTTTCACAGCCTGTGCAGGTAACCAGGCAACTGTGTGTGAATCTGTGCTGGATTATGACTTATTAGTGGGTTGTTGGGCTTTTGTGGTTTAAAATGTGTTTTTCTCAGTAGTGGTAGATCGTAATTAGTATATCATAAATGTGGATACAGGGAGGATATAAGTGTTTTTGCTTAGATTATGTAGGATCTGTATGATTCATCAATGGAATATTTCCATATTAAAGAAATAATCTGAGCCTAGTGCAATGGCACATGCCTGTAATCCCAGCTACTTGGGAAGCTAAGACAAGAGGATTGCAAGTCTGAGGCCAGCGTGGCCTGTTTAGCAAGATTCTGTGTCAAAATAAAAATATAAAATGGCTAGGAATGTAATTTGTTGAGTGCCCCTGGCTGGGTTCAAGCCTGCATACTGCAGAAGCAGGGAGAGGAGGCAGTGCTGAGTGTAAAATTAATGGAAACTTTATGCAGACAATATTACCTTCTGGGTTTAGTAATTATAATCAGGATTCTAAATCTCATCAACTTATTGGATGTATACCACAGTCTTTAATAGACTACTTTTAAACTAAAATATCTTACAGTAATCGTAGGATGTAAAGATTCTACCTAGTACTGTGCTAGTTATTGTTACATATTTTCACAGCATGCTTGCTTCCCACCCTCCCCTTCCTCCCTCCTCCTCCCCTCCCCTCTTCTGTCTCCCATAGTACCAGGGATTGAACTCAGGCCTGTGTACCAAGATACATGCACAGCCCTTATTTTAGTAGTATTTTTATTTTGAGACAGGGTCCTACTAAGTTGCCCAGGCTGAGCTCAAACTTGGCAGTCCTCCTGCCTTACCCTCTCAGAGTGCTGTGATGTCATGTGTATGCCACTGCACCCAGCAATAAATTTATATTTTGAGAAGTTATAAATCATATTCTAGGTGAGGATTTTACATTTTTGTCCAAAAAATGATTAAATATAGGTTTGTTCAGTTTTATAATAGGTCTTGCAATAACTTCCTCATCATTTGAATATTGTAATAGAGATTTTTGACTTAGATTTTTGGCTTTTGGCTTAAGTGATTATTGGGCCCTTTGTTATACAGAATGCCATGCTTTAAATCGCAGGTGTTCAAATAGAATTTTCTGTCTGAGTAATGATCTATAGTATTTTCTAGTAAAGCTTGAATTACTTAGATTTAAATTTGTGGTGAAAAATTGTTTGACTTCCAGTTATATTTTCTCTAAATCCTCTCTCGCTTATTTTTGTCTTGTCATTCACATTGTAATATATTTGCCTGTACTGATCCTTGAATTTTTAATTTTAAAGTGTACAATAAATCTGGTCTCCATTTCTTTGCATGCATCTATCAGCCTAGCGACTTAAGGAAACATCGTAGAAAGGTAAATTGTTTAGTAACTTAGCATACCTTTGTATCTCCATAATGCATGGAAGAGTATTGTATGTCACATAAGAGTGACACTGTCATTATATTGTAATGAATACCTGATATTTATTGGAAGTGTTTAAACTAACCTGCCACATCACAAGCTGTTATTCTCTTGGCAATCAGCCATCCATGGAACATGGGGACAAATGCAAGAGTTTGCTGTTTTCCCAGCCTTTGCATGCTTGTGTATGATAGACATAGAATTTAGCATTTGAAAATAAGGAGTGATTGAAGCAGAGCCATAGGTTTTAGATTTAGGAAAACCAACTTTACTGGTACTGATGACTAGCACTTAGCGCTTGCTCTGGACCAGGTGCCAGACTCAGTGCTTGGCCAGTCTGTTGCCTTATTTAGTCCACAAATACATCCCTGTGAAAAACAAGTTGCTGTGCTTATTGTCATTTTCGTATGTGGAAACTGGAGCTTAGATGTGCATTGCAGGTGTGAGTTAAGGCTGGTTTGATTTCAAAACCTGGACCGTTTTTCCCTACAGCCTTCATTTTGTCCAGATGCTCTGATCTCCGGGCAGCCTCCCTCTCGGAGGAAACTGTTAGAGTAAAAACACTGCACTGGGTACAGGGCTGATCAGTGGGCATTCTTGATATTGATCCAGAATCTCTCCCTAATTCGTGCTGCATGTACTCTGACCCTACACCATGTCCCACCTTATACCTCCTGCCTTACCTGGTGGTGCACTGAACAGTGACTTACCTGGACAGTGCTGCCACAGGTGCGTAGTTGTTCTTAGCAACTGTATGTGAACTGCTCTTAGGCTGAACAGTGTGGTGATATAGTGAAGACACCAGGTGCAGATCCTCATTTTATTAGTGATTAGTTTGTGACCTGGAGTCTGTTCCTTGTCCTGAGGGTGCCATGGCTTGCTCTCATTTAAGTGAGGTGATAGAATTGTGATGCTCAGAATGGCCACAGATCTGTGTGTGGCCAAAGTGAGATAAAGCACTCTCACCAGCCACCAGCCACAGAGCTCACCCCACTTCAGCAGACTTGAGTGTGGTTTGGGTATTTTGGTTTGGGTAGTAAGAATTTCTCAGTGAAGGAAGCAGTATGTTGACTTAAATGCAGACACGATATCTTGGTCTTCTTGTTCACTGCTCACCTCTCCTCAGCATGCAGCCTGGTGACTTTGAGGAGTCTTGTTCTGGGCTGGCCGTGAAGATTAGCCTAAGGGAGAGTCTGTGTAGACAGTAAACACGGGCCAGACAAGTACCTGTATGTGGTTGTTACCACCTTTCCTTCAGTGTTGTTGGGCAGACTGAGGTGACTTTACTGCTTTCTTGGTACTTGTAGACAGGTCTGACACAAGGCAATGGGTCCCAGCCCTGTGCCTTCCTGCAGGAGGACAGAGGCAGAGTGCGGGCCTGGTTAGGTGAGCCTGGAAGGCTCTGGGCAGAGGGTGCCGGTGGGTGGGTGTGTGTTAGAATGCAAGGATCTCTTACTTATGTCCAGAGCACACATGTAGTGCTCTTTTTTTCTTTTCTATTTTAACAGATGATTGTTTTAACCTGAAATTTTAAACTGTTATAATTCATGTTGATAATTTCTTTTTTTTTCCCATTAAGTTTATTGGTACATTTTCAGTATAAAATATAGTTACATTGATCATTGGGATCTTGTACCATTACATGAGTCTCTTGGTTCTTGTTTTTTTCCCCTTCCCTTGCCCTCCCTTCCCTATTTGCAAAGACTTTGTTTCCATTTTCCTTTTCTCATATTTTTTCTTTTCCCTTTTTTCCTTTCCCCTACTTCTCCCACATCCCCTGCACCTTTAGGCCTTTTCTTCCTGTTACACAATATCAATTACACATTTTTAAAAATTACAATATCAAGATCTAGGAGACATTACTACAGATTCTACAGAATTTAAAAGAATATAGAAAGCATATTTCAAAAATCTGTTTTCAAATAAATTTGACAGCTTCTAAGAAGTACCTTGGAAGACAAATTAATGAAACTAACTCTGGAGGAAATATAAAATTTGAATAGTACCTATTAAACAAAGTATATTCCTAGCTTGAAAACCTACCTATATGACAACAGCAGGCTCATAAACATTAGAACTGATAAATTATATCAAACAAAGCAGAAAAAAGGAATACTTCTCCCCTCATTTTAGGA